>JAAWVA010000042.1:4311022-4473523 GCA_015227895.2 Colaptes auratus | reverse complement strand
AAGGTGAGTTGGGGACAAACTGTGGGTGTGTGGGGATATAGGGGCTGTTGTGCATAAACCGGCACCTTGCCAGTGCAGTTTCTCTGGCCTTGCTCCTTGCCTGGTCTCCTCTTGTCTTCTGATGGAACTCTATCTCTGGAATGATTTTCAGCAGGAGTCTCTAAGCCCTAAGGCCATGAGAAGAGCAGGAGCTGTGCTTCTGTCACAGCACTGTGGGAACTGCAGGCCACATGCAGATGCTATTTTGAGACTTGCTTCCACTCCTGCTGCTGCAGCTCTAGACCACAAGGCTCCTTCAGACAGGAAGGCTCTTAACAAGAAACACAAGGGCTTTTGACAGCTTCATTTCTTGGTTAACTTTGCAAAGCTGAAGAAGTCCTCCAGAGAGAACTTAGAATGAGAACAGACAAATCTCCTGGGTCTTTCAAAGGCCACTGTTTGCTTTGCCCAGGCTGAGTGTCTAAGGCAGGTTGCTGGTGGCTGCATCACACAAAGGTACCTTTGGATGGGTTTTTGTGACAGCCCCTGCAGTGAGGCTGGGTGTCTCAGGGGCCTTCCTGCACAGATGCCTACCGCTGGGAGGCCTGGGCTGCAGGGAGGTTACTGGGTTGACTGAGTTTCTACAGTCGAGTGTCCTCATTGCTGTGGCCAGCTGTGGGTGTTGCTGTGCATGCAAAGAGCTGAAAGCTGTTGGGTGGCTCCCGGGTCAGGTACTGCACAGACCGAGCACCTGAATGCAGCTGTGTGGAGGTTCCCAGTGTGCCCATGGTGGGGGTTTGTTGTGTTCGTGTGAGGCTGGGAGGAGGGTGTGGTGAGCCAGAGGGTCTGTACACCTCTTGTGGTGGTAATGACCCTTTAGGCCTCCACTGCCCAGGTGCCAGATCGGGGATCCAAGGGCAGGTACTACACCTCCTGATATCCGTGGCAGTGCCTGGAAGATCTGCACCGTGCATGTGTGTGTGTGCATGTGTGTGTGATGTGTGTGTGTGCATGTGAGTCTGTGTGTAGTGTGTGTCCATGTGTGTGCTTGCATGTTTGCATGTGTATGTGAATGTGTGGATGTCCATGTTTGTGTGTCCATGTGTGTGGTGCATGTGTGTGTGAATGTGGTGTGTGGTTAATGTGTGTTGTGTGTGCATGTTGTGTGCCTGTTTGTGTGCATGTTGTGTGACTGTGTGTCTGTGCATGTGTGTGTGTATAGTGTGCTTGCATGTGTGTGTGTGTGCATATGTGTGTGAATGTGTGTGTGTGCATGTGTATGTGTGTGAATGTGTGTGTGTGTGCATGTTTGGGTGACTGTGTGTCTGTGCATGTGTGTGTGCGCCTGTGTGTGTGTGGTGGTGTGTTGGTATACCAGCTAGGGTATAAAAAGGGAGGACATTGCTGCCAGAAAGAACACTGCTTGCCCACTGCAGGCTTGAACTCATGACCTTGCCATTAAGAGTCTTATGTGCTATCAACTGAGCCACGTGGTCCCCCCCAGTGTGGTCCCCCCCCTTGATACAACAGCAAATGAACCACTGAGCCACATGTACCTAGCTGGCCGGGAGGGGGGAGTGGAACAGACTCAGTTTCCAGGGTGAAAACACCCTGCAGGGAGGGCAAAGCACCCGCAAGCTCTCCACACGGCTTTGTTTTTGTTTTCAGAATGGGCATTACCCCACACAAGTTGATCAGATGGCATTGGTGATAGGTTGGACTCGATGATCTCAAAGGTCTTTTCCAACCTGGTTAATATGGTTAATTCTTATTCTTTCTATTCTATTCTATTCTATTCTATTCTATTCTCTTTTCTGTCTCTGGTATAATAGTTTTTATTTTATGAGTGCAAATATGTTTGTGCCAGGGGTGTGTAAGGGACCAAATGTATTAGAGATTTGCCTGAACATTGCTGGAGATAGATGAGACACAGAGATTTTGGTCCTGTGGCTGCCACACAGGCAAAGCCAGCAAGGAAGGGTGGCCTTAGCCCCCTGGGATCGACCAGTTCGGCTCAATCGCCCTTCAGAACCGCTCCTTCGGGACAGCTCCGCTTGCCTTGTGAGTTTCTGCTGGCTTTTTGCCTTGCTTTCGGGGTTTGCGGTCGGGAGACTCCTGGGGGGCAGGATTGAGCGGGGCTCGTGCTCTCGTGAGCGTGCACGGGAGCGAGTGCCTGACGTCAGCCGCGGGAGATTTAAATCCCAGCCGGGCTGTGCGGGCGGCGCCAGTTCGGCTCAATCATCGCTGCCTTTCAGCTGCTTGCGCGCAAAAAAAAAAAAAAAAAAAAAAAAAAAAAATTGTTTGGTTGGTTTTTTGGTTTTTTTTGTTTTTGTTTTCACTCATACGCTGCACCATGGTCATTACTCGGACCAAGGTAGAAAATAGCATCTACCCAGACAGAGTTGTTTCTCCAGCATGCTGGAGTCCAGGCTGCCAGCTGCGGAGAGTGCTTCTTCCCTGGCAGTTGGAATAGAGGGAGAGGGAGAGGGAGAGGACGCCTGTGTCAGGTGTGAGCAGGTGAACTTTTCCTCAGCCTGGTGGCTGACCTGAAGGATGAAGTGGCCAAGCTGAAGGAGGAGGTGTCTAGGCTGAGGTCAATAAGGGAAAGCGAACGGGAGTTAGACTTGTGGGAGAAGGCTCTCTGCCATCTCCCCTGCTGAGGGCCGGGCCCCTGAAAACGGAGAGGGATGGACACAGGTCCCTGCCAAGGGTGGCAAGAGAAATCCCCCCCCGGCCCTCTCCTCCTCCTCCGCTGCCCTTGCGTAATAAGTATGAGGCCCTGCAGGCTGAGGGCGGTGGGGATGAGAGGGCTGAGGAGCAGCCATCCAGAGGGGAGACCAGGGCCAAGCGGTCCCCACCGCTGTAACGACCAGCTCTGGGGAGCAGCCTAAGGCCAAGCCTAAGACCAAGCGGCCACCACCAGCTATAATGACCGGCTCCACAAAGAGAAGGAGAAGGGTTTATAGTTGTTGGGGACTCTCTCCTGGGGTACTGAGGCCCATATGTCGTCCCGACCCATCCCACAGGGAGGTCTGCTCTCTACCTGGGGCGCGGATAAGGGATATTGCAAGGGGAATCCCCAAGCTCATCAGTCCCTCTGACTATTACCCTCTACTGGTAATACAGGCTGGGAGTGATGAGATCGACAGGAAGGGCACCAGGGCAATTAAGAAGGAGTTCAGGGCCCTTGGACAATTGATTGATGGGGCAGGCGCGCAAGTGGTGTTCTGCTCAGTTCCCTCAGTGGCAGGGGAGTACACTGAGAGGAACGGAGAACCCACACCATCAATAAGTGCCTCAGGGAATGGTGCCAGCAGAGGAACTTTGGTTTCTTTGATCATGGGCCTACTCTTACAGCACCCGACCTGCTGGGTCCTGATGGGTGCATTTATCTAGAAGGGGCAAGAGAGTCCTAGCACTAGAGTTGGCAGGGCTCATTAGGAGGGCTTTAACTAGGTCTGAAGGGGGTGGGGTGAAGACATCGGTCCCTCTGCAGAGGTAAAGTAGGGCACAAGGTAGGGTCAACTGAGAGGTCGGGAGCCCAGCTGCAGTGCATGTACACCAATGCACGCAGCCTAGGCAATAAGCAAGAGGAGCTGGAGGTCCTAATCCACCAGGGCAACTATGATATAGTTGCCATCTCAGAAACATGGTGGGACAACACGCACGATTGGATGCTACACTGGGGGTTACAGGCTCTTTAGGAGGGATAGGAGAGGGAGAAGAGGAGGAGTGGTGGCTTTGTATATTAGGGAGACACTTTCTGCCTCAGAACTTGAGGTGGAAGATGAGGAATTGAGAGCCTGTGGGTTAAAATCAGAGGGCAACCCAACAAATCTGACATCCTGGTTGGAGTCTGTTATAGACCACCCAACCAGGATGAGGAGATTGATGAATTATTCTATAAACAACTGGAGGCTGTCTCAAGATCATCAGATCTTGTCCTCGTGGGTGACTTCAATCTGCCAGATATCTGCTGGGAACTTAATTCAGCAGAGAGAAGGCAGTCCAGAAGATTCCTGGAGCGAATAGAGGACTGCTTCCTAACGCAGCTGTTAAGCGAGCCTACCAGGGACAGGCTCTGCTTGACCTGCTGCTCTCCAATAGGGAAGGGCTGGTGGGAGATTGACCGTGGGCTGCCTAGGGTGCAGTGACCACGAGATAGTGAAGTTTTCAATATGCAGGGAGATAGGGAGGAGTAACAACAGAACCTTCACCCTGGACTTCCGGAGGGCAAACTTCAGCCTCTTTAAGAAACTTATTTGTAAAGTTCCCTGGGTACCAACCCTCATGAACCGAGGGGTCCAGGAGGTTGGACCTACTTCAAAAAGGAGCTCTTGAGGGCACAGGAACTGGTGGTCCCCATGTGTCGAAAGATGAGCCGCGGGGAAGGCGACCGGCCTGGATGAGCAAGCAGCTCCTGGGGGAATTAAGGGAAAAAAAGAGGCTGTATCACCTTTGGAAGGGGGGGGGAAGGCTTCTCGAGGTAGGTTGAAGGAAGTGGTTAGATTATGTAGGAATAAAATTAGAGAGGCAAAGGCCCAGTTAGAACTGAAACTGGCCACCTCTGTGAAAGAAAATAAAAAGCAATTTTACAAATATATCAACGCTAAAAAGAAGGGCAAGAAGAACCTCCACTCCTTACTGGACCTGGAGGGGAACACGGTGACCGAAGATGAGGAAAAGGCTGAGGTCCTGAACGCCTTCTTTGCCTCCATGTTTAACAGCAAGGCAGGAGTCCAGGATGAGTGGCCTCCTGAGCTGGGTAATAGGGTCGGGAGCAGTGTAATGCCCCAGAAATCCATGAGGAATTAGTTCGGGACCTGCTGAGCCACTTGGACACCCACAAGTCCATGGGACCGGATGGGATCCATCCTAGGGTGCTGAGAGAGCTGGCAGATGAGCTGGCCAAGCCGCTCTCCATCATTTTCCTCCAGTCCTGGCTCACTGGAGAGGTCCCAGATGACTGGAAACTGGCCAATGTGATCCCCATCCACAAGAAGGGACGGATGGAGGAACCCGGAAACTACAGGCCAGTCAGCCTGACCTCAGTGCCAGGGAAAGTGATGGAACAGATTATCCTGGAGGCATTAACTGCGCACCTGAAGGATGGCCAAGGGCTCAGGTCCAGCCAACATGGATTTAGGAAGGGCAGGTCCTGCCTCTCCAACCTGATCTCCTTCTATGATCAGGTGACCCGTCTGGTGGACGTGGGGAGGCCGGTGGATGTAGTCTATCTGGACTTCAGCAAGGCCTTTGACACCGTCCCCCACAGTAAACTGCTGGCTAAACTGTCAGCTCGTGGTTTGGACCGCAACACTCTGTGCTGGGTTAGGAACTGGCTGGAGGGCCGAGCCCAGAGAGTGGTGGTGAATGGTGCCGCGTCCGGCTGGCGGCCAGTCACCAGCGGCGTCCCCCAGGGATCGGTGCTGGGCCCCATCCTCTTTAACATCTTCATTGATGATATGGATGAGGGGTTGAGTCAGTCATCAGCAAGTTTGCAGATGACACCAAGTTGGGAACAGATGTTAGTCAGTTAGAGGGTAGAAAGGCTCTGCAGAGGGACCTCGACCCTGGACAGATGGGCAGAGTCCAATGGGATGGCATTTAATAAGTCCAAGTGCCGGGTGCTGCACTTTGGCCACGGCAACCCCATGCAGAGCTACAGGCTGGGGGCAGAGTGGCTGGAGAGCTGCCAAACAGAGAGGGACCTGGGGGTGCTGATTGACACCCACCTAAACATGAGCCAACAGTGTGCCCAGGTGGCCAAGAAGGCCAATGGCATCCTGGCCTGTATTGGGAATAGTGTGGCCAGCAGGAGCAGGGAGGTCATTCTGCCCCTGTACTCTGCATTGGTTAGGCCACACCTTGAGTACTGTGTCCAGTTCTGGGCCCCTCAGTTTAAGAAGGACATCGAGATACTTGAACGTGTCCAGAAAAGGGCAACAAGGCTGGTGAGAGGCCTTGAGCACAAGCCCTATGAGAAGAGGCTGAGGGAGCTGGGATTGTTTAGCCTGGAGAAGAGAAGGATCAGAGGTGACCTCATTGCCCTCTACAACTACCTGAAGGGTGGTTGTAGACAGGAGGGGGTTCGTCTCTTCTCCCAGGCAACCAGCACCAGAACAAGGGGACACAGTCTCAAGCTGTGCCAGGGGAGGTTTAGACTCGAGGTGAGGAGGAAGTTCTTCACTGAGCGAGTCATTCGTCATTGGAATGGGCTGCCCAGGGAGGTGGTGGAGTCGCCGTCCCTGGAGGTGTTCAAGGGGAGATTGGACGTGGCACTTGGTGCCATGGTCTAGTTGTGAGGTCTGTTGGGACAGGTTGGACTTGATGATCCTTGGGGTCTCTTCCAACCTTGGTTATACTGTGATACTGTGATACTGTGACCAGGGGACTTTGAGACTCTGGAGACACCCTAGTGGTGGCACCAAGTGCTCATTCCACTGCCGAGCGGAGGGGGGAGTGGGAGGGGGCATGGCTATTTTTAGCAGCTGTGTGAAGTTATAAAAGGTGTTACTGTGTGGCAGGCTGCCAGGGGATCCGTTGTGGGGGGTTGCAAGAGAACCTGCTGTAGGGACTGCTAAAGAATCTGCTGCGCAGGCTGCTGGAGATCTGCTGTCAGCCACCACCGTTGCCTTCCCATCTGAGAGCTGCCCTTCCTTCCTGCCCTTCCCTGTCTTCCTGCGGTGTTCCTGCTTGTTCCTGCTTATTTACTTGACTTGAAAGTAAATAAATTACTGTTGGTGTAAAAAGGAAAACAATGACAAGATGTAAACAATCCATTGGTAGGTAACAGACATAAAACTTGGATATGTAAACTTTCTTTCTTTTGGTTTCCTTGCTCTGGGAGACACTAACTTGCTTCTAATCGACCTCGGCTGTGCTCTTTGTTTTGGCTGAGTATCCTAGCAAAATAACTCTCTGCTCTTTTCCCTTGTCCCTTTGTGTCCAGGGGCGTAGGAGCGGGCAAGGAGTGGGAAGCTATTAGCTCCCCTGCTTTTTGGCCAGGGGGTCCTCGTGCTGTTTATAAATTGTAAATCCTGTGTATTTTGTACATGTTCATTGCATTGTAGATTGTAGTTGTGCTTGTAAATACAGCTTCATTTGCTTCCAGCTGGGCTGGGCTGGCAATTTAATGCTGGGGGGGATTTTCAAGCCACCACGCACTGTCATGGTGCAGTGCTCTCTACAGATCAGACCATCCTGGTAGCTCTACCTGTTGCCTCTTAAATAAAGTGGTTTGGCATGTGGCTCCATTTTGAGTCTTAACTCTGTTTGCAAGAATGTTAAGCTACTCACAATAAAAGCTCCAATTGGACATCACTCAGAAGTTAAGCTCAGCACTCCCCTGCCCCTCTGATATCTGAGGACAAGCTGGAAAGCAAGGGGCTTGAACTTCTGACAGACTATGCACCACCGTATCATGATACCCCCTTGGACCACCTTCCGGTGTGTTCCTGCAGTTGTGTCTGGGCTGCACATCTGTGTGTGCCTGAAAGTTCTGAACCACACTGGGGAGTCATGGCAGGAGCTGCTGTAGCTGCTTCCCACCGACCCAGTCCAGATCTAACAGCAAGGCAGTTTCTGATTCCCCAGGACCCTGGACACAGCCACCTTCAACAGCTCCTTTTGCTTTGAAACAAGAAGACACAAACTTTGGGAATGGGCCAAAGGAGGCTTTTTATTGGCCATCACCTGCATGTGCACCATCTTTTCCATGACCTTGGTACCTGCAGTAATGTTTTGCTCACCCCTCTCTCTCAGACACGGTGCAGAACAAATATGTTGTTGCAGAGGAATCATGTTACTCATTGGTTTGGGCAGTGGTAGCTCTCTTGGAACCTCTGTCAGGCACAGGAGCAGCTCCTGGTCACTAAACTCTGTCCATAGAGGTGACTGCTATGGATTCCTTTCTCCATTTGGAAGTCCTTGATAACAAGAAGGAGATACTTACAGACTGCCTCTTGGTTTCTGCTGTTCCCAGTGAGCTTGTGAAGCTTGCCCAGCCCCGAGAATGGACATAAAAATTTTAAACTACACAGTCATGGACAACAAATTATTTATTTCTTCACCACGTCAGTCATCATTCTGGTCAGGACATCTTTTATGGCTTTATTCCTCAGGCTGTAAATCAGGGGATTCAATGTGGGAACTATGGTTGTGTAGATGAGAGCCAGGAACTTCTTAGTGTCTTGTGAACCACTGGATTTGGGCCATAAGTAAATCAAGGTCCCACTGGCATAATAGAGTGTTACAACAATAAGGTGTGAGGAACAGGTGGAGAAGGTCTTTTGTCTGCCTCTGCAGAGGAAATCTTGAGGGTGCTGGAGATGATGCAAGCATAGGATACCAGGATGGGACAACATGGTGTAAAGAGGACCAGCACTGTGGCCACAATGATCTGCATTTCATAGGGAAAGGTGTCAGTGCAGGAGAGCATGAGGAGTGGAGGAATATCACAGAAGGAGGAGTTCATCTTCCTGGGCCCACAGAAGGGCAGTGTGAGCACCCAAGCTGTCTGCACCACAGACACAACAGTACCACTGCAGCAGGCCAGCAGGATGAAGGAGAGACAAGCTCTGCTGTTCATGATGGCTGCGTATCTGAGGGGGCTGCACACAGCCACATAATGGTCACAGGCCATGGCTGCCAAGAGGTAGCATTCAGTGGCTGTTGAGAAGATCACCCAGTAGAGCTGGGAGACACAGCCCATGTAGGCGATGCTTCTGTCCTCTGACAGGAAGCTTGCCAGCATCTTGGGGACAACGGTCGATGCTGTGGAAATGTCCAGGAGGGACAGGACCCGGAGAAAGAAGTACATGGGCATGTGGAGGCTGGGGTGCACTGTGACCACGAGGATGAGCAGGTTCCCAGTGATGGTGATGGTGTAGATCAAGCAGAAGGTGAAGAAGAGCAAGGGCTGCACTTGGGGGTGGTTGGACCACCCAGAGAGGACAAATCTGGTCAGCAGAGTTTGGTTTCCTGGTTCTGGTCCCTCTGTTGGCTTCATTTGAGAGGAATCAAATGACTGTCATAGGGGTAGTCACTGTGTCAAGATGACAGTGATGCTGCCAGTTCCACAGGTGAGGAGACTTGGGAATCTCTGGAGAGTCACTGAATTGAAGGGTGTATGTCTGGAGCTGGCTGAGCTGAACTAAGCTCTCAGGTCCCAGCTGGTCCCAGAGATGCTTTCTGCACTGAGGGGAAGTTCAGTATTTAGCTGCCTTAAGGAGCAGTGAGCAGCACTCCTCTTAGAAGCACCTGCTGGCACCGTGCTGCAGCCTGGTGTTTTCTGCTAAGGGAACTGCAGGCAAGACAGCCTTCCTCCAAGGCATCTAACACTACCTTTAGATGCCTTTTGTCAGAGGCTTTTCCAAGCTGAGCAGCAAAGTGAAAGCTGTGGTTCTGGGAGCCACAGAGGGCTCTCACTTGAAGGCACAATAAAGAAGCTCCAAGGTTCTCAGGCATGTAACAGCCTGATGTTTCTACAAGAACCTTTCTGGGTTTGATTGTTTCCATCAGCACAGAGAGGAAAGAGCCCAGTCTGGCTGCAGCTCCACATCCTGAGACATTCCCGGAGACAACCTGTGCAGAACAGGACAGAGAATGGCAGGAACAATTCCTGCAGTTTGCAGAACATTCACAGCCGTTTTCTCAACTTGTTAGATCCAGGAGGCTGCAGTAGAATGAACCTAATTCTGCTTTTGGATCTCTCAGGAAATTTTGGCCTCCTGCTATGGTCATTAGCTGTCCATTAAAGACAATAACCCCCCAGCAACCCTTGTTTTGCTGGCAGGGCTTTATTCCCTGATGCAGAGCAGCTCTCAGAAACAGCTCTCACTTTCTCTCATTCGTGTTGAGTGGCTGTGAGGACCTTCAAGTTTTGGTCTTTATGTGTTCACAAGAAGCATTTGAAGTAAATGTCCTGTTCTGTGCAGTTCTGTGTCTCATCCAGTGCCTCCAAAAGGGATCATGCAAGTTCCACCAGATGAATCTCCATAGTTGTCTTGCACTAGGGACAGTGTTGGGCCGAGGACCCCTGCAGTCAGCTGTCAGTGCAGGTTTTAAATTGTCTTTTCAGCGCAGCTGCACTCCTGCCACAGCTTGAATCATCTGTGACACAGGCACAAGTTACCTTCCATGGAACATCAGGGTGCTTGCTCTGAAACACCATCCACGGAGTTTCCTTGCCCCTCACACAGAGGTCATGGATGTCAGTTGTCAGAGACTTGTCTCACAGAGAAGAAAAGGAATTTGTTAAGGGTGTTGCAACTTAGCTGAGCTGGATACAACTGAAAAGGCAGAGACCTCACCCCACCTGCTTTTGTGTGCATGCAGAGAGCAGCTGAGCTACCTCTGACACATGCCTTACTCCAGGCTTAAGTAGGGTCTCCTGAAATCCCCATATCCCTTAGGGGTGGGATTGCTTGCAGCTGAGCTTGCACATGCCACAGTTGGTTGTTCAGAACTCAGCACTCCCGCTGTGGGCACTGGGAGGTGAGAAACCAATCTGACGCTTGCCAAAGCAGATGAAGTGCTGTTTGGAATGGCAGCTTTCCCGCCGCCATCTCGACAGCGGGAAGAGAGGGGCTCCTTCAGACACCTCGCTGACATGCCTAGCCCTAGAGATTGTGCATCCTGAGCCAGCTGATGATCAGGCCTGAAAAATAACATCAAGGCTGTGTGATACAAAGGACAGAATCAGCATGATCCAACCCTTGACAACTGGGATGGGATCCCTTCCCTTCCCTTCCCTTCCCTTCCCTTCCCTTCCCTTCCCTTCCCTTCCCTTCCCTTCCCTTCCCTTCCCTTCCCTTCCCTTCCCAACCTTCCCTTCCCAAACCTTCCCTAACCTTCCCTTCCCTTCCCTTCCCTTCCAAACCTTCCCTTCCCAAACCTTCCCTTCCCAAACCTTCCCTTCCCTTCCCAAACCTTCCCTTCCCAACCTTCCCTTCCCTTCCCTTCCCTTCCCAAACCTTCCCTTCCCTTCCCTTCCCTTCCCAAACCTTCCCTTCCCTTCCCTTCCCTTCTCAAACCTTCCCAAACCTTCCCTTCCCTTCCCAACCTTCCCTTCCCTTCCCTTCCCAAACCTTCCCTTCCCTTCCCTTCCCAAACCTTCCCTTCCCTTCCAAACCTTCCCTTCCCAAACCTTCCCTTCCCAAACCTTCCCTTCCCTTCCCAAACCTTCCCTTCTACAGTCAAACGGAGTCTGGAAGAAGCAGACTGAACCCTCTCTCCGTGCCCTAAGTTCCGCCTGCTGCAACTCATGGAGCTGAAGGTCAGATGTGAGATGTACCATAGCAATATATCTCACATTCCTTTCTCTCAGTTTCACTCCGTCTTCTCTCTTTCTCATGATCCTGTTACTGTACTCCCCTGGTTAGCAGGGGGAGTCATGCTGAGACTCAAATAATTCCTTTGACGTAAATAAAGATGAACCAATGCTAAACAGCTGATGAAGCAGGTTTGATTGGACCAGAGCAGAGGAAAGTGGGAAGGAAAAGCAGTGACAAGTAGAGTCCCTCAAGGATCAGTACTGGAACCAGTCCTGTTGGTGACATCTTTGTCGGTGCCATGGACAGTGGCATTGAAGCAGCCTCAGCAAGTTCCTGACCACACCAGCTGTGTGATGCTGCTGACAGCTGGAGGGAAGGATCCATCCAGAGGCACCTGCACAGGCTGCAGAGCTGGGCCCATGACAACCTCATGAAGTTCAATAAGACCAAGGGCAAGGTCCTGCAGCTGGGGTAGGGCAATCCCAGGCAGTGCTATAGGCTGGGCAGGGACTGGCATGAGAGCAGCCCTGAAGAAAAGGCCTTGGGGGTGCTGGGGGAGGAGAAGCTCAACAGGAGCCAGCAGGGAGCACTTGCAGCCCAGAGAGCCAAGCAGATTTGAGCTGAATTGCTCAAGTATGAGCATCCTGTGCCATTTGATGAGACATGGCCACATTGGAGGTAGCAGGTCAGGCACAGGAGTCCCATGTGCAGCAAGAGCATCAGCTGGTGGCTGTAAGGAATATTTCAGGTCATCCAAAATATTACCAAATGCTTATTTTTAGGTAACTAAGTTGTGCTGAGAAGAATCCCAGTTATATCCCAGGTGACATCAAAGCTGGTTAGCTTAATCACCTCTTCTCCTTGAACTGGAAAGAGGATGAGCTCCACACAGAACTGCAGATGCAAATCACAGAGCTGGGTCTGTGTAGAGGCAAGATGAGAGTTGTAGATCCTAGGATTCCAGACCTGAAGGAGGAAAACTTGCATCCTTTCATGCAACCACAGAATGGTCTGGGTTGGAAGGGATCTTAAAGATCATCCAGTTCCAAACCCCCTACCATGGACAGGGACACCTCCAACTAGACCAGGTTGCTCATTCAATCTGGCCTTGAACACCTTCAGGGAGGGGACATCTGGGCAACCTGTCCCAGTGCCTCACCACCCTCACTGTAAAGAATTTTTTCTTAATCTCCAGTCTAAATCTGCCCTCCTCAATCCTTTTGTCCTATGCCCAGGGAGTTAGTTGAGACTTCATCCCTGGAGATGTTCAAGGTCAGGCTCAACAGGGCTCTCAGCAATCTGATCTGGTGGAGGATGTCCCTGTTCACTGCAGCAGGTTGGACTGGATGACCTTTGGATGTCCCTTCCAACCCAAACAATTCTATGATTCTATCACCACAAGCCCTTGTAGGAATTCCCTCCCCAGCTCTTTTGTAGCCCCCTGCAACTACTGGAAGGCCTTCTCTGAGCCTTCTCTTCTCCAGGCTGAACAACCTGAGCTTCCTCAGCCTATCCCCATAAGAGAGGTGCTCCAGCACTCTGACTTCTTTCTGCATTGCCATGAAAGACTATCAAGTGGCTCTCCCATCCGACAGAGACAGATTCCTTCCTCCCATGATGTCATCTTCCATATCATCCCACTGTGGTGTCATGGGAGCTGTTTTCCTGAGGTCCATTGTCATGGACTGAGTTGAACCTGCTGCTGTTATTTTGTCCCTGCTGCAGTCATGCCAGCTTCAAAACAAAAATGCTGGCTGGAGCAGACTATGATGGGACATGAAGTTCGGACTGCAAGATGGGAAGCATGAAATGGGCAGTATTCAAGGTGAGGACACAACTTTCCTTTCTTCTGCAAGAAAGCAAGCCTCTGCTGATCCAAAGCAGCCGCTTGAAGTACTGTGTCCTCATGTGCTTTAGGGTTGGCCATAGATTTATTGAGAAATATTTGTAAGAACAAGATCAGGGACAAATCCTACAGGCTCTGAGATAACAGCAGAGTCTCCTAACCTTCCCTGAGCTAACATTACTTCCTCTTTATGTTTCTGACATCTTTCCCCATTGCAACCAAAAGGGTGTGGATGGTTAAGATCAGAGGCAACTCTCTTCACTGGGGGTTTCTAAAGTTTGGTGAGGTCAGTGCCCTCCTTACAGCAGGTGAACTATTTACTTCTTTTCCCAGGTGATTCTTATGTTGTAAGAAGAGCATCAAAGTGCTGCAACAGGTGTGGTATATCTCCAAGAAGATAAACTGTCTGAAACCTTGATCAAAACCCTTGATAAAAGCAAAGGAGAAGAGTTAATTATTTTTTTATGACTATTTTTATATAGTTCAGTCTCTCAATCGTGTTTTCCTTCACTCCTTCCTTCCTGCTACTAAGGCAATACTAGAAGTGATCTCAGGTCCCCTCAAATCTCTTTCCCAAATGCTTCACTACATTTGTAACCTTTTTTTTTTTCTTTACTTTGACAAGAGGGATTTCAACTACCTGTGAGGAATTTAGAAGTCCATCTCAAGTGGACAAGAATCCACCACTACAGATGGTTGCAGGTGAGGCACACAGAATATGCCTGCTCTTCTGAAACCCCACCTTCTTCACTGCACCCAGTTCTGGTGCCCCCAGCACAAGGACGTGGTTGAGAGTGTCCAGAGGATGCCATGTAGATGATGAGAATGCTGGAGCACCTCCCCGATAGGGACAGGGTGAAAGCTGGGGTTGCTCAGCCTGGAGAATAGAAGACTCCAGGGAAAGCTCAGAGCAGGGGCTACAAGAAAGTAGGGGAGGGACATTTGGTAAGGGCTTGTAGTGACAGGATGAGAGGGAATGGATTGAAGGTTGAGGAGGGAGGATGTAGACTGGAGGTTAGGAAGAAAATCTCTACAGTCAGATTGGTGAGGCACTGGAACAAGTTGCACAGATGTCCCTCCCTAGAGGTGTTTGAGGCCAGGTTGGATGAGGCCTTGAACCACCTGGTCTGGTAGGAGGAGTCCCTGCCTGTGGGACTCTCGCTGGAAATGGATGATCTGTAAGGTCCCTTCCAACATGAACCATTCTAGGATTCTAGGAATATCCTTCAGAAGATGATTATGAACAGGACTTAACAGACATCTGAAAACATGAGGCTGAACAGATCATCATACCTTAGAAATGAACACAAATAGGTTCCTAGCAATTCATTGTTACCTACTCTGGCTCCTTCTTTTTGTTGTTTGCCATTGCTGTGTCTTAGAAAAAGTAAATCTGGGCAAGGAGGGAAAGTCATGACCAACAGCCTGAGATTTAGCAGGTAATGATGATGATTCAGGAATAATGGTTCTTGAGTAATGGTTGGATTAAAGATTTATGTGTTATTAAGATATGATTTAATTTGAAATTTTTAAACCAAATATTGGATAGTTTATCAACAAGTGATAAACCCACAGGCTGGAGGGCATTCTGCTTCACAGCTGGGAGAAATGGACCTTTAAGGTCCAGGTTCAGAAGCGGAGGGAGGTCTGGAAAATTCAGAGGAGTTCCATCCTCTTTCCTCTCTGCTAACCAAAGGAGATGATTGACTCAAGGGATTGACAGGATTTGTTCCACCAGATGACTACAGAAAACAAATCTATGGTTGCTAATGAACTCATTTTATTATCATTTTCAAATGACTGTAAGATGAAAATTAAATTATTTCAATGAATTTGCTTTAATAAATAATTCTGTTCTTCAGTATCTTAACAATGTATCACCCCTCAATATTTGTGAGATCTTTTCCTTATTGAAATAAATTGGACCAAAGCATTTAAGAACAATATGACCCAAACTCATTTTTGTTTCATGAGGCAGTATCAAAAGTGTCATTGTAAACCTTGAGTAGAGGAGCTTGTAGTCTGATACTTCAGTGAATTTCTCTAGTGCTGGGCTTATTAATTAAGTATTAAAAATAATAAAAATCAATAGATTGTTAATAAGATCAGCTCATTTCAGTCACCTAGTATCAGTAAGCATACACACTTGACCAAAGCCATGAGGTGGGCATCTCCACTGAGTTTGTCTTCCTGCTTTCCCGTCTAGAGGATTGAGAGTAACAGACACTGCAAGATTACTTCAGCTCACCCTGCTGTGTCCTCAGTCCAGACAATTTCTCCTTAACACCTACCACTGTTGTGTTCAGATGAACTTCAGTGAATATCAGCAAAGGTTGTCACAGCAGTGCAGTCACCCATGAGTGTGAGCCTGTTCAGCCTGAGAAGCAGAGGTGTGTGGCTATGGGTATGGATTTGCCTTGTGGCATGGAACAATTTTCCAAACGGCTTCTTTGGTCACTTTGTGGCACAGGCTGTAGATCAGAGGGTTCAGAGCAGGAGTCATCATAGTGTACATTATGCTCTGATACTTGTTTCATTTCTCTGATGGAGTGCTGACTGGTTGGATGTAGTTGTAGATGATAGTAGAGTAGAACAAGCCAACCACAGCAAGGTGTGAGGAGCAAGTGGAGAAGGCTTTCCACTTCCTTGCAGAGCCCTGGATTTTCAGGATGGTGATGATGATGAGGCAATATGAGAGGATGACCAGCAGGAAGTTTCCCATGCCTAAGATGATATCTGCCATGTAAACCATGATTTCACTGAGATAGGTTGAGCTGCAGGACAGAGCAAGGAGTGGGAGTATCTCACACAAGGAATTTTGGACTACATTTGTCCCACAGAAGTCCAGGTGTGTGAGAAGAAGGGTGTTAATGAGAGCATTGATGGTACTGATTCCCAAGGCAACAGCCACTAAAGAGATGCAGGTCCTCTTGCTCATCATGTTTGTGTAGTGAAGGGGCTGGCAGATGGCCAGGCACCTGCCATAAGACATGACTGTTAACAGGATAAGCTCTGATGAGGCTGAGAAAGTGAAGGTGTAGAGCTGCACCACACAGCCCTCAAAAGAGATGGTGTTCTTGCCCAGGATCAGGTTCTCCAGCATCTTGGGCAGAACCGAGGAGATAACTACCAAGTCAAGCATGGCCAGGTTGGAGATGAAAAAGTACATAGGGGTGTGAAGTGGGGGGTAGACAATGGTAGCTATAATGACCAGTGAGTTGCTGAGGAGAGCAGCAAGGTAGAGGCACAAAGATATTGCCTTTGAGGTTAGGGTTGTCAAAAACACCCTTGAGGACGAAGGTGATCTTGGTGAGATTCAGTGGATCCATTTGCCTTGGTTTCCCCTTGGATGGAATGAAAATAAAGACATTGCTCACCGTGGTCAGGACATCTTCAATCCAATGTTAGGTCCAGAGAAAGACAGAAAGAGACATCAGTTTCCACAGGGAAAAAATCCCCCAAGCAAAACCCCACAACAGAGCAAGCAAAGGATGCAATGTTTCAGTGTACAAGGAAAGCCACATCAGTACTTGAAGAGAATGATAGGTGTTAAAATTAGAACACCAACAAGACCAGATAATTAAAAGGAATTAATCTGTGGAGATAATTCTTTAAAACATTAACAAGACTTTTGGTGGTTGGGTTTGGTTTGGTTTTGTTTTCCCTGAGATGTGGTCAGAGAAGTTTCAAAGCAATCCCATTGCACAGTGAATCTTCTCTGATTGTGCTTTGGACTGCAACTTCCACTGGCAAATCTCTGCCCAGAGACCTGATTTCCACCAGGGCTGTGTGGATACCAAATAAACCTACACTGGGGAGAGCAAGATCTTTCAGAAGAGAAAGCAAGGACAGAAGAGGATAGTGAGGGATTGTGCCATGGGGTGATGGGCAGACAGAAGTGAGCAGAGAGAGTCGTGGACTCATTTGCACTCTCAAGAATTACTGGAAGAGTTTTAAGGCCTTTTTAAATTCAGCTCATCTCATTGCTCTGCCAGGGAGTTTGCAGACCCACTGCTGGAGATTTTCCCTTCCTCTGGTGTCCGCAAAGCCAGGCTGACTCCTGTACAGCATCACTCACCCTTGATGAAGATACAAGTCTCATATGGTTTACCTGAATCACCATGCAGGGGCAACAGTCTTCCTTCTCCCATGTTGATTCAAACTTGGCCCAGAATTAGGTGACTACCTTGGGGCTGAATAGCTCTCCAGTGATCACCCTTCTCATACAATGTTGACATTCCTGTTACGAGCTAGTGTGGAGGAGGTCTCTGTACAATGGATTTAAGATAGTGATATGAATGTTTGTGACTCCCAAATACTCTAAAGCTCTATCAATTCTGCTTCCCTGACAGAGTCAGACAAATAGAGAGCATGGAGAATAACTCATGGTTGATTGTTAGCCCCCAAAAGAGAAAAGAGCAAATTACAAGAGGAGTCAGCAACAAACGGTTAATATTCTCACCTTTCATGAGAGGCACAAACCCTGTGCACAAGCCTTCCTGAACCTGCATCTGAAAAGAAGTCCCATCTATTCAGGTAGTTTATCCTGCAGATTTCTCCTCCCTCATGAATGTAGCCTGGAGCCAGTTTGAACCATGCCCCAAGGGAGGAGCCAAATGGTGGTAGCTTATTCAGCACGGCCATGATGACCTGCAGTAACTGTAGGGAATGCCCAGTGGAGTGGGACCCAGAGGGGTTTGCTGCTGATTTGCTGCTAGGGGAGAAGCTTCTCCTCATTTCCCTCCTTGACTACACTGCTATCAGTAAAGCTGATTTCTGCTGACAGCTTCTGTGTGCTGAGTAGTGCCATGAGGAGCAGATCAGCAGGCTACAGACCAAAGCATTTGTTCCCTTTTCCCCAGCACTGCTTAGACACACTCCAGGAAGTTCTTTTCCAGTATAAGGTTGGGTGAGTCTGGTGGAGATGAGCACGATGGTCAAGTGCTGGAAGAGCAGTGTAGTTGGTGAAAAGCAGGGAACGGAGATTCTTATTCCTGGAGAGCAGAATACTCCACTACCGAGGGAGCAGCTACTGAGAAGACAAACACAGGCCCTTAATAGAGGTACATGACAGGAGTACAGGACAATGAGATTCTAAGTGAATGTAATGAGAAAAAGAGATTATTTGGCAGGAATTATGCATGGAAAGTAGTGTGTGTGGAATTCCATCTTGGAAGCCTTCAAGATGTGACAGGGTTAAGTCCCAAAAAGCCTGGCCTGAAGTGAGTGTTGAGCTGGAATTGAGCAACAGCTTGTAAAAACTGACTGTTAAGGTCCCTCCATGTCTGAATGGTTCTGGAGTCCTGTGCTTTCTCTGGTGTTTTGCAGACAGGTCTTTTAAAGAACACTGTCACCTGCACCAGCCTCCCATGAAGAAGAGCTTCCCGGCTGTAAAGAAATGCTCTGCTGCCTGACTAGAAGCCTCTGTCCCAGATTTAAGCACAGGCAAATCAGCAACAGCACTAGAAATCACCTGCTAGTTAATAGGATTATTCCTGTCTATGCCAGCCAACCGCCCTGCCCTGCCCTGCCACTCTCTACTGGAACTCGACTGCCCTGCACCTATGTCTTTACTCTTATCATTGTTGAGAACCAGAATAGCCCCTCTGTTGTAGTTATATACACGTATTGGCTGCAACTAGGATAAAATATGAATATTATTTATTAAATATCAAAAATTGCTTTCCCAAGCTAATTTTATTGGGGTTGCTCTGCCTGATCGATGACAGGTTGCTTACACATGGTAGAAGGCTAATAAACAGTAGAGTAACAGTCTAGAACAATCAGAACTTGGAATACAGAGGAACAAACTGGAATCTCCCTATGCACGCGAAACCAAACAGCAATGCTGCCTCGGGTGGCACAGACGAACCACCGTCAAGTTCACAACGGAGCTAACCAAGAGGTAACGAGCTATAAAGCTCAGAAACAACCAGGTAAAAGAGCGTGTTTTACTCACCAACTACGGAGCTGCTAACTGCCAAAACCTTTGCTGAACAAAGGGGTGTTGAGTTCGTAGCTTTAATCCAAAGGGCAGTATCCACAGATTTAGAGGAAATGAGAGGGCAGGCTGCTGTAGTGAAGGCCCAACTTGAGCACTATGTTGCTAAAACAAAGGAAGCTAATTGCTCTGAAGATAAGAGCAAGCAGGGTGCTTGTCGCTGCCTTGAATCCCATTAACTAACAGGGAGAGAGGTGGGAGAGTAAGGAGCATGCAAGCTGTGAGTGTAACAAGCAAAGAGCATAGGAGGCCTTCCTCTATCGATTCCCTTTTTGCAAAGGGAAGGGCCCAATGGCACATCAGCCATTCACATCCCGCCAAGCAATTCACAATGTTTATGTGGTGAGTAACCTGTGGCTGCCATGCAGATGGAGCCAGCACAGGGAGTCTGCCTTTAGTCCGCGGGGGTCGACCAAGGCACTTTAGGATGCTGGAGACTCCCTAGTAATGGCACTGGGCATTTGTTCCTTCGATGGGTGGAGGGTGGCATGGCTGCTCTTAGCAACAGTGTGAAGTTATCAAAGGTGTCACAGTGTGGCAGGCTGTAAAGAATGCTGTGGGTGATTGCTGGAGATCTGCTGTGAGCCACTGCCACTGTCATCACATCTGAGAGCTGCTGTGGTCTCTGAGAGGTGCTCCTCGTGCTGCGGCTCCTGCTGCTGTTCCTGCTGCTGCTCTTGCTGCTGTTCCTGCTGCTGCTCCTGCTGCTGCTCCTGCTGCTGTTCCTGCTGCTGTTCCTGCTGCTGCTCCTGCTGCTGTTCCTGCTGCTGTTCCTGCTGCTGCTCTTGTGCTGTTCCTGCTGCTGCTCCTGCTGCTGCTCCTGCTGTTGTTCCTGCTGCTGCTCCTGCTGCTGTTCCTGCTGCTGCTCTTGCTGCTGTTCCTGCTGCTGCTCTTGCTGCTGTTCCTGCTGCTGCTCCTGCTGCTGCTCCTGCTGCTGTTCCTGCTGCTGCTCCTGCTGTTGTTCCTGCTGCTGCTCCTGCTGCTGCTCCTGCTGCTGCTCCTGCTGCTGCTCTTGCTGCTGTTCCTGCTGCTGTTCCTGCTGCTGCTCCTGCTGCTGCTCCTGCTGCTGTTCCTGCTGCTGCTCCTGCTGCTGTTCCTGCTGCTGTTCCTGCTGCTGTTCCTGCTGCTGCTCCTGCTGTTGTTCCTGCTGCTGCTCCTGCTGCTGCTCCTGCTGCTGCTCCTGCTGTTGTTCCTGCTGCTGCTCCTGCTGCTGCTCCTGCTGCTGTTCCTGCTGCTGTTCCTGCTGCTGCTCCTGCTGTTGTCCTGCTGCTGCTCCTGCTGCTGCTCCTGCTGCTGCTCCTGCTGTTGTTCCTGCTGCTGCTCCTGCTGCTGCTCCTGCTGTTGTTCCTGCTGCTGCTCCTGCTGCTGCTCCTGCTGCTGCTCCTGCTATTGTTCCTGCTGCTGTTCCTGCTGCTGCTCCTGCTGCTGTTCCTGCTGCTGCTCCTGCTGCTGTTCCTGCTGCTGTTCCTGCTGTTGCTCCTGTTGTTGTTCCTGCTGCTGCTCCTGCTGATGCTCCTGCTGCTGTTCCTGCTGCTGCTCCTGCTGCTGCTCCTGCTGTTGTTCCTGCTGCTGTTCCTGCTGCTGCTCCTGCTGTAGCTCCTGCTACTGCTCCTGCTGCTGTTCCTCCTGCAGCTCCTGCTGTAGCTCCTGCTGCTGTTCCTGTGCTGCTCCTGCTTCTGCTCCTGTGCTGCTCCTGCTACTGTTCCTGTTTCTTGTTCCCATGCCTTTCGAGGGAAGGGAAGAGAATGGCAGGGAAGGTTTGAGAAGGGAAGGTTTGGGAAGGTTTGGGGAGGTTTGGGAAGGGAAGGTTAGGGAAGGGAAGGGAAGGCAAGGGAAGGGAAGGGAAGGGAAGGGAAGGGAAGGGAAGGGAAGGGAAGGGAAGGGAAGGGAAGGGAAGGGAAGGGATCCCATCCCAGTTGTCAAGGGTTGGATCATGCTGATTCTGTCCTTTGTATCACACAGCCTTGATGTTATTTTTCAGGCCTGATCATCAGCTGGCTCAGGATGCAGCACAATCTCTAGGGCTAGGCATGTCAGCGAGGTGTCTGAAGGAGCCCCTCTCTTCCCGCTGTCGAGATGGCGGCGGGAAAGCTGCCATTCCCTCCCCTACTTTCTTGTAGCCCCTGCTCTGAGCTTTCCCTGGAGTCTTCTATTCTCCAGGCTGAGCAACCCCAGCTTTCACCCTGTCCCTATCGGGGAGGTGCTCCAGCATTCTCATCATCTACATGGCATCCTCTGGACACTCTCAACCACGTCCTTGTGCTGGGGGCACCAGAACTGGGTGCAGTGAAGAAGGTGGGGTTTCAGAAGAGCAGGCATATTCTGTGTGCCTCACCTGCAACCATCTGTAGTGGTGGATTCTTGTCCACTTGAGATGGACTTCTAAATTCCTCACAGGTAGTTGAAATCCCTCTTGTCAAAGTAAAGAAAAAAAAAAAGGTTACAAATGTAGTGAAGCATTTGGGAAAGAGATTTGAGGGGACCTGAGATCACTTCTAGTATTGCCTTAGTAGCAGGAAGGAAGGAGTGAAGGAAAACACGATTGAGAGACTGAACTATATAAAAATAGTCATAAAAAAATAATTAACTCTTCTCCTTTGCTTTTATCAAGGGTTTTGATCAAGGTTTCAGACAGTTTATCTTCTTGGAGATATACCACACCTGTTGCAGCACTTTGATGCTCTTCTTACAACATAAGAATCACCTGGGAAAAGAAGTAAATAGTTCACCTGCTGTAAGGAGGGCACTGACCTCACCAAACTTAGAAACCCCCAGTGAAGAGAGTTGCCTCTGATCTTAACCATCCACACCCTTTGGTTGCAATGGGGAAAGATGTCAGAAACATAAAGAGGAAGTAATGTTAGCTCAGGGAAGGTTAGGAGACTCTTGCTGTTATCTCAGAGCCTGTAGGATTTGTCCCTGATCTTGTTCTTACAAATATTTCTCAATAAATCTATGGCCAACCTAAAGCACATGAGGACACAGTACTTCAAGCGGCTGCTTTGGATCAGCAGAGGCTTGCTTTCTTGCAGAAGAAAGGAAAGTTGTGTCCTCACCTTGAATACTGCCCATTTCATGCTTCCCATCTTGCAGTCGAACTTCATGTCCCATCATAGTCTGCTCCAGCCAGCATTTTTGTTTGAAGCTGGCATGACTGCAGCAGGGACAAAATAACAGCAGCAGGTTCAACTCAGTCCATGACAATGGACCTCAGGAAAACAGCTCCCATGACACCACAGTGGGATGATATGGAAGATGACATCATGGGAGGAAGGAATCTGTCTCTGTCGGATGGGAGAGCCACTTGATAGTCTTTCATGGCAATGCAGAAAGAAGTCAGAGTGCTGGAGCACCTCTCTTATGGGGATAGGCTGAGGAAGCTCAGGTTGTTCAGCCTGGAGAAGAGAAGGCTCAGAGAAGGCCTTCCAGTAGTTGCAGGGGGCTACAAAAGAGCTGGGGAGGGAATTCCTACAAGGCTTGTGGTGATAGAATCATAGAATGTTTGGGTTGGAAGGGACATCCAAAGGTCATCCAGTCCAACCTGCTGCAGTGAACAGGGACATCCTCCACCAGATCAGATTGCTGAGAGCCCTGTTGAGCCTGACCTTGAACATCTCCAGGGATGAAGTCTCAACTAACTCCCTGGGCATAGGACAAAAGGATTGAGGAGGGCAGATTTAGACTGGAGATTAAGAAAAAATTCTTTACAGTGAGGGTGGTGAGGCACTGGGACAGGTTGCCCAGATGTCCCCTCCCTGAAGGTGTTCAAGGCCAGATTGAATGAGCAACCTGGTCTAGTTGGAGGTGTCCTGTCCATGGTAGGGGTTTGGAACTGGATGATCTTTAAGATCCCTTCCAACCCAGACCATTCTGTGGTTGCATGAAAGGATGCAAGTTTTCCTCCTTCAGGTCTGGAATCCTAGGATCTACAACTCTCATCTTGCCTCTACACAGACCCAGCTCTGTGATTTGCATCTGCAGTTCTGTGTGGAGCTCATCCTCTTTCCAGTTCAAGGAGAAGAGGTGATTAAGCTAACCAGCTTTGATGTCACCTGGGATATAACTGGGATTCTTCTCAGCACAACTTAGTTACCTAAAAATAAGCATTTGGTAATATTTGGATGACCTGAAATATTCCTTACAGCCACCAGCTGATGCTCTTGCTGCACATGGGACTCCTGTGCCTGACCTGCTACCTCCAATGTGGCCATGTCTCATCAAATGGCACAGGATGCTCATACTTGAGCAATTCAGCTCAAATCTGCTTGGCTCTCTGGGCTGCAAGTGCTCCCTGCTGGCTCCTGTTGAGCTTCTCCTCCCCCAGCACCCCCAGGCCTTTTCTTCAGGGCTGCTCTCATGCCAGTCCCTGCCCAGCCTATAGCACTGCCTGGGATTGCCCTACCCAGCTGCAGGACCTTGCCCTTGGTCTTATTGAACTTCATGAGGTTGTCATGGGCCCAGCTCTGCAGCCTGTGCAGGTGCCTCTGGATGGATCCTTCCCTCCAGCTGTCAGCAGCATCACACAGTGGTGTGGTCAGGAACTTGCTGAGGCTGCTTCAATGCCACTGTCCATGGCACCGACAAAGATGTCACAACAGGACTGGTTCCAGTACTGATCCTTGAGGGGACTCTACTTGTCACTGCTTTTCCTTCCCACTTTCCTCTGCTCTGGTCCAATCAAACCTGCTTCATCAGCTGTTTAGCATTGGTTCATCTTTATTTACGTCAAAGGAATTATTTGAGTCTCAGCATGACTCCCCCTGCTAACCAGGGGAGTACAGTAACAGGATCATGAGAAAGAGAGAAGACGGAGTGAAACTGAGAGAAAGGAATGTGAGATATATTGCTATGGTACATCTCACATCTGACCTTCAGCTCCATGAGTTGCAGCAGGCGGAACTTAGGGCACGGAGAGAGGGTTCAGTCTGCTTCTTCCAGACTCCGTTTGACTGTAGAAGGGAAGGTTTGGGAAGGGAAGGGAAGGTTTGGGAAGGGAAGGTTTGGGAAGGGAAGGTTTGGGAAGGGAAGGGAAGGGAAGGTTTGGGAAGGGAAGGGAAGGGAAGGTTTGGGAAGGGAAGGGAAGGGAAGGTTTGGGAAGGGAAGGGAAGGTTTGGGAAGGTTGAGAAGGGAAGGGAAGGGAAGGGAAGGTTGGGAAGGGAAGGTAAGGAAGGGAAGGTAGGGAAGGGATGAGGAAGGGAAGGGAAGGTTTGAAGGAAGGAAGGTTTGAGGAAGGGAAGGTTTGAAGGAAGGGAAGGGGAAGGGAAGGGGAAGGGAAGGGAAGGTTGGAAGGAGGGAAGGTTTGGGAAGGGAAGGGAAGGGAAGGGAAGGGAGGGAAAGGAAGGGAAGGGAAAGGGAAGGGAAGGGAAGGGAAGGGAAGGGAAGGGAAGGGAAGGGAAGGAAGGGAAGGGAAGGGAAGGGATCCCATCCCAGTGTCAAGGGTGGATCATGCTGATTCTGTCCTTTGTATCACACAGCCTTGATGTTATTTTCAGGCCTGATCATCAGCTGGCTCAGGATGCAGCACAATCTCTAGGGCTAGGCATGTCAGCGGGTGTCTGAAGGAGCCCCTCTCTTCCCGCTGTCGAGATGGCGGCGGGAAAGCTGCCATTCCAAACAGCACTTCATCTGCTTTGGCAAGCGTCAGATTGGTTTCTCACCTCCCAGTGCCCACAGCGGGAGTGCTGAGTTCTGAACAACAAACTGTGGCATGTGCAAGCTCAGCTGCAAGCAATCCCACCCCTAAGGGATATGGGGATTTCAGGAGACCCTACTTAAGCCTGGAGTAAGGCATGTGTCAGAGGTAGCTCAGCTGCTCTCTGCATGCACACAAAAGCAGGTGGGGTGAGGTCTCTGCCTTTTCAGTTGTATCCAGCTCAGCTAAGTTGCAACACCCTTAACAAATTCCTTTTCTTCTCTGTGAGACAAGTCTCTGACAACTGACATCCATGACCTCTGTGTGAGGGGAAGGAAACTCCGTGGATGGTGTTTCAGAGCAAGCACCCTGATGTTCCATGGAAGGTAACTTGTGCCTGTGTCACAGATGATTCAAGCTGTGCAGGAGTGCAGCTGCGCTGAAAAGACAATTTAAAACCTGCACTGACAGCTGACTGCAGGGGTCCTCGGCCCCAACACTGTCCCTAGTGCAAGACAACTATGGAGATTCATCTGGTGGAACTTGCATGATCCTTTTGGAGGCACTGGATGAGACACAGAACTGCACAGAACAGGACATTTACTTCAAATGCTTCTTGTGAACACATAAAGACCAAAACTTGAAGGTCCTCACAGCCACTCAACACGAATGAGAGAAAGTGAGAGCTGTTTCTGAGAGCTGCTCTGCATCAGGGAATAAAGCCCTGCCAGCAAAACAAGGGTTGCTGGGGGGTTATTGTCTTTAATGGACAGCTAATGACCATAGCAGGAGGCCAAAATTTCCTGAGAGATCCAAAAGCAGAATTAGGTTCATTCTACTGCAGCCTCCTGGATCTAACAAGTTGAGAAAACGGCTGTGAATGTTCTGCAAACTGCAGGGAATTGTTCCTGCCATTCTCTGTCCTGTTCTGCACAGGTTGTCTCCGGGAATGTCTCAGGATGTGGAGCTGCAGCCAGACTGGGCTCTTTCCTCTCTGTGCTGATGGAAACAATCAAACCCAGAAAGGTTCTTGTAGAAACATCAGGCTGTTACATGCCTGAGAACCTTGGAGCTTTTTATTGTGCCTTCAAGTGAGAGCCCTCTGTGGCTCCCAGAACCACAGCTTCACTTTGCTGCTCAGCTTGGAAAAGCCTCTGACAAAAGGCATCTAAAGGTAGTGTTAGATGCCTTGGAGGAAGGCTGTCTTGCCTGCAGTTCCCTTAGCAGAAAACACCAGGCTGCAGCACGGTGCCAGCAGGTGCTTCTAAGAGGAGTGCTGCTCACTGCTCCTTAAGGCAGCTAAATACTGAACTTCCCCTCAGTGCAGAAGCATCTCTGGGACCAGCTGGGACCTGAGAGCTTAGTTCAGCTCAGCCAGCTCCAGACATACACCCTTCAATTCAGTGACTCTCCAGAGATTCCCAAGTCTCCTCACCTGTGGAACTGGCAGCATCACTGTCATCTTGACACAGTGACTACCCCTATGACAGTCATTTGATTCCTCTCAATGAAGCCAACAGAGGGACCAGAACCAGGAAACCAAACTCTGCTGACCAGATTTGTCCTCTCTGGGTGGTCCAACCACCCCCAAGTGCAGCCCTTGCTCTTCTTCACCTTCTGCTTGATATACACCATCACCATCACTGGGAACCTGCTCATCCTCGTGGTCACAGTGCACCCCAGCCTCCACATGCCCATGTACTTCTTTCTCCGGGTCCTGTCCCTCCTGGACATTTCCACAGCATCGACCGTTGTCCCCAAGATGCTGGCAAGCTTCCTGTCAGAGGACAGAAGCATCGCCTACATGGGCTGTGTCTCCCAGCTCTACTGGGTGATCTTCTCAACAGCCACTGAATGCTACCTCTTGGCAGCCATGGCCTGGACCATTATGTGGCTGTGTGCAGCCCCCTCAGATACGCAGCCATCATGAACAGCAGAGCTTGTCTCTCCTTCATCCTGCTGGCCTGCTGCAGTGGTACTGTTGTGTCTGTGGTGCAGACAGCTTGGGTGCTCACACTGCCCTTCTGTGGGCCCAGGAAGATGAACTCCTCCTTCTGTGATATTCCTCCACTCCTCATGCTCTCCTGCACTGACACCTTTCCCTATGAAATGCAGATCATTGTGGCCACAGTGCTGGTCCTCTTTACACCATGTTGTCCCATCCTGGTATCCTATGCTTGCATCATCTCCAGCACCCTCAAGATTTCCTCTGCAGAGGGCAGACAAAAGACCTTCTCCACCTGTTCCTCACACCTTATTGTTGTAACACTCTATTATGCCAGTGGGACCTTGATTTACTTATGGCCCAAATCCAGTGGTTCACAAGACACTAAGAAGTTCCTGGCTCTCATCTACACAACCATAGTTCCCACATGAATCCCCTGATTTACAGCCTGAGGAATAAAGCCATAAAAGATGTCCTGACCAGAATGATGACTGACGTGGTGAAGAAATAAATAATTTGTTGTCCATGACTGTGTAGTTTAAAATTTTTATGTCCATTCTCGGGGCTGGGCAAGCTTCACAAGCTCACTGGGAACAGCAGAAACCAAGAGGCAGTCTGTAAGTATCTCCTTCTTGTTATCAAGGACTTCCAATGGAGAAAGGAATCCATAGCAGTCACCTCTATGGACAGAGTTTAGTGACCAGGAGCTGCTCCTGTGCCTGACAGAGGTTCCAAGAGAGCTACCACTGCCCAAACCAATGAGTAACATGATTCCTCTGCAACAACATATTTGTTCTGCACCGTGTCTGAGAGAGAGGGGTGAGCAAAACATTACTGCAGGTACCAAGGTCATGGAAAAGATGGTGCACATGCAGGTGATGGCCAATAAAAAGCCTCCTTTGGCCCATTCCCAAAGTTTGTGTCTTCTTGTTTCAAAGCAAAAGGAGCTGTTGAAGGTGGCTGTGTCCAGGGTCCTGGGGAATCAGAAACTGCCTTGCTGTTAGATCTGGACTGGGTCGGTGGGAAGCAGCTACAGCAGCTCCTGCCATGACTCCCCAGTGTGGTTCAGAACTTTCAGGCACACACAGATGTGCAGCCCAGACACAACTGCAGGAACACACCGGAAGGTGGTCCAAGGGGGTATCATGATACGGTGGTGCATAGTCTGTCAGAAGTTCAAGCCCCTTGCTTTCCAGCTTGTCCTCAGATATCAGAGGGGCAGGGGAGTGCTGAGCTTAACTTCTGAGTGATGTCCAATTGGAGCTTTTATTGTGAGTAGCTTAACATTCTTGCAAACAGAGTTAAGACTCAAAATGGAGCCACATGCCAAAACACTTTATTTAAGAGGCAACAGGTAGAGCTACCAGGATGGTCTGATCTGTAGAGAGCACTGCACCATGACAGTGCGTGGTGGCTTGAAAATCCCCCCCAGCATTAAATTGCCAGCCCAGCCCAGCTGGAAGCAAATGAAGCTGTATTTACAAGCACAACTACAATCTACAATGCAATGAACATGTACAAAATACACAGGATTTACAATTTATAAACAGCACGAGGACCCCCTGGCCAAAAAGCAGGGGAGCTAATAGCTTCCCACTCCTTGCCCGCTCCTACGCCCCTGGACACAAAGGGACAAGGGAAAAGAGCAGAGAGTTATTTTGCTAGGATACTCAGCCAAAACAAAGAGCACAGCCGAGGTCGATTAGAAGCAAGTTAGTGTCTCCCAGAGCAAGGAAACCAAAGAAAGAAAGTTTACATATCCAAGTTTTATGTCTGTTACCTACCAATGGATTGTTTACATCTTGTCATTGTTTTCCTTTTTACACCAACAGTAATTTATTTACTTTCAAGTCAAGTAAATAAGCAGGAACAAGCAGGAACACCGCAGGAAGACAGGGAAGGGCAGGAAGGAAGGGCAGCTCTCAGATGGGAAGGCAACGGTGGTGGCTGACAGCAGATCTCCAGCAGCCTGCGCAGCAGATTCTTTAGCAGTCCCTACAGCAGGTTCTCTTGCAACCCCCCACAACGGATCCCCTGGCAGCCTGCCACACAGTAACACCTTTTATAACTTCACACAGCTGCTAAAAATAGCCATGCCCCCTCCCACTCCCCCCTCCGCTCGGCAGTGGAATGAGCACTTGGTGCCACCACTAGGGTGTCTCCAGAGTCTCAAAGTCCCCCTGGTCACAGTATCACAGTATCACAGTATAACCAAGGTTGGAAGAGACCCCAAGGATCATCAAGTCCAACCTGTCCCAACAGACCTCACAACTAGACCATGGCACCAAGTGCCACGTCCAATCTCCCCTTGAACACCTCCAGGGACGGCGACTCCACCACCTCCCTGGGCAGCCCATTCCAATGACGAATGACTCGCTCAGTGAAGAACTTCCTCCTCACCTCGAGTCTAAACCTCCCCTGGCACAGCTTGAGACTGTGTCCCCTTGTTCTGGTGCTGGTTGCCTGGGAGAAGAGACGAACCCCCTCCTGTCTACAACCACCCTTCAGGTAGTTGTAGAGGGCAATGAGGTCACCTCTGATCCTTCTCTTCTCCAGGCTAAACAATCCCAGCTCCCTCAGCCTCTTCTCATAGGGCTTGTGCTCAAGGCCTCTCACCAGCCTTGTTGCCTTTTCTGGACACGTTCAAGTATCTCGATGTCCTTCTTAAACTGAGGGGCCCAGAACTGGACACAGTACTCAAGGTGTGGCCTAACCAATGCAGAGTACAGGGGCAGAATGACCTCCCTGCTCCTGCTGGCCACACTATTCCCAATACAGGCCAGGATGCCATTGGCCTTCTTGGCCACCTGGGCACACTGTTGGCTCATGTTTAGGTGGGTGTCAATCAGCACCCCCAGGTCCCTCTCTGTTTGGCAGCTCTCCAGCCACTCTGCCCCCAGCCTGTAGCTCTGCATGGGGTTGCCGTGGCCAAAGTGCAGCACCCGGCACTTGGACTTATTAAATGCCATCCCATTGGACTCTGCCCATCTGTCCAGTCGGTCGAGGTCCCTCTGCAGAGCCTTTCTACCCTCTAACTGACTAACATCTGTTCCCAACTTGGTGTCATCTGCAAACTTGCTGATGACTGACTCAACCCCCTCATCCATATCATCAATGAAGATGTTAAAGAGGATGGGGCCCAGCACCGATCCCTGGGGGACGCCGCTGGTGACTGGCCGCCAGCCGGACGCGGCACCATTCACCACCACTCTCTGGGCTCGGCCCTCCAGCCAGTTCCTAACCCAGCACAGAGTGTTGCGGTCCAAACCACGAGCTGACAGTTTAGCCAGCAGTTTACTGTGGGGGACGGTGTCAAAGGCCTTGCTGAAGTCCAGATAGACTACATCCACCGGCCTCCCCACGTCCACCAGACGGGTCACCTGATCATAGAAGGAGATCAGGTTGGAGAGGCAGGACCTGCCCTTCCTAAATCCATGCTGGCTGGACCTGAGCCCTTGGCCATCCTTCAGGTGCGCAGTTAATGCCTCCAGGATAATCTGTTCCATCACTTTCCCTGGCACTGAGGTCAGGCTGACTGGCCTGTAGTTTCCGGGTTCCTCCATCCGTCCCTTCTTGTGGATGGGGATCACATTGGCCAGTTTCCAGTCATCTGGGACCTCTCCAGTGAGCCAGGACTGGAGGAAAATGATGGAGAGCGGCTTGGCCAGCTCATCTGCCAGCTCTCTCAGCACCCTAGGATGGATCCCATCCGGTCCCATGGACTTGTGGGTGTCCAAGTGGCTCAGCAGGTCCCGAACTAATTCCTCATGGATTTCTGGGGCATTACACTGCTCCCGACCCTATTACCCAGCTCAGGAGGCCACTCATCCTGGACTCCTGCCTTGCTGTTAAACATGGAGGCAAAGAAGGCGTTCAGGACCTCAGCCTTTTCCTCATCTTCGGTCACCGTGTTCCCCTCCAGGTCCAGTAAGGAGTGGAGGTTCTTCTTGCCCTTCTTTTTAGCGTTGATATATTTGTAAAATTGCTTTTTATTTTCTTTCACAGAGGTGGCCAGTTTCAGTTCTAACTGGGCCTTTGCCTCTCTAATTTTATTCCTACATAATCTAACCACTTCCTTCAACCTACCTCGAGAAGCCTTCCCCCCTTCCAAAGGTGATACAGCCTCTTTTTTCCCTTAATTCCCCCAGGAGCTGCTTGCTCATCCAGGCCGGTCGCCTTCCCCGCCGGCTCATCTTTCGACACATGGGGACCACCAGTTCCTGTGCCCTCAAGAGCTCCTTTTTGAAGTAGGTCCAACCCTCCTGGACCCCTCGGTTCATGAGGGTTGGTACCCAGGGAACTTTACAAATAAGTTTCTTAAAGAGGCTGAAGTTTGCCCTCCGGAAGTCCAGGGTGAAGGTTCTGTTGGTACTCCTCCCTATCTCCCTGCATATTGAAAACTTCACTATCTCGTGGTCACTGCACCCTAGGCAGCCTCCCACGGTCACATCTCCCACCAGCCCTTCCCTATTGGAGAGCAGCAGGTCAAGCAGAGCCTGTCCCCTGGTAGGCTCGCTTAACAGCTGCATTAGGAAGCAGTCCTCTATTCGCTCCAGGAATCTTCTGGACTGCCTTCTCTCTGCTGAATTAAGTTCCCAGCAGATATCTGGCAGATTGAAGTCACCCACGAGGACAAGATCTGATGATCTTGAGACAGCCTCCAGTTGTTTATAGAATAATTCATCAATCTCCTCATCCTGGTTGGGTGGTCTATAACAGACTCCAACCAGGATGTCAGATTTGTTGGGTTGCCCTCTGATTTTAACCCACAGGCTCTCAATTCCCTCATCTTCCACCTCAAGTTCTGAGGCAGAAAGTGTCTCCCTAATATACAAAGCCACCCCTCCTCCTCTTCTCCCTCTCCTATCCCTCCTAAAGAGCCTGTAACCCCCCAGTGTAGCACTCCAATCGTGCGTGTTGTCCCACCATGTTTCTGAGATGGCAACTATATCATAGTTGCCCTGGTGGATTAGGACCTCCAGCTCCTCTTGCTTATTGCCTAGGCTGCGTGCATTGGTGTACATGCACTGCAGCTGGGCTCCCGACCTCTCAGTTGGCCCTACCTTGTGCCCTACTCTTACCTCTGCAGAGGGACCGATGTCTTCACCCACCCCCTTCAGACCTAGTTTAAAGCCCTCCTAATGAGCCCTGCCAACTCTAGTGCTAGGACTCTCTTGCCCCTTCTAGATAAATGCACCCCATCAGGACCCAGCAGGTCGGGTGCTGTAAGAGTAGGCCCATGATCAAAGAAACCAAAGTTCCTCTGCTGGCACCATTCCCTGAGGCACTTATTGATGGTGTGGGTTCTCCCGTTCCTCTCAGTGTACTCCCCTGCCACTGAGGGAACTGAGCAGAACACCACTTGCGCGCCTGCCCCATCAATCAATTGTCCAAGGGCCCTGAACTCCTTCTTAATTGCCCTGGTGCCCTTCCTGTCGATCTCATCACTCCCAGCCTGTATTACCAGTAGAGGGTAATAGTCAGAGGGACTGATGAGCTTGGGGATTCCCTTGCAATATCCCTTATCCGCGCCCCAGGTAGAGAGCAGACCTCCCTGTGGGATGGGTCGGGACGACATATGGGTCCCTCAGTACCCCCCAGGAGAGAGTCCCCAACAACTATAACCCTTCTCCTTCTCTTTGTGGAGCCGGTCATTATAGCTGGTGGTGGCCGCTTGGTCTTAGGCTTGGCCTTAGGCTGCTCCCCAGAGCTGGTCGTTACAGCCGGTGGGGACCGCTTGGCCCTGGTCTCCCCTCTGGATGGCTGCTCCTCAGCCCTCTCATCCCCACCGCCCTCAGCCTGCAGGGCCTCATACTTATTACGCAAGGGCAGCGGAGGAGGAGGAGAGGGCCGGGGGTGGATTTCTCTTGCCACCCTTGGCAGGGACCTGTGTCCATCCCTCTCCGTTTTCAGGGGCCCGGCCTTCAGCAGGGGAGATCTGCAGAGCCTTCTCCCACAAGTCTAACTCCCGTTCGCTTTCCCTTATTGACCTCAGCCTAGACACCTCCTCCTTCAGCTTGGCCACTTCATCCTTCAGGTCAGCCACCAGGCTGAGGAGAAAGTTCACCTGCTCACACCTGACACAGGCGTCCTCTCCCTCTCCCTCTCCCTCTATTCCAACTGCCAGGCTGAAGCACTCTCCGCAGCTGGCAGCCTGGACTCCAGCATGCTGGAGAAACAACTCTGTCTGGGTAGATGCTATTTTTCTACCCTTGGTCCGAGTAATGACCATGGTGCAGCGTATGAGTGAAAACAAAAAACAAAAAAAACCAAAAACCAACCAAACAATTTTTTTTTTTTTTTTTTTTTTTTTTTTGCGCGCAAGCAGCTGAAAGGCAGCGATTGAGCCGAACTGGCGCCGCCCGCACAGCCCGGCTGGGATTTAAATCTCCCGCGGCTGACGTCAGGCACTCGCTCCCGTGCACGCTCACGAGAGCACGAGCCCGCCTCAATCCCTGCCCCCCAGGAGTCCTCCCGACCCGCTAAACCCCGAAAGCAAGGCAAAAAGCCCAGCAGAAACTCACAAGGCAAGCGGAGCTGTCCCGAAGGAGCGGTTCTGACTGGCGATTGAGCCGAACTGGTCGATCCCAGGGGGCTAAGGCCACCCTTCCCTTGCTGGCTTTGCCTGTGTGGCAGCCACAGGACCAAAATCTCTGTGTCTCAATCTATTCTCCAGCAATGTTCAGGCAAATCTCTACATACATTTTGGTCCCTTACACCACCCCCTGGCACAACATTATTTGCACTCATAAAATAAAACTATTATACAGAGACAGAAAAGAGAATAGAATAGAATAGAATAGAATAGAATAGAATAGAATAGAATAGAATAGAATTAACCATATTAACCAGGTTGGAAAAGACCTTTGAGATCATCAAGTCCAACCTATCACCCAATGCCATCTGATCAACTTGTGGTGGGTTAATGCCCATTCTGAAAACAAAACCAAAGCCGTGTGGAGAGCTTGCGGGTGCTTTGCCCTCCCTGCAGGGTGTTTTCACCCTGGGAAACTGAGTCTGTTCCACTCCCCCCTCCCTGCCCAGCTAGGGTACATGTGGCTCAGTTGGTTCATTTGCCTGGTTGATATCAAGGGGGGGGGAACCACACTGGGGGGGGACCACGTGGCTCAGTTGATAGCACATAAGACTCTTAATGGCAAGGTCATGAGTTCAAGCCTGCAGTGGGCAGCAGTGTTCTTTCTGGGCAGCAATGTCCTCCCTTTTTATACCCTAGCTGGTATACACACACACGCACACACACACACAGGCGCACACACACATGCACAGACACACAGTCACACAAACATGCACACACACACACATTCACACACATACACATGCACACACACACACATTCACACACATATGCACACACACACACATGCAAGCACACATATACACACACACATGCACAGACACACAGTCACACAAACATGCACACAAACAGGCACACAAACATGCACACACACACACACATTCACACACACACACATTCACACACACATGCACACACACACATGGACACACAAACATGGACACACACATTCACATACACATGCAAACATGCAAGCACACACATGGACACACACATGCACACAGACTCACATGCACACACACACATTCACACACACATGCACACACACACACATGCACGGTGCAGATCTTCCAGGCACTGCCACGGATACTCAGGAGGTGTAGTACCTGCCCTTGGATCCCCAGGATCTGGCACCTGGGCAGTTGAGGCCTAAAGGGTCATTACCACCACAAGAGGTGGTACAGACCCTCTGGCTCACCACACCCTCCTCCCAGCCTCACACGAACACAACAAACCCCCACCATGGGCACACTGGGAACCTCCACACAGCTGCATTCAGGTGCTCGGTCTGTGCAGTACCTGACCCGGGAGCCACCTACAGCTTTCCAGCTCTCTTGCATGCACAGCAACACCCACAGCTGGCCACAGCAATGAGACACTCGACTGTAGAAACTCAGTCAACCCAGTAACCTCCCTGCAGCCCAGGCCTCCCAGCGGTAGGCATCTGTGCAGGAAGGCCCCTGAGACACCCAGCCTCACTGCAGGGGCTGTCACAAAAACCCATCCAAAGGTACCTTTGTGTGATGCAGCCACCAGCAACCTGCCTTAGACACTCAGCCTGGGCAAAGCAAACAGTGGCCTTTGAAAGACCCAGGCAGATTTGTCTGTTCTCATTCTAAGTTCTCTCTGGAGGACTTCTTCAGCTTTGCAAAGTTTCACCAAGAAATGAAGCTGTCAAAAGCCCCTTGTGTCTTTCTTGTTAAGAGCCTTCCTGTCTGAAGGAGCCTTGTGGTCTAGAGCTGCAGCAGCAGGAGTGGAAGCAAGTCTCACATAGCATCTGCATGTGGCCTGTCAGTTCCCACAGTGCTGTGACAGAAGCACAGCTCCTGCTCTTCTCATGGCCTTAGGGCTTAGAGAACTCCTGCTGAAAATCATTCCAGAGATAGAGTTCCATCAGAAGACAAGAGGAGACCAGGCAAGGAGCAAGGCCAGAGAACTGCACTGGCAAGGTGCCTGTTTATGCACAACCAGCCCCTTATATCCCCACACACCCACAGTTTGTCCCCAACTCACCTTCCTCCATCCTTGACCCTTGCTTTAAACATCCAATCCTATCTTCTGTACCATCTGCAAATGCTGCTCCTGCCATCCCAGGGTAAGTCTCTGCAGCCTGCAGGCAGTGAAGTTCCACAGCCTGCAAAGGGCCAGAATCAAAGGCAAAGCCACACAGAGAAGCTACAGGACAGAGCTGGCTTCTCAGCTTAGCCACCAGCTGTGAGGGAATGTCTCCTGCTTCTTGAACAAAGCATAAAGCCAAGCACTGAGGGAGGACCCTTCTCTCCCTCCACATACCCCAATCCAACCAGTCAATGTTTCCTGCAAACCTGGGGGGCCACCTAGCCAAGCTCTCACAGTGTACAGGAAGGAGCCCAACACATGTCCTAATTGTCTGGCTGCTCTGATTCCCTGGAGTACCTTTGGGTACACTGAGGAAAGGATAAGGCAATTAGATTTGTACAGATGGAAGAGGAAGGCCTGGGGGGACCTGGCAGCAGCTTTCCAATAATAGCTACAAGCAACCACCAGGAAGATGGAACCAGGCTCTTCACAGCAGCACATGGTGTGAGCATGAGAGAGAAAGAGAAGAGATAACCACTAATAAAGACAATTAATTAAGTGAGGTTCAGGCTGCATGCAGGAAAATACTTTTTCCCCATGAGAAGATTGAAGTTGGTTGCCCCAACTGTCTTCACCCTCTGTGTCAGCACCTTAAATATGCTCCCCATGCTGGAGGTTTGACTGTCCAGGCTCATGGCCAAACCACAGTCAGGGTGACTGAGGGCTGTGTCCCTTCTCTCTTGTGCCACCAGAGCCACTTCTCCAGGGAGAGCTTCAGGGCAGTCTCAGGCAGGGCACATCTGATGGCAGCCAACCCCTCCAATAAAAAACAGGACCTCTACCTGGCCCTGTCTGGCTCTCACAGTTCCTATCAGAGTAAACAAAGACAACAAAAAACAAACCAGACCAATTTGTCTAGGATGCAAGGAGGCTCTCGCCAAGGGTCTCCATTGGGGTAACGCTGGACTGGAGACATCCCACTCCTCTCACTGCTGCCTGAGTCCTGGGCACTGTGATCAAGCCCACATCTCTCCAGCCTTAGGAGGAGCTGGTGACAAAAAGGAGAAATGGTGACATGAGCCCCTCAGCAAACTACAGCCTGGGTTTGTAAGAACAAAAGCAGCAAGGGACAGAAGCGGATGGCAGGCTGAGGTTTCCTGCTTCAGCTCCAGACCACTACAAAGAAGCTGTCATTCTGTACTTGCCCCCTGCCTGGCCATAACTGTTCTGGCTCTGCAGGGAACTGCTAGAAGATGCTGCTTCTGCTCATAAGTGCTTTTGTCCTCCCATGGGCTGGGGCTGGTGAGTACAGATAGGTGAGATTTAGACAACGGCATGCAAAGGCAGAAATGGGCATCAAGTGGGCAGTCTGTCTGGTACCTGCCTTGTCTTTTCTCACATCTCTGCTCTCTGCTCTACTCTGATCTCTTGGCTCAGTGTGTGCCTGACACCAGTGATGCCCTTTGACAAAGCTTTAGATGTGCAGTCAGGTGTGGTTGGTCATCCCCAGGAAATGCTGCTTGTTTTTCTCTGTTGCTTTGGACAGCCCAAGGGAGGAGAGCTCCTGGCACCACTGGCCCACGACACCAGAGGCTGGCAGCTGGGCACACGATGGAAGATAGCAGCATGTTATCACTTGGCATCTCTCTTCCAGGAAGGATCATTGGTGGACAGGAAGTTAAGCCCCACTCCAGGCCCTACATGGCCTATGTATCCGTTACAAGTGATTCAGGTGGATGTAATCCAGAGACATTTACGTGTGGAGGCTTCTTGATCCACCCAGGAGCAGTGCTCTCAGCAGCTCACTGTGTGGCTGGAAAAAGGTAAGGCTCTGTCTTTCTGTACCTGAGGTTTCTCAAGTCTTACACAGTCATGAGGAGTTCTGGTCTGGGGTGAAGGAGTTCTCTGTGCCTACAGGCACATCAGGACTCTCTGTGAGCTGAACCATTCCTGCTGAGTTACAGGAACTGTCTGCTAGGGCCTGTGTGCTTGGGACAGGATTCCTCAGTCCATGGTTCTTACCTGACCTGCTGCTGGAGAAGAGAGGTCAGTGTTTCCCATTCCTCAGCTGAACTGTGAAGGGAACCCAGGCTACAGAGGGCAACTTGCTGAGAACCAATCTCTGAGGAGGATTATTGCAATCCCATCTCCTGCCCATCACTGCCACGGGGGCCATGCCACTATGGTCAGGGCAGCTGGATCATGTTGGTGTTTCCTTGCAGGAAAGTGACTATCAGAGTGACCCTGGGAGCTCACAACGTGAAAGAGGAAGAACCAAGTTGGCAGGTCTTCCACGTTGACCACTGGGTCATCCACCCCAATTATTCAGACACTAGCCTCAAAAATGACATCATGCTGCTGAAGGTTTGTCCTTGCACATCCTTGCTGCCTGCAGGCTCTGCCCCTGCTCACTTCTCCAGCCCCAGAAACTTCTTCCCATTCCTTTACCTGCTCTAACCCAATATTCTCTCTGCTTGGCAGCTGAAGCCAAAAGCCAAACTGACTCAGGAAGTCAAGACCATCTCCTTTGCCAGTCAAAATGATTATGTGAAACCAGGAAGGACATGCCAAGTAGCTGGCTGGGGCAGGACATCACGAAATGAAGGCACGAGTAGTGTTCTGAGAGAAGTGGACCTGAAGGTGCAGAGAGAGAATGACTGTGAGAAGACTTTCAAGAGGCAGTACATACAGCAGTCTATGATCTGTGCTGGTGATAAGAAGGGCAAAAAATCTACTTTACCTGTAAGTGTTGTTTGGGGCTTCAAGCCTGGATGAGGTTGGGATTAGACAGTCATGCTGGTTCTCAAGTTGGGGATTAAAATGATGTAGACTGTTCAGGTTGATGTGCAGAGGCTCCTTGCAGGAGCTCTGAAGCTGATGTGCTGGCTGAACCAGGGTGCAGTTGACCAACAGCCAACATCAGATGTCCTTTTACATGCCTGAGGATATTGCACCTGATCTGGCCACAGCTCCAGCAGGCTGCAGGTCACATGCAAGACCTTTGTCATATCCTCCTGACAAACTGGGATGCCTCAGACATTCTCAGGTGTCTAAAGCAGGACCAGATTCTTCTTTTCAGGGTTGTGAAGGCAATCTTTGAATGCCAGGTGTCCTCACCAAATGGCTTAGAGGAGTAGTAAGGCAGCTACAAGCCCTGCAGAACTGGGCCTGGAGGGAGATGCCCAAAGGAGGAGGTTCTTCACCCAGAGGGAGGCTACAGGGTCACTTTCTTCCTTAGGGCAGGGCAGCTGTGCTCTGATGTGCCTGACCCCTGCCTCTCCTTTTACCTGACAGGGTGATTCTGGTGGCCCTTTGGTCTGCAAAGGGAAGGCTCATGGCATCATTTCCTACGGACACAGAAACCACTTCTTCCCTTTAGTATTTACCAGAGTGTCCTATTTTGAGCTCTGGATACGTAAAGAGCTGAGCAGGTTTCTGCTCCAAGACCTGCCTGAGGCTTCCTCCTCTGACTAAACTGCTCAGTGCCCCATTTCCACAAGGCATCAACCACCTGCTGATGCTCAGAGGCTTCCAGGGGCAGCTGAAGTGGAGTCAGAGAAGCTCTCACACCTTCTGCTTCTGCACCAAGGAATGCCTCCCTGGCAAGCTAAAAACACAGTCCCAAGCTCTCACAGTTTCATGTTTCTCCTCCCACTGCTCTCCAAGTGCTACCTCCTGCTCTGCTCTCTGGCCATCAATAAAAGCATGTTCAAACTCACCTGTGTGTGCAGCTGTCTCGGTCCAGAGAGGGAAAGAGCCTCAGTTCTTTTGAATATTCCGTGCTGTGAAATGAGAGGCACAAAGGAGGCCAAAAGATCAACAGCTCGACTATCTATTGCGTAAATAAAGTGGATGGATCAGAAAGGGAGAGAGAGAAAATAGAGAGTGAGAGAGAGAGAAGAGGAAAGGAATTATATTACCACGCCCCTAACCCCCCAAGACACTTTGAGTCTGTGGAGGAAAGGTGCTGCAGGAGATGTTGGGTCTGCAGGGAAAGGCTGCTGAGGCTTTGGCTGTAGAAGAGATGTGGTCCTCTGGGCAGCCTCTTCAGCTCCATGAGTTGCAGCAGGCGGAACTTAGGACACGGAGAGAGGGTTCAGTCTGCTTCTTCCAGACTCCATGATGATGTCTCTGTCATTTTTCCTCTCCTGGTATTCTCTCCATTTTCCTTCTCAGCAGCACTGTCCTTCTGTGTTTTGGTTCTCTGTTTTTCTTCTTCTGAGCCAGTAGCTGCTCAAGTCTTTTATACAGCTTTTAGTCCTTAGGTATGTGTCCAAGTATTGTCCCTCAGGAAATCAGGGGCCAGGTGGTGAATCCATTGTCTCACCATCCTTCCTTTCCAGGGTACTTGATGGGTGAAGATTATCTTGTTTTATGCATATTCCCGAGGGTGGCCTCGGTCCATTGTTGTGAGGCCAGCTGTGGTCCAGTGAGCAATGTTATCTTTGCACCTTCCCAAGAGTCATTCCAGTGGCTCTGCCCAATGCACATCAGCTATTGTCTGGGCAAGCAGCAAAGGTGATTTTATCTTTGTTGAGTCACATCAGGAGAGACAAGCTTTGGTCTCTCACAGCAGCCTTCTTGGGAACATGAGGCCTGAGCATGAGAATGAGGAATCTCAGTGCACCAAGGTAGTGACAGCTGACAGCTGTTTGGTGACAGCAAACAAAAGGAAGCTGTTCTGTGTTAACTCCCTCAGCTGCTGCTGCTGACACAAGGGACTGCTGTCAGTCCGAGGGACAGAAGTCCACCGAAAGGTACTGAATGGAAAGAAGAGAGGAATTAATTTTGCCCGGTCTGGACAAAGAGTCCAAGCTGCCCTTGGTGTCATGGGGGAGCGTGAGATCCCAACGGCTTCACGGACACAGGCTGTGACACGGCCTGACCGCCTGGCTTAAAGGCTCTGCAGCGGCGCCACTGAAAGGCCGACGCACTCACCCCGCTCTGCACAGCTCTGGAGGCACCGGCCCTGCCCGAGATGCTGATGGGGGAGCAGTGACCCATCCCTGCCAGGTCCCGCGGCCGCTCCACTCCGCGCTGCCTACATGGCCCAGAGGGCTCCCTCTGCCCGAACTGCTCCGCCAGCTCTGCACCACTCCGCTTGTGCTGCTGCTGCCGAGGGCTTCCCTTTGCAAAGTGTGTGTGCAGACTTTTCTCTGATCATTCTGGGAGCTTGCTACACATAATGGATGGTGAGGCAGGGGGTGTGTGTGTACTTGAATGCACTGCCACAGAGCTGAACCCAGGGAACTGGATATCTCTTCCTTGGCTCTCTCACTCTCTCTCGCTTGCTCTCTCTTCCTCTCTTTGTCTCACTACTTTCCCTCTCCTTTTCCTTCCCATTTTCTCTCTGCTCCAGTCCAATCAAACCCAAATCATCAGCCACTTGACATTGGTTCATTTTATTTACGCCAAGGGAATGATTTGAATCCTACCACGACCCCCCCTGCCAACCAGGGGGTACAGGATAACTGGGTTGTGACAGAGAGACAGACACTGCCAGCATCCTGCTTGCTAGCCTATGGCATGAATCCCTACAAGCTAAGCAGACTCTGTACCAGATGAAAAATGCCTTGAAGGTGCTTACTTATCTTTCTTACTCAAGAATTATACTGTGACAATGAAGTGTGACTTTGGGATATTTAGGGCCATTTTAGATACCCCAGGCAGCAACGTTCATCCTGTGTTGTGTCACCCAAACCACGACAATGCCTCCAATGCCCTAAACCATGCCTATTTAAGCCACTTCTGAACCTCAGAAGGGCAATTCACAGTATCACAGTATCACCAAGGTTGGAAGAGACCTCAAAGATCATCGAGTCCAACCTGTCACCACAGACCTCATGCCTAGACCATGGCACCAAGTGCCACGTCCAGTCCTCTCTTGAACACCTCCAGGGATGGCGACTCCACCACCTCCCCGGGCAGCACATTCCAATGACGAACGACTCTCTCGGTGAAGAACTTTCTCCTCACCTCGAGCCTAAACTTCCCCCGACGCAGCTTGAGACTGTGTCCCCTTGAGACACTCTCATAGGTTCAGCCTGGCTTGCAGCTCCTACTGTACAGGAGCTTGTGGAGCCTCTAAGCTCTATCTACTTGATTTAGAGAAGGACGAGAAACTCAATCTCACCTATTATGCTTTTATTACAGCGCTGGGCACAGAGGGATCTTTCCCAAAGCTGTGCACCAACAGAGGGTTCAGTGCAGGCTTATATGCCAAAAGTTCTCTATCTAAAATGCCAGAAGTGTGTTGATATTGCACAGACAGTCCTGGTGCTTCCTGTCGACACAAAGGTTATCCAGCTAAGAATGACACAAGGATTTCTTCCTTTCTTCAAGGTCCATCTGCCCCTTCCTGCATTCCAGCCAACCATAACCAGGGGAGTTCTTCATCAGTGTGGTCATTTCATTCAATTGGGCATCTCCTTATCAACTCTGTTACTCTGTTAAACTTGGGAATTATTTTTAATGAATTTTCTGCTCATCAGCTCCAAGGATTTTCTACTTATCAGTTCCCCCTTTCTTACATCCAAGAAGCATCTATTTTCTTAAAATGATTTCCTGTTTCCAGCTCATGCCTAAGTTTATCATTTTTATACTTGTGGTATGATTCCACACCACTTTTCCAGTGCACCTAACTACCTTAATCAAAAGTAATATTAATACTATTGATATGATAATCATTACAATTCCTATCAACAGCTGTTTAAGCCAGAAAATGTTGGGCATCCATGAGGTTAATTCTTCTCAGAGGTTTGAAAATCCGTATGACCTATCATCCTTGCTCTCCTCATGCAGTACTTTCCCTTGTTCCCATATGTTTTGTGCATCAGTTTTCATTTGTCCTGACTTATCTAGAGGAGTGCAACAAGTGCTGCTAGTCCAGGCACAGCCCCCTCCCCTTTCAGGTGCAACTGTAGCCAAACCAGCCTGGTTTGCACTGACGCACCACTCGCAGACTTGGCATCCTCCTGCAGATGCTGCACTGTGTCAGCTGCTGAGCAACGATTTCTGAATCATCTTTCCCATGCTGAGAATTCTGGAAACCGCTATCAGACTGGTGGCCCTGTGAGAGTCTAAAGCTTGTCTCTCCTGGTGTGACTCAACAAAGATAAAATCACTTGCTGCTTGCCCAGACAATAGCTGATGTGCATTGGGCAGAGCCACTGGAAGGACTCTTGGAAGGTGCAAAGATAACATTGCTCACTGAACTGCAGCTGGTCTACAACAATGGTCCAAGGGCCCAGCCATCATGCCTTCAGGACAAGATCATTTCCAGCCATCAGATACCCCAGGAAAGGACAATGGATTCCCTGATGTGTAAAGGGTGTGTGGGTAGGTAGATGGAGCAGGAGGAGGTGGAGGCCTCCTCCCCCCTCCATCCAGACGGCTGCCCAAACTCACCTGAGTACACAAAAAGATTTCCTGGGGAACGATAGCTGGACACTTACCTAAGGATGATTTCCCAGAACGATATCCTGGGGAACAACACCTGGACACTTGCCTGAGGACTAAAAAACTGTATAAAAGACTGGAGCAACTACTGGCTTGGGAGAAGAAAATTGGAGAAGAAAACTGGAGAAGCAAAATGCAGCACCACACGCTGGGAATATCATGGGCCAACACAACGGATCCTGGACTCTGAAAACCCTCTCTCCGTGCCCTAAGTTCCGGCTGCTGCAACTCATGGAGCTGAAGAAGCTGCCCAGAGGACCACATCCCTTCTACAGCCAAAGCCTGAGCACCCTTCCTCTACAGACCCGACATCTCCTGCAGCACCATTTCTCTACAGACCCAACATCTCCTGCAGCACCTGTCCTCCACAGACTCAAACTGTCTTGGGGGGTGAGGGGTGTGGTAATATAATTCCTTTCCTTTTCTCTCTTCTCTCTCTATTTTCTCTTTATCCCCTTCTGATCTATCCACTTTATTTATGTCCATCCACTGTATTTATGTAATCAATAGTCTAGCTGTTGATATTTTGGCCTCGTTTGTGCCTCTAATTTCACAACACGGGAATATTCATTAAAAACCTGAATCTCTTTCCCTCTCAGGATCGAGACATTAGACCTTTACAGGCCCCCATGTCCAACTCACTGAAGCTACCCCAAATAGCAGGGTCCCCATCTGGCCTCGGGGAAGTTCAGTGCATATCCAGCAGTTAGAAAGATGAGTCTGCAAAGCCAGTTCCTGACTAACATTTAAATACGTATTTCCTTCCCATCCCTCAATAGTATTAACCAAGAAACAAATCACAATTATCGATACAACTTGAGCTTCAGGGGTCCCTGGGATTCAAGTTTCCCTTCTCCCGCTGAAGTCTTCTTGACTCGGGTGTGGTGGATCCAGGCAGCTTGTTCCTTGATTTTAATGGCCGTGAAGGATGTCAGTAGCACCGGAGGTGGGCCTGTCCGCTTGGGCTCCAGAGGGGTCTCTGAAAGAGGTCTGCCATAGGCATAGTCTCCAGGTTCCACATCATAGCCTGGTCTGTCTCACCCTCTCACATGGGTTCCAGGCACCTATTTGGCAACAATGCTCAGGTGCTTATCAATCTGCTGAACAAAGTTGTTCAACATTGCCTCTCTGCATTGCCCTGATTCAGAAGGGTCCAGAGTTCCTACCGTGTAAGGTCTTACAAACAGGATTTCAAATGGGCTCAACCCTTCCTTTGTCTTTGCTTAGTTCGAATTCGCAACAGGGCACTTGGTAATGCTTGTGGCCAAGGAGGGTTTGCTTCCTGGTCGATTTTTACTACCTGATTTTTGATTAAATGCTTTTACAAATATATGAATGGCAAGAGGAGGGCAAGGACAACCTGCACTCCTTGGTGGACACAGAGGGGAACATAGTAACAAAGATGAGGAAAAGGCAGAGGTACTTAACACCTTCTTTGCCTCAAATTTTAATAGCAGGATAGGTTGTCTGCAGGACAAGTGGCCTCCTGAGCTGGCAGATGGAGGCAGGGAGCAGTGTAGTTCCCCTGTGATCCAGGAGGAGGCAGTTAGAGACCTGCTCGGCCGCTTGGATCCTCACAAGTCCATGGGACCAGACGGGATCCATCCTAGGGTGCTGAGAGAGCTGGCAGATGAGCTGGCCAGGCCGCTCTCCGTCATTTACCACCAGCCCTGGCTCACTGGAGAGGTCCCAGAAGACTGGAAGCTGGCCAACGTGGTGCCCATCCACAAGCAGGGCAGGTTGGATGAGCCAGGGAATCCAGGCCTGTCAGCCTGACCTCAGTGCCAGGCAAGGTTATGGAACAGGTCATCTTGAGTGCAATCACACAGCACTTAGAGGATGGCCAAGGGATCAGGCCCAGCCAGCATGGATTCAGGAAGGGCAGGTCCTGCCTGACCAACCGGATCGCCTTCTATGCCCAGGTGACTGCCTGGTGGATGTGGGGCAGGCTGTGGATGGAGTCTGCCTGGACTTCAGCAAGGCCTTTGCCACTGTCCCCCACAGCAGACTCCTGGCCAAGCTGTCAGCCCCTGGCTTGGACAGCAGCACTCTGAGCTGGGTTAGGAGCTGGCTGGAGGCTGAGCCCAGAGAGTGGTGGTGAATGGTGCCACAGCCAGCTGGCAGCCAGGCACTAGTGGTGTCCCCCATGGTCAGTGCTGGGCCCCATCCTGCTCAATATCTTTATTGGTGATCTGGAGGAAGGGATTGAGTCCATCAGCAGTAAGTTTGCAGATGACACCAAGCTGGGGGCAGGAGTTGATCTGTTAGAGGGTGGGAGCGCTCTGCAGAGGGACCTCAACAGGCTGCACAGATGGGCAGAGGCCAAGGGCAGGAGATTGAACACATCCAAGTGCCAGGTTCTACACATTGGCCACAACAACCCCAGGCAGTGCTACAGGCTGGGGTCAGAGTGGCTGAGAGCAGCCAGGCAGAAAGGCACCTGGGGGTAGTGGTGGACAGCAGATAAACAGTGTGCCAGCAGTGTGCCCAGGTGGACACCATGAGTAACTTTGATTTCTACATCATCCTGTTCTACTAGGATGGCTTGGGAGTTGAGACTGTAGCAGGACTCCCTTGCCTTCTGGCTTGTCCCACTTTTCTTAAATCCTTGGGGCAAGACTGTCCAAGTTAATTGACAACCATAATCTCATTCGCCATTGGAATGGGCTGCCCAGGGAGGTGGTGGAGTCACCGTCCCTGGAGGTGTTCAAGAGGGGACTGGACGTGGCACTTGGTGCCATGGTCTAGTCCTGAGGTCTGTGGTGACAGGTTGGACTCGATGATCTTTGAGGTCTCTTCCAACCTTGGTGATACTGTGATACTGTGATAACCAGGAGAGTTCTTCCTCAGTGTTGTCATGTCATTCAGCTGGGCATCTCCTCACCAGCTCTGTTACTCTGTTGTCTTGTTAAACTCAGGAATTATTTTTAATAAATATTATTTTCTGCTCATCAACTCCAAGGATTTTCTACTTCTCATGCTGGTCCTCTTCATGCTTGTGACCGGTTTAGGCTATGCCTTTAAGAAAGGCACAGTTGCTGGAACACTCTGGCTGAATGTTTTTGATAGTTAAATGACAACAAGATAGTCTAAACTAATTTCATTGGTAGATTGGTAGAGTGCAACTTTAAGTTCTGTCTGTGTTCAGTCTGGGTTCAGGCTGTTCTCTCTCTCTGTTCGTGCGGGCCTGTTTCTCCCTCTGAAGCAACAGCTTTGCCGGACAGGGGCGACCTTGAATTAACAGAGCTAACCAGATAAGAAAAGTAATTCTTGCACACGCTTTGAGCTAACAGAATTTTTCTCCTTAATTGCCTTTCTCTCTCTCTCTAACCCTTTTTGGGAAAAAAGGGGAGGTAGGGAGGGAGAGGGGATACAGGGGAATCCCCCTGGCTAGGGGTCTTCTGTATTATGTTCATTGCTGTGTATTTCTGTAAATATTGTAGATACTGTATATTTGTGTACATATTCATTGCATTCCATTTCTGCCTGTAAATACAGCTTATTTCATTTTGCTTTTCCGACTGAATTAGCTCTGGTTTCTTTGTGTGTGGGGGAGAATTTTCTCACCCTACCACAATGCTGTAGTCCAGAGCATCTAAACTAGCACAAGATGGCAGCAGAAGAGAGCTTCTCACTAGGAAGTCAGAATGCCTTGCCTGCCCCCATCTGGTCCCTCCCCGAACTGAAGAAGACACCAGGTCTCCCAACCTGACAGATGTGGTCATGACAGCAGCAGGATTCTTCTGTTCCACACTTGCTGATCAAGAGGAGGGTGGTTGGACAGATGTACCAAACGGTCAACATCCCATGAGTTGCTTCACCTGATATTCTTTTTTCCTTCAAGTTCCTCCCCTTTGCCACTGGCCACCCCTCTCAAGTCAAAAGTTTCCCCTGCTTGCCCTTTCCTCACACCCAGGGTTTGCTACAGTTGAAGACTTCTTTGATATTTATGACATGGTTGTTCTGGCAATTTCTACCTTAGCTCTGCTAAGCTCCTGCTCCCCGTTTGCCATTAATAGTATCCAACAATTTCCCAGGTCGCTGGTTTGTTGGCAGTGCCCTGGGTCGGGGCAAGCTATGGACACCTCATAGCTCTGTCTGTCCATGATGCCTTCTAACCACCCCTGCTGTGGTCTTTTAGTGTAGGCCGGGAAGGGCCACCTGCACACAGCTCCTAACACCTGGGTTCAGATGCCTACACGGAGCTGCGAGTCAGGTGCTGAATCCAGTCACTGATGGTAGGTGGGATTAGACCCATTCCTATTTCCTAAGGCTTAAATAAGATGGGTTCCTGTAAGTGTGACATCAATGACCAAAGCCTGTAAATGCTACAGATGTGAGACCATCTCCTTCATCAGCGGACCGTGAACCACCTCTGCTCCAGCTGAATCCATTGCTCACACCTGAAATTAATTTGTTACAGCTTCCCATGTTCCCACCATGGAAATGCTGACAGATGATGTTTAGAGAACAAAAGCCATCCCGAGTCAATGCTCCTAATCATAGCCCTCAGTCAGTCACTCTGTGGCTCCTGAGCCAGGCAAGCCAAGGCCCAGCTGTCCTCTCCCTCTGCTAACCCAGCCCACCTGGCCAGCCCATCACATTCTCTTCTGCATCTGCATTCAGTTTTTGTAATCTAGTTCTGCTCATTCTGTTGGTTAAACTTTTCTTACCCTAATGCTTCCTGAACATTTCTGTCACCCGCCCATCTCCACTGAGGAGCTCTTGGCAGGTTCATGTCCTGAGGGAAATGGAGTTCAGGGGGACCAGAGTGAAAAAGATGACTCTTTTCATTACTATCCTTCATCAAAAAAAGGCCTAGAAATTATTTTGCCATGCTGGTGAATATCCCTCCTGTCCCTGTGCACAGTGAGCACAACAGGTACCAAGTGCTAATTAGGGCAGAACAAGGCCTAGCAAAGAAGGCCTCTGACACTGGGTGGTGGTGACAAGAGAAGAGACTGTAAGGAGAGCTGCCCCATCCCCAGCACATGAATCCAAGCCTGGCTCTGGCCACTTGCTGCTTGACCACCAAGATGCTTTCCTCTCTCTTCCTGGTTTCCAGCAGCAGACAAGATGAACTAATTTCCTTCCAGAACTGCTTCATCTCCGCTCATGTTGTCACACATGATTAAAACACAGAACAAACAAAACTGGTGCCCTGGGTTTTCCTGGAAACATCTCTGCAATGAGCCCCACAAGGCTCACAGCTCTGCAGGGAGTGGCAGGAAGGCAAAGGCAGAGCTCATTTTGGCTGCCAGCTTCTTAATGAGCCCCTTGAGGAATGTGCAGGTTCCTCCCTGCTGCTTTGTAGCTATGGCAAAATCTGGCAAGCTACCTTGAGGAGACCACAGGCAGAAGCAGAGAGAAAAGTTACTTGGAGCTTTAATGGAGCCCGGGGAGAGATGCCAGACTAGAAACGAGTTGGACAACGTGTTCCCACCAGGGCTCGTTAGAGAACAAGCTAACAGACTTTGGTTACAGGCAGCACAGGAAGCCAGAGACTTCTCCTGCTTCACACTGCCCTTACAGAAGTCAAACAGCAACCCTCGGGTGCCAGGGGGTCCTTTCACTCCGCCGTCTACACACAGGGCATGTGGAAAGCAAAGGTCACGAAACCACCTCTCCTAATCTGCTCCTCCAAGACTGGCACGTACACAGGTCCTGCTTCCCAGGCTCCAGCTGCAACGATCAGCCAGGACACAGTGGCTGCAACACTGCTGACACCTCCATGAACCACACCATCTGAACTCACAGCTTCATAGATTTACAAAATGCTTTGGGTTGGAAGTGACCTCAAAGGTCATCCAGTTCCAACCCCCCTGGCCATGGGCAGGGACACCTTCCACTAGCCCAGGCTGCTCAAGGCCTCATCCAACCTGTCCTTGAGTACCTCCAGGGAGGAGACATCTGGGCAAAATGTGTCAGTGTCTCACCACTCTCACTCTAAAGAACTTTTTCCTACTCTCCAGTCTAAATTTCCTTTCCCCAAGCTTCAATGCACCCCCCTTGTTCTATCACTACAAGCCCTTATAAAAAGGCCCTTTCCAGCTTTCTTGTAGCCTCCTTCCGATACTGGAAGGCCTGGAGCCTTCTCTTCTTCAGGCTGAACAGCCTCAGCTCTCAGAGGTGCTCCAGCCCTCTGATCATCTTTGTGGACTCCTCTGGACCCGCTCCAACAGTTCCAGGTCCTTCTTGTTCTGGGGGCCCCAGAGCTAGAGGCAGTGCTGCAGGTGGGGTCTGAGCAGAGCAGAGCAGAGCAGAGCAGAGCAGAGCAGAGCAGAGGGGCAGAATCCCCTCCCTGTGCTGCTGCTCTCCCTGCTCTGGATGCAGCTCAGCACACAGCTGCCTGCTGGGCTGCCAGGAACCACTGCTGGCTCCTGGGGATATTGTCACCAACTGACACCCCAAAGCCTCCTCCAGGCTGCTGTCAACACACTCCTCACCCAGCATGGAGTTGTGCTTGGGGTTGGCCTGACCCAGGTGCAGGACTTCCATTCTTGAGTGTGGTGAAATGCAGTGGGCCCGATCCTGCCGGTCCCACCACAACAAGCTGAAATAGAAACTGATGGACCAGCCTGTGGAGAGGTGGCCACTGCTGCAGGTGGGCAGATGGCCCTGACCTGTGCGACAGGTGGCTATTTACGGAGAGATTTGTACCTGCTTTACTTCCCTTTCCCACAGCCTACTGATCCTGGAATCTGCTGCTTCCGCTCTCACTGCCGCGGCCAGCTTTCAGCACCTGCTCTCCGTCCGCTCCAGACACACTGCCAGCCCCGCTCCGTTCTCACACAGGTCTGCAGTTCAGCAAAGCCTTTTATCATCTACCACCCCTGGGTTCCCACACAGGTCCCTGCACGTGGCCTTGTTGAACCTCCTGAGGCTGGCTCGGGCTCACCTCCCTGACCTGTTCAAGTCCCTCTGGATGGATCCCTTCCCTCCGGTCTGTCAGCTGCATCACAGAGCTTGGTGTCATGCGCAAGCCTGCTGAGAGTCACCCACAAAGATGTTCACCAGCACTTGTCCCAGTACCAGCCCCTGAGGGACTCCAGGTCACTAGTGGGTGGATCTTCCGTTTTCCACTCCCCATCTTTGTTTTCTGCAGCTTGGGTGTTGCAGCTGGAGCCTTACTGGTGAACACTGAGGCAAAGTAGTCAGTGAGCACCTCAGCCTTTTCCATATTCCTTGTGACCAGGACTCCATTTTCCTTTTGGAGAGGCCTCACATCTTCCCTAGCCACCTTTTTTCACTGATGAAATTCTTCTTGTTCCCCTTTATGTCCCTGGCCAATTCAGTTCTCTCTGCACTTTTGCTTTCCTAGCCTGATCCCTTGGACACCTTTGTTGTCCTCCCGCGGGGCCGGTTCTTGCTTCCATTCCTTAGAGGCTCTCATTTTGTGCCCGAGAAAGTCCAGGAGCACCTTTTTCACCCATGCTCATTTCCTGGCACTCTTGCCTGCCTTCTTCCTTCTTGGCATGCACTGCTCCTGGGCTTGGAGGAGATATTGCTTGAATATTGACCTTGTTTCTTGGCCCCTCTTCCCTCAAGGGTTTTATCCTATGACATTTTGCCAATGAGATCCCTGAGGAGGATGAAGTCTTCTCTCTTGAGGTCCAGAGTAGTGAGCTTGCTTCACACCCTCTTTGACACCCCTTTGACACCTCAGGGATCTTCAGATCAACTAGTTCATGATTGCTGCAGCCAAGGCTGCCCTTGGCTGCTCACCAGCGCCTCCTTGCTGGAGAGGACAACGTCCAGCGTAGCATCTTTCATGTGGGTTCCTTTAGTACCTGGAGGAGGAAACTCAGTGCATTCCAGAAACCTCTCAGATTGGTCCCCTGCTGTGTTAGCCTTCCAACAGACATCAGGGTGGTTGCAATCTGCCGGGAGGACCAGGGTTTGCGAACGCAAAGCTGCTCCTATCTGCTTATAGAAGGCCTGATCCACTCAGTCTTCTTGGTCAGGTGGCCTGTAGCAGACCCCCACTATGATGTCACTTCCCCTTGCCTGCCCTTTAATGCTCACCATCAGCTTTCTGCCACCTCTTCTTCTGTCCCCAGGTGGAGCTTCATGGACTCCTCTCCTGCCTGTCTTTCCTGAAGAGCTTTTACCCATCTAATGGCACACTGCAGTCATGGGAGCCATCCCACCACATCTCAGTGATGCCAGTGTGGCTCCACTGAAGCTGATTTACTGATTGGGGTTCACAGCCTGTGGTCTAAGTCCAGGCACAGGGTGCCTGTTAGTGTCATTGGCCTCTATGTGGGATGGATTGAGGACCCCTTCCCTGGGGTCCCCTAGTTTAAAGCCCTCCTCACTAGATTGGAAAGCTTGTGGCCAAAGATGTTCTTGCCCTTCTCTGAAAGATGGATCCCCACAGCTCCCAGCAGAGCAGATTTCCAAATCTAAGATTCCTAGCTGAAATGGCCAAAGCTCTGCCCCTGACACCACTCCCTCAGCCATGTACTCATTTTCCCTATGGTGTCAGCCCAGCCTCACCAACCTGATCTCCTACAGCAAGGTGACCTGCTAGATGAGGGAAGGCCATGGACATTGCCTGCCTGCACTTCAGTAAAGCCTTTGACGCTGTCTCCCCCCAGAACTCTCCTTCATAAGCTCCTGGCACGAGGCTTGGCTCAGTGCCCTCTGTGCCTTGGGTCCTGTGTTCAGCTCTGGGCCCTCCCTCCAGGAAGGACATTGAGGGGCTGGAGCCTGTCCAGAGCAGGGCAACAAGGCTGGAGAAGGGCCTGGAGCACCAGGGCTAAAGGAGGGGCTGAGGGAGGCCATTTCCTCTCCAATTAACTGAGACTATGAAGAAGAGCCCAACCCCCACCTCACTGCAGGGAGCTGTAGAGAGCAATGAGGCCTCCCCTCAGCCTCCTCTTCTCCACACTAAACAACCTTGGTTCCCTCAACTGCTCCTCACCAGCCCTGTTCTCCAGACCCTTCACCAGCTTCATTGCCCTTCTCTGGATCTACTCCAGCCCCTCAGTATTCTTGGATTGAGGGACTCAAAACTGAACCCAGTATTCAAGCCATGGCCTCACCAGTGCCCAGTACAGTGGCACAATCATTGCCCTGCTCCTTGTGGTGGTTTCACCTGGTGAGGGCCAAATGCCCACCAAAGCTGCTCTACCACTTCCCTTCTAGATGGACAGGGGAGAGGGGAAAATACAACAAGAGGCCTGCAATGAATAGAAGCAATTAATAATGCAAAGCCAAAGCAAAGGCTGCTGGTGGAGGCAAATCAGAGATGTTCTCTGCTGCCCATCCAGCTGCACGGTGCTTAGGTCGCTCCTGGGCAGGGCTCTGTGGCTGCTCTGGAGGACAGATGCCATCAACAAATACCCCACACTGCCTTCTGTCACTTAGCTTTTCTGCTTGAGCTGATGTCACCTGGCCTGGAACACTCCTTTGGTCAGTTTGGGTCAGCTGGCCTGGCTGTGTCCCCTCCCATGATCTTGCCCACCCCTCAGTGTACTCTTGGGGTGGGAAAGGTTGGGAAAGCACAGCCAGGGTGCTGGGCTCAGCAGCAGCCAAAACACTGCTGTGGTATCAACACCCAGATACAGCACTGCCAAACACAGCACTAGGAAGGTGCTCTGGGGAGAATTAACTCCAGCTCAGCCAAACACAGTACACTTCTGCTGCCCACACCATTGCTGATCCAGGCCAGGATGCTGGTGGCATTCTTGGCCACCTGGGCACTCCCTGGCTCCTCTTCAGCTGCTGTAAACAAGTATCCCCATGTCCTTTTCTGCCAGGCAACTTTCCAGCCACTCTGCCCCCAGCCTGGAGCCTTCATGGGGTGGTTGTGACCAAAATGCACTGCCCCCAGCCCTTGGCCTTGTTGAACTTCATCCCATTCACCTCAGCCTGCCCAGATCCCTCAGAAGAGCCTTCCTACCCTGCAGCAGATCAACACTGCTACCCAGTTTAGTGTCATCTGCAAACCTATTGCAGGTGCCTCAATGCCCTCATTGATAATGTTAGTAGTAGTATTGCTAAGGTTGGAAGAGACCTCAAAGATCATCGAGTCCAACCTGTCACCGCAAACCCCATGACTAGACCATGGCACCAAGTGGAAGGACATTGCTCCCCACAGAGAGCACTCCTGCCCACTGCAGGCTTGAACTCACAACCTTCCCAGTAAGAGTCTTAGGTGCTACCAACTGAGCCACCAGGTTAAACATCCCTGGACCCAGTTCTGAGCCATGGGGAGCATCACCTGTGACCAGATGCCAACTGGATTTCACTCCATTCCCCCCGCTCTCTGGGCCTATCCAGACAGGTTTTACCCCAGCAAAGCCTCCACCCATCAAAGCCATGAGCAGCCAGTACCTCCAGGAGGATGCTGTGGGAAATGGTGTCAAAGACTTCACTAAAGTGCAGATGAAAACATCCACAGCCTGTCCCTCACCTACTAAGCAGGTCACCTTATGTAGAAGGAGATCAGGTTCATTAAGCAGGCACTTCATTAAGTTTAGGAATGTGAAGTACTTCTGCAGCTTAAGTGAGATTGTTTCAGCATCAAGGGGTCCCCTTTCAGCTGCCACCATGCTAAATCATTCCATGTGCTAGGGCCTCTTTTTCTGCTGTCACAGCCTGGCCACGTCCATCCTACCAAATTCTCCTTGCCACCAAGATGGAGATGTTCCCCCAAAACTGCCTGCTGGGTGTAGAGTTTGGTTCATGCTGAACAGGAGGTGGCCATCCCCCTGTGCTCAGCACTGGGGAGGCCACAGCTCGAGTGCTGTGTTCAGCTCTGGGCCACTCACTCCAGGAAGGACACTGAGGGGCTGGAGCCTGTCCAGAGCAGGGCAGTGAGGCTGGAGAAGGGCCTGGAGCCCCTGGGCTGTGAGGAGCAGCTAAGGGAGCTGGGGGTGTTCAGGATGGGAAAGAGGAGGCTGAGGGGAGACCTCATTGCTCTCTACAGCTCCCTGCAGGGAGGTTGGAGTGAGGAGGGGGCAGCCTCTGCTCCTTGTTGGCAAGGGACAGGAGCAGAGGCAATGGTTCCAAGCTGCACCAGGGGAGGCTCAGGCTGGATGCTAGGAAATATTTCTGCACTGGAAGGGTTCTCAGACATTAGAAGAGGCTGCCCAGGGCAGTGCTGGAGTCACCTTTCCTGGAGGTGTTCAAGCAGTGTCTGGACCTGGTGCTTAGGGACATGGTTTAGTGTTGACCCTTCAGTGCTGGGTGGCAGCTTGGCCTGGTTGAAGGTCTTTTCCAACCAGATACATTCCATGAAAAGCAAAGAATTCAGTACCAAGGAAATGCTTTTGAATCTTTTTGGCCTTCAGACGGCAGCAAAGTACTAGAGATAGGGTAAAGTTACCCCAGTGGGACACTGTCTTAAGGAGCTGGAGAATGAAACAGTTTGAAAACAGGCAGGCAGTGATGTAAGGATACCCCATGGGAACAATAAAACATCAATTATTCATTTGCCTTCCTGGGGGATTGGAACTAGATGATCTTTCAGAAGCCTTCGAGCCCAAACCAGTCTATGAATCTACAAATCTATGACCTTTCAAAACAGAGAATCAAATTATCACCTTCAGGGTCACTTTCTTCAAGAGATTCTTGGCTGTGTTCTAGATTTCTACAGAGTAGCCAGCTCTTGCTTTGACATCATTTGGTGTCCCTTAACTTTGCATCTATTTTTCTCCAGGATGGATTAGCCAGTTCCAACTCTGCCTTTTCACTGTTCTTAACTCAGCAGAGAGGAGGCAGTCCAGAAGGTTCCTGGAGCACATGGGGGACAGCTTCCTGATGCAGCTGTTAAGTGAGCCTACCAGGGGTCAGGCTCTGCTTGACCTGCTGCTCCCCAATAGAGAAGGGCTGGTGGGAGATGTGACCATGGGAGGCTGTCTAGGATGCAGTGACTATGAGCTAGTGGAGTTTTCAACATGCAGGGAGATAGGGAGGAGCACCAACAGAACCCTCACCTTGGACTGCCAGAGGGCAAACTTCAGCCTGTTTAAGAAACTTATTTGCAAAGTACTCTGGGCAGCAGCCCTCAAGAACCGAGGGGTCCAGGATGGTTGGAGCTACTTCAATCAGGAGCTCTTGAAGGCACAGGAACTGGGGAACATGAGCTGAGGGGAAGGCTCTAGGCCTGGATGAGCAAACAGCTCCTGAAGGAATTAAGGGGAAAAAAGAGGCTGTATCACCTTTGGAAGGAGGGGAAGGCTTCTCAAGGTATGTTCAAGGAAGTTGTTAGATTATGCAGGAGAAAAATTATAGAGGCAAAGGCCCAGTTGGAACCGAAGCTGAACACCTCTGTGAAAGGTAATAAAAAACATTTTTATAAATACATTAATGCTAAAAAGAGGGACAAGAAGAACCTGCACTCCCTATTGGACCTGGAGGGGAACACTGTGACTGGAGATGAGGAAAAGGCTGAGGTCCTGAACGCCTTCTTTGCCTCAATTTTCAACAGCCAGGCAGGAGGAGTTCAGGACGAGTGGCCTCCTGAGCTGGGTGATGGGGTCAGGGAGCAGTGTAATGCCCTGGATATCCATGAGGAATCGGTTTGGGACCTGCTGAGCCACTTGGATCCTCACAAGTCCATGGGGCCAGACGGGATCCACCCTAGGGTGCTGAGAGAGATGGCAGATGAGCTGCCAAGCCACTCTCCATCATTTTCCACCAGTCCTGGCTCACTGGAGAGGTCCCAGATGACTGGAAGCTGCCAACATGGTGCCCATCCACAAGCAGGGTCAGATGGAGGAGCCTGGAAGCTCCAGACTTGGCAGCCTGACCTCAGTGCCAGGGAAAATGATGGAGCAGATCATCTTGGGGGCAATAACTGTGCTCCTGAAGGATGGCCAAGGGATCAGGCCCAGCCAACATGGATTCAGGAAGGGCAGGTCCTGCCTCTCCAACCTGATCTCCTTCTATGCCCAGGTGACTACCTGGTGGATTTGGGGCAGGCTGTGGATGTAGTCTACCTGGACTTCAGCAAGGCCTTTGCCACTGTCCCCCACAGCAGACTCCTGGCCAAGCTGTCAGCCCCTGGCTTGGACAGCAGCACTCTGAGCTGGGTTAGGAACTGGCTGGAGGCTGAGCCCAGAGAGCGGTGGTGAATGGTGCCACAGCCAGCTGGCAGCCAGGCACTAGTGGTGTCCCCCATGGTCAGTGCTGGGCCCCATCCTGTTCAATATCTTTATTGATGATCTGGAGGAGAGCATTGACTCCATCATCAGGAAATTTGCAGATGACACCAAGCTGGGGGCAGGAGTTGATCTGTTAGAGGGTATGAGAGCTCTGCAGAGGGATCTCGACATGCTGCACAGATGGGCAGAGTCCAACAGGATGGCATTCAACAAATCCAAGTGCCAGGGGCTGCACTTTGGTCATGACAACCCCAGGCAGAGCTACAGGCTGGTGTCAGAGTGGCTGAGAGCAGCCAGGCAGAAAGGGACCTGGGGGTGGTGATTGACAGCTGCTGAAACATGAGCCAGCAGTGTGCCCAGGCCCTGGCCTGCATTAGGAACAGTGTGGCCAGCAGGAGCAGGGAAGTCGTTGTGCCCCTGTGCTCAGCACTGGTTAGGCCACACCTTGAGTCCTGTGTCCAGTTCTGGGCCCCTCAGTTTAGGAAGGACATTGAGACACTTGAAGGTGTCCAGAGAAGGGCGATGAAGCTGGGGAGGGGTCTGGAGCACAGCCCTGTGAGGAGAGGCTGAGGGAGCTGGGGTTGCTTAGCCTGGAGAAGAGAAGGCTCATGGGCGACCTCATTGCTCTCAGGGTGGTTTTAGCCAGGAAGGGGTTGGTCTCTTCTCTCTAGCAAGCAGCACCAGAACAAGAGGACACTGTCTCAAGCTGCACCAGGGGAAGTTTAGGCTCGAGGTGAGGAGAAAGTTCTTCACCGAGAGAGTCATTCACCATTGGGATGTGCTGCCCAGGGAGGTGGTGGAGTCACCGTCCCTGGAGGTGCTCAAGAGGGGACTGGATGTGGCACTTGGTGCCATGGTCTAGTCATGAGGTCTGTGGTGACAGGTTGGACTCGATGATCTTTGAGGTCTCTTCCAACCTTAGTGATACTGTGATACTGTGATTCTGTGATTCCTTTTCAGATGAAGCAAATCCTGAGCTTGTTAGCAGTTGAGATGTTCAAACACCAAGCTGGGAGCAATATAAAGTCCTGAAGAGAGTCATTTGATGACAACTTAATGTTTGCGGCTGTCCCATTTGGCCCACAGGGACCACTGCCTAAGGGCACATTTCCTCCAGATCAAATGCCATGGCTGGCCAGTCCCACACAGATGTTTTCTACACCCTAAAGTATTGTTTAATGTTGTGTTTAGGCACTGAAGTGGCACTCCAGGTGACTACCGGGGTCAGGCTCTGCTTGACCTGCTGCTCTCCAATAGAGAAGGGCTGGTGGGAGATGTGACCATGGGAGGCTGTCTAGGATGCAGTGACTATGAGCTAGTGGAGTTTTCAACATGCAGGGAGATAGGGAGGAGCACCAACAGAGCGTTTCAAAGACCCCAGAGGTTACAAATGGGCTTTTGGAGTAGCATCTGTAGAAGTTGATGGACAAAAACTGAAGCTGTCTGTTAGACCTGAGCTTTCTGATGAATCTGCAGTTGTGGGACAACACAAGATTCAGGACATTAAATTGCCGGTTGCTTCTCAGACTGTGCATCACAGACAATACAGAACCAACCCTGACTCTTTGTTGCCCATTCACAATCTGATTCGTCAGCTGGAGAGTCAGGAAGTCATCAGCAAAACTCATTCCCCTTTCAACAGTCCAGTGTGGCCTGTGCGAAAGCAGAGTGGAGACTGGCGTCTGACGGTCGACTACCGAGCCCTGAATGAAGTAACTCCACCTATGAGTGCAGCAGTACCAGACATGATGGAACTCCAGTATGAGCTGGAATCCAAAGAGGCCAAATGGTATGCTACCATAGACATTGCTAATGCCTTCTTCTCTATTCCCATAGCAGAGGAATGCAGGCCTCAGTTTGCTTTCACCTGGAGAGGAATCCAGTACACTTTCAACTGATTGCCAATGGGCTGGATCCACAGCTCCAGCATCTGTCATGCAGTGATCCACAATGCTCTGGAGCAAGGTGGTGCTCCAGAACACATCCAGTTCATCGATGACATCATCGTCTGGGGTAAAACTGCTGAGGAAGTCTTCGAGAAAGGTAACAAAGTCATTGACATTCTTCTGAGTGCAGGTTTTGCCATCAAGCGAGACAAGGTGAAAGGAGCTGCCAGAGAGATCCAGTTTCTGGGAGTGCGGTGGCAGGATGGCTGCCAACACATTCCAGTGGATGTGGTAAACAGAGTCTCTAGCATGGCCAATCCCATGAACAAGCAAGAAACTCTACGTTTCTTGGGGAGAGTGGGATTTTGGAGACTGCACATTCCTGGATACAGTCAGATTGTGAAACCTCTGTATGATGTGACTCGAAAGAGAAACAGTTTCCACTGGGGACCTGAACAACAAACAGCTTTTGACCAGATAAAGCAAGAGGTAGTTCAAGCAATGGGTCTGGGACCTGTCCGAGATGGTCCAGACATTAAGAACATTTTGTACACAGCTGCAAGTGACAATGGTCCAACCTGGTGCTTGTGGCAGAGAGCTCCAGGTGAGACACGTGGACAACCTCTTGGTTTTTGGAGTCGAGGTTACAGAGGTTCAGAGGCTAATTATACTCCAACAGAGAAAGAGATTCTAGCTGCCTGTGAAGGAGTGAAAGCAGCTTCTGAAGTGATTGGAACTGAATCACAACTTCTCCTAGCTCCCAGAATACCAGTTTTGAATTGGATGTTCAAAGGCAAGGGTTCCACACCACATCATGCAACAGATTCTACCTGGTCTAAGTGGATGGCTCTGATAACACAGAGAGCTCGCATGGGAAATCTTGAAAGACCTGGTCTGGTGGAGGTGATCTCAAGTTGGCCTGAAGGTACCAACTGTACTAAACCTCCAGAGGAGAGAGTAACTCGTGCTGAGGAAGCTCCTCCTTACAATGACCTTTCTGATGACGAAGAGAAATATGCTTTGTTCACAGATAGTTGCTGTCGTCTTGTCGGGAACAAGCGAAGGTGGAAGTCTGCAGTGTGGAGTCCAACACGCCGAGTTGCAGAGGCAAAGGATGGAGAAGGAGAATCCAGTCAGTTCGCAGAGGTAAAAGCTGTCCAGCTAGCTCTCGACGTAGCTGAATGTGAGAGGTGGCCAAAGCTTTCTCTCTACACCGACTCATGGATGGTAGCCAATGCTCTGTGGGGTTGGCTAAAGGACTGGAAGAGGAATGGTTGGCAGAGAAAAGGAAACTGATTTGGGCAGCTGACCTGTGGCAGGACATTGCTGATCAAATCAAGAGAATTCCAGTGAAGGTGAGACACATTGATGCTCACGTCCCTAAGAGCAAAGCTACTGAGGAACAGCAACACAACCATCAGGCAGATCTAGCTGCAAGAGTTTCTCAAGTAGACATGGACTCTGATCTTGATCTTGACTGGAAACACTGAGGTGAGATATTCTTAGCTCGGTGGGCTCACGATTCATCAGGACATCAAGGCAGAGATGCAACCTACCAGTGGGCACGTGACAGATCCATAGACATTTCCATGGATGCTATCACACAAGTCATCCATGACTGTGACATTTGTGCTGCTATTAAGCAGGCAAAACGAATTAAGCCCTTGTGGTATGGTGAGAGATGGTCCAAGTACAAGTATGGTGAAGCTTGGCAGATTGACTACATCACCCTACCACGTTCTCGTTCTGGTAAGCAGTATGTGCTTACTATGGTAGAGGCAAACACTGGATGGTTGGAAACTTATCCAGTTCCACATGCAACTGCACGCAACACCATTCTTGGTCTGGAGAGACAAATCCTGTGGAGACACGGAACTCCAGAGAGGATTGAGTCAGACAATGGAACTCATTTCAAAAACAACCTTGTAAAGGGCTGGGCCAAAGAGCACGGCATTGAGTGGATATTCCACATCCCCTACTATGCACCAGCTGCAGGGAAGATTGAACGCTACAACGGTTTGCTGAAGACCACTCTTAAAGCCATGGGGGGTGGATCTCTGAAAAACTGGGAAAAGCATTTAGCAGAAGCAACCTGGCTGGTAAAGAGTAGAGGTTCAGTGAACCGAGCTGGACCTGCACACTCAGATCTGCTACAGAAAGTAGAAGGTGATAGAGTTCCTGTTGTTAGAGAAAAGAATCTGTTAGGTAAAACTGTTTGGGTGTTTTCTCCCTCAGGAGAGGCTAAACCTGTCTGAGGGGTGGTTTCAGCTGAAGGTCCTGGTCACACTTATTGGGTAATGCAAGAGAATGGTGAAATTCAGTGTATTCCACAAAGAAATTTAACTTTAGCTGAGAGAGTTTAATTTCAGAGTGTTGTACAGCTACATCGCGCCCAAAGGAAGAATCCTTGAGGAATCCACGGTGCACGAACCCTGAGAGCCCTGAGAGCCCTGAGTCAACTGAGAGTCCCTGTGTCCCTGTTTCCCTGTTTCCCTTTTCTTCGCTTCGTCTGCGAAGAGACAAACTGTTTTCCATTTTTCTGGACTTCTGAATCATCTACACCTGAGGATAGCCGGAATGGACTATGGACTTTACTTGCAAATTGTAGCTATTGTTTTAGATTGGATGGACAGTATGAACAGCCAATGAAATTGTTTAGAAGAGGTGGATTGTGATCGGTTGAGGCTATGCCTTTAAGAAGGAGACAGTTGCTGAACACTCTGGCTGAATGTTTTTGATATTTGAACAAAACCAAGATAGTCTAAACTAATTTCATTGGTAGATTGTAGAATGCAATTTTAAGTTTGGGTTCTGTTAGTTCAGTCTGGTCTGGGTTCAGGCTGTGTTCAGTCTGTGCTTCTCTGTCCTGTGGGCTGGATGGCTTCTCTCTTTCTGAAGCAGGAGTGACCTTGGTTAACAAAGCTAACCAGATAAGAAAACTAATTCTTGCATTCTCTTTGATCTAACAGAATTTTTCTTCCATAATTGCCTTTCTCTCTCTCTCTAACCCTTTTTGGGAAAGAGGGGAGGTGGGGAGGGAGAGAGGGGGGTTCAGGGAGAGGGGGGAGGCTGGAGGGAAAAGGCTTTTCTGCATTACGTTCATTGCCATGTATTTCTGTATATATTGTAAATATTGTATATTTGTGTACATATTAATTGCATTCCATTGATGCCTGTAAATACAGCTTTCATCTGCTTTTCCGACTGAGCTAGCTGTGGTTTCTTTCTTTGTGTGTGGGGAGGGAACTTTCTCACCCCACCACAACCAGAAAGGAACAGAGCAGAGACTTCAAGCTCTCAGCATCCATGCTCAAACCTGAGTTAGTTACTGAAGCTCCCTGCATGCCCTCACATTTGTGTGCACTGCTGTTGAAAGCAGACAGAAATAGAATGCTCACAGTTGGAATAAATTGTAACTAAAACCTTTTAGGAAGAAGGTTTGCAAATAGTGGGACTTAGGGCAAATGAGCCTACTGCAGTTCAGTTGGCCAAGGTCAGCTCAATACAATACAATACAATACACCACCAGATTGGAAGAGACCTTCAAGATCATTGCGTCCAACCCATCAACCAATCCAACCCACCTAAATACAATACAATACAATACAATACAACCCACCTAAACAACTAAACCGTGGCACCAAGCACCCCATCAAGCCTCTTCCTGAACACCTCCAATGAAGGTGACTCCACCACCTCCACAGGCAGCCGATTCCAATGGGCAATCACTCGCTCTGTATAGAACTTCTTCCTAACATCCAGTCTAAACCTGCCCTGGCACAGCCTGAGACTGTGTCCTCTTGTTCTGGTACTGGCTGCCTGGGAGAAGAGACCAACCTCTGCCTGGCTACAACCTCCCTTCAGGTAGTTGTAGAGAGCAATAAGGTCACCCCTCAGTCTCCTCCTCTCCAGGCTAAGCAACCCCAGCTCCCTCAGCCTCTCCTCATAGGGCTTGTCTTCCAAACCCCTCACCAACTTTGTTGCCCTTCTCTGGACACGCTCCAGCAAGTCAACATCCTTCCTAAACTGAGGGGCCCAGAACTGGACACAGTACTCAAGGTGCGGCCTACCCAGTGCAGTGTACAGGGGCAGAATGACCTCCCTGCTCCTGCTGGCCACACTCTTCCTGATGCAGGCCAGGATGCCATTGGCCTTCTTGGCTGCCTGGGCACACTGCAGGCTCATGTTCAGCCTACAATCAACCAGCACCCCCAGGTCCCTCTCTGCCTGGCCGCTCTCCGGCCACTCTCCAGCCATTCTGACCAGCCTGTAGCACTGCCTGGGGTTGCTGTGGCCAATGTGCAGAACCCGGCACTTGGATGTGTTCAGTCTCATGCCCTTGGCCTCTGCCCATCTGCCCAGCCTGTCGAGGTCCCTCTGCAAAGCCTCTCTACCCTCCAGCAGATCAACTCCTGCCTCCAGCTTGGTGTCGTCCGCAAATTTACCAATGATGGACTCAATGCCCTCATCCAGATCATCAATAAAGATGTTTAAGAGCATGGGGCCCAGCACTGATCCCTGGGGCACACCACTGGTGCCTGTCTGCCAGCTGGCTGTGGCACCATTCACCACCACTCTCTGGGCTCGGCCCTCCAGCCAGTTCCTAACCCAACACAGTGTGCTCCTGTCCAAGCCATGGGCTGATAGCTTGGCCAGGAGTTTGCTGTGGGGGACGGTGTCGAAGGCCTTGCTGAGGTCCGGGTAGATTTCCTTTCTTATCTATGTTTAATTTACATGCTAAGTGAAGAAAAAGTTTGAAAAGAGCAGTTGGTGAAACAATGCATTGTACAGCATGTGAGAGCCCTAACAAAATGTTGCAAAACAGGGAATGAGTTCATGACACCCAGCTGATATGTATGAAAAACAAAGCCTTGCTTTTGAAATGCCAGGCTAAAGCCTTTCAAAATGTGAGACTTAGGATTGGAAGCTCAGGGTAACTGTGGTGAAAGGGTGAATATCCCAGAATTATGCCCAAAATATGCCCACAACATCTCCCTACATGTTATGCTCAAACCCCCTCTTCCCACTCCCTTCTGGAGTATGTGTGGGGGTTTGGCACCAAATAGAGCAAGAAAGGAGGCATCAGTGAGTCTGGGCAGTAATCTGCCCAGGCACGTTTGCCACCTCCATGGCAAACTCATGCTTGCCTCATGCCTGGCTTATGCGCTGCGTATGTGTAGACTGCATTCTGCAGTTTTGTTGGTTAATTACACTCTTCACAAGTTTTGCTATTGGTCAGGTATTGATTTTGGGAAATGTTAAATTGGGGTCATTTTGGTAAGCAAGTTCTCGCACTCATGCCATGTTTTCTCCATGCTCCACGTCGCCTTGCCTGCGATCCACAAGCCACTCATCCCGAGAGCTTTGCTCCGGACCACAAAGCAGCCATTGGCCCGAGTGCACTGCTGGCTACAGGTGACGCTGTGCAGGGTCAGGACCACATCCTGCAATCCACAACCTGAGCCTAGCTGGTGCTCGGTTTGCATGGAGCAAGGGAACTGCGGTAGCCCTGTGTGCACCGCTCATTCCGGACTGCTAGAGCCCCATGCATCAGGCTATCGCCTTGTCCAGTTGGGAAGCTGCTCTGGCTGTACCCTGTGAGCCATGGGGGAGTCACCCCCTGCCTCACTGAGGAGCCAGCTTACCATGCCCTTCAAACTCTCCCAGGCAAAGCTTTCCAAAAGCCTCCAAAAGTTTCCCTTGGAAGGAGCTGAGAACTTTCACTCTGGCAAAGGCAGCAACCACATGGCAGTGTTCCACGTGGTCAGCACCATTTGGCTTTGCTTATTATGGCACATCCATGGCATAATCTCAGGATCACAAACACAGTACCCCTGAAAGATTCCAGAAAATCCTAAATTTGTGAGTAAACCAAATATTTTCTTACAAAAGTTTCCATAAAGTTTTGTGCCAGGCACTTTGTTTTGGAATCTGCCAGCCAGGGGCTGGGCCTCGCTTCTGAACTAAGTGCTGCTTCTGAATTTTCTAAATTGCCTAATTTGTCTAAGTCTTCAAATTATATGTATACATGCTGGACAGATGGTTCTTTCAACTGAATACCTGTATCTGTAAAATTGAGTGTAAATAATTTTGGCATAGTTTTGTATAATCATAATTAACACTTTTGTTAATATCCCTGCCGCTTATTAATATCTGTATGTGGTGGGTTAGCACCCTTTTCTGGGAACAAAAGAACAAAGCAGGGTGGAGGGCTTGCAGGTACTTTTCACTCCCTGCAGGGCATTTTTCGCCTGGGAAGCTGAGTCTGTTCCACTCCCCCCGTCCTGCCCAGCTAGGGTATAAAAAGCAGGACCTCATAGCTGTTGGCCTGGGGCTTTTCTGGCTTCTGCCTCTGCTGGACGAGAGCTACTGCAGCTACCCTCCTGCTCCTCTGCCACGTGGTCGGACCTGCTGCCTCCAGGCTTCCTCAGAGAAAGGCTGGTTTTGTATTATTCTCTTGTTTTTTTTTGTCCCCCTCCCATCCATCCTTGTTCCTTGCCCATGTGAACCTTTTTCCTGTTATTGTTATATATATACATATATATTGCTTAAAGACAACTCTTTGCCTCTCTACTTCCAAGCCGACTCCAAATTATTTTTGGTGGATTTGCTCTTTCCTTTTCTCCCCTCTCTGTTGGGAGGGAAGGGGGGGGGGAGTGGGGGAGAGATTCTCAGCCTTGCCCCCCACCTGAGCTCTTAACTTCCAGTTAAGGCTCAAACCACCACACTGTAGCATTTATAACAGTAGCAAAACAAGCTTTAGGCCTGATTTTTTAAGGTGATGTAGAGAGGTATCTCAGGAGCTCTGGCTTTCTGGTGCAAGCCAGGACAGAAGGCTTATGGGCAGCAGTGAACAGCAAGTTTCTCAGGTGCCTGGTGAAGTGATGGGCAACTCTTCTGGCCTCAGGGTATTCAGTTGCCAATAGGACGTGCTGATATCCACTATGGGGATTGAAGAAAAAGAGTTAATCATTTTTGAGTCTGAAACACAGTGTTCTGATAAAGAAATGAAACCTTGAATTGTGCTGGAATAGAAAGTGGTCAAGATACTGAACACCTCTTTTTGGCCACAGTATTGCAAGTAGTTTCGAAATGCTCAACCATGCTAGGATGGAAAAGTACTGCTAGAAACAGATTTGCTTTCGGTTGCTGCATAGGGTGTGTAAGCTGTGCATATCCCACATGAAACCATCCCTGACTGCTTTTCTGAGCTATCTACAGTGCACAATGTCCTATTCCTAGACATTGCAGGGGTCTGTGCCTTAATATGCCACAATCATCCATACCTCCTGTGATCCTCCTTTTAAGATTTTGAGGCCAGAACCTTTTCAAATTATCCACCACAATGTATGCAATCTGCTGCAGCTGATTCCCAGGAGGTTGTCAGTCCCAGTACCCTATAGCTCCTTGTGCTGGTGGAATTTAGTTTCCCGATGCTCCAGGAGGTAGTTAGAGATCTTCTGAGCCTCTTGGACCCCCACAGGGCCATGGGACCGAATGGGATCCATCCTAGGGTGCTGAGAGAGCTGGCAGATGAGCTGGCCAAGCCACTCTCCATCATTTTTCAGCAGTCCTGGCTCACTGGAGAGGTCCCAGAAGACTGGAAGCTGGCCAACGTGGTGCCCATCCACAAGAAGGGCCGGTTGGATGAGCCAGGGAATTATAGGCCTGTCAGCCTGACCTCAGTGCCAGGCAAGATTATGGAACAGGTCATCTTGAGTGCGATCACACAGCACTTACAGGATGGCCAAGGGATCAGGCCTAGCCAGCATGGCTTTAGGAAGGGCAGGTCCTGCCTGACCAACCTGATCTCCTTCTATGATCAGGTGACCCGCCTGCTGGATGTGGGGAGGCCTGTGGATGTGGTCTACCTGGACCTCAGCAAGGCCTTTGACACCGTCCCCCACAGCAAACTCCTGGCCAAGCTATCAGCCGATGGCTTGGACAGGAGCACACTGTGTTGGGTTAGGAACTGGTTGGAGGGCCGAGCCCAGAGAGTGGTGGTGAATGGTGCCACATCCGGCTGGCGGCCAGTCACTAGTGGTGTGCCCCAAGGATCGGTGCTGGGCCCCATGCTCTTCAACATCTTTATTGATGATCTGGATGAGGGCATCGAGTCCATCATTGGTAAATTTGTGGATGACACCAAGCTGGAGGCAGGAGTTGATCTGCTGGAGGGTAGAGAGGCTTTGCAGAGGGACCTCGACAGGCTGGGCAGATGGGCAGAATCCAAGGGCATGAGACTGAACACATCCAAGTGCCGGGTTCTGCACATTGGCCACAACAACCCCAGGCAGTGCTACAGGCTGGGGTCAGAGTGGCTGGAGAGCGGCCAGGCAGAGAGGGACCTGGGGGTGCTGGTTGATTGTAGGCTGAACATGAGCCTGCAGTGTGCCCAGGCAGCCAAGAAGGCCAATGGCATCCTGGCCTGCATCAGGAACAGTGTGGCCAGCAGGAGCAGGGAGGTCATTCTGCCCCTGTACACTGCACTGGGTAGGCCGCACCTTGAGTACTGTGTCCAGTTCTGGGCCCCTCAGTTTAGGAAGGATGTTGACTTGCTGGAGCGTGTCCAGAGAAGGGCAACAAAGTTGGTGAGGGGTTTGGAAGACAAGCCCTATGAGGAGAGGCTGAGGGAGCTGGGGTTGCTTAGCCTGGAGAGGAGGAGACTGAGGGGTAAACCTTATTGCTCTCTACAACTACCTGAAGGGAGATTGTAGCTAGGCAGAGGTTGGTCTCTTCTCCCAGGCAGCCAGTACCAGAACAAGAGGACACAGTCTCAGGCTGTGCCAGGGCAGGTTTAGACTGGATGTTAGGAAGAAGTTCTATACAGAGCGAGTGATTGCCCATTGGAATCGGCTGCCTGTGGAGGTGGTGGAGTCACCTTCATTGGAGGTGTTCAGGAAGAGGCTTGATGGGGTGCTTGGTGCCACGGTTTAGTTGTTTAGGTGGGTTGTATTGTATTGTATTGTATTGTATTGTATTGTATTGTATTTAGGTGGGTTGGATTTGGTTGATAGGTTGGACGTGATGATCTTGAAGGTCTCTTCCAACCTGATGTATTGTATTGTATTGTATTGTATTGTATTGTATTGTATTGTATTGTAATTCATGGAGCTGGTGCACTTTGCAGCAGCTAACCCATGGGGAGTTGTTTCAATGCCTCTGCCCAGGAGGTTAATTTTTTTGCTACTTAAGACCCTGTAGATTTCCAGGCTGATTCTTGAAATTGTGCAGAGCCTTTGTGCCTTTTAAGTGATCCGTTTTCCCCTGAAGATTTCCTGTCAACTGAGCTGGGTTGATTGCTCTTTCCTAGCACAGTGATGAGCTTTATTAAATATGTGTGAATATGGACTGGAGCTACCTGAGCATCTTCCTTCAGTCCAGAGACACTTAGTTTGCTTAACAACAACAGGCAGAGAAGTTTCATTATGTGCTGATGACAGATTCTAATCTCCCTTCCTTGCTCAGAATATTCTTCTTGTTTGGGTCAATGACTTTGACATCGAAGGCTCAATCACAAATGTATTCTGTCTGGATTTGTTCATGATTCAGAGAACCTCTGGTGATTATTGAAGGCCCCATGGAGACTGAGACATGCAAGTGTTACACTCTGGTTTAGGATGAGAAAGATGAAATATTTCAGAAAAATCTGTTGTCCCAGAAATTGAGGCTGTTTGCATGTGTGTGTGATTAGATTGCATGATAGGACAAAGGGGAATAGAGACACAATGGGCAATGATGTATCAGTGAGGAATGAGTAAGGTTTCATGTCCCAAAGCAGGGAGGGGCGGAAGCCTGAGTAATTTTTAAGATATACTGAGCAAGAGAAGATCCTGATTTCTACTCTGACTTTAATGTTTATCTTGATAACTGTGGATGAAAGAAAAGCCCCATGAACATCTGGGCTTGGTTCTTTGTAGTAGAACTAAACACAGGAGCAATTCCTAGGGCTAAGATGTGACTCATGCTCCTTCTCTCCTTTAGAACCATTTGGCAACAACCCCTGAGGATGAAAAAGACCAAAGTAACAAAACCCAAGTGACAGAAAGATGAATAAAGCAGAGGTTTAGAATCTCACCTGCAGTTGATTTTCTAGCATGAAACGTTTCCTTGGAAAGAGAGAGAATTCCTGCACAAAGCTGTGCCCAGGGTAGACTTAGGGAGGCTTTGTACCTAACCAAGTTGATAAACATTTGGCCTCTGTTTATGCAACAACATTTTCGATAACTCTTCCCATCCACCTGGGCTGTGTTCTGCCACAGAGATCAGAGGGAGCAACGTCTGTGGTAAGAGGTAGTTCACATTGCCTATATCTAGATGAGGTTCATCACTTTTTGGTGTGTGGTGAGTTAACACCCTTTTCTGAAAACAAAAAAACAAAGCAGGGGGGAGGGCTTGCAGGTGCTTTTCACTCCCTGCAGGGCATTTTTCCCCTGGGAAGCTGAGTCTGCCCAGCTAAGGTATAAAAAGCAGGACATCTTAGCTGTTGGCCCCTTTTCTGGCTCCTGTCTCTGCTGGATGAGAGCTACTGCAGCTGCCCTCCTGCTCCTCTGCCACATGGTCGGACCTGATCCTTCTCCCTGCTGCCTCCTCAGAGAAAGGCTGATTTTGTATTCTTCTCTTGTTTTTGTCCCCCTCCCATCCATCCTTGTTCCTTGCCCTTGTGAACCTTTTCCTGTTATTGGGTTTTTTTTTTTAATATATATATATATTGTTTAAAGACAACTCTTTACCTCTCTACTTCCCAGCTGACTCCAAATTATTGTTTGGTGGATTTGCTCCTTCCTTTTCTCCCCTCTCTGTTGGGAGGGAGGAGGAGGGAGCGGGGGAGAGATTCTCAGCCTTGCCCCCACCTGAGCTCTTAACTTCCAGTTAAGGCTCAAACCACCACATGGTGATACTCTGGACTTGGAAGTAGATGCCCAGATCAACTTGAACTAGATCTCCATCCTTGAGAGGACATAAATGTGGTCATATCTCCCACCCTTAGAGATGGAAATGGTAAGAGGGAACTTTATATCCTGTTAATCATAAAGTCTTCAGCCTTCTTGATGGTATTCTAGTGTAGAAGAGATCACTTTTCCAACTGCTTGTAACTCATATTCTGCATCGTTTATATGAATTACGTGATGGATGCACAGTGCCTCTTGAACTTCTGACATGATTCTCATTGATTCCGATGATATCTGTGTAATCTGGAACACAGCATCTCCTTTAAATTAATCATTGCTAGAACTAAGATGAAGATTTATAGGCTAACCCAAATGTGTATTTCCTGTTTGGTTATGCTAATCTCATCTCATGTAGATGCTCACCTTAGTTTCTCTTGTCAGTTCACCTTTCAATGGAAAACTCATTGGCAAAATGAGTTGTCATAGAATCATAGAATGGTTTGGGCTGAAAGGAACCTCCAAAGTCACAGTATCACAGTATCACAGTATCACAGTATCACTAAGGTTGGAAGAGACCTCGAAGATCATTGAGTCCAACCTGTTGCCACAGACCTCATGACTAGACCATGGCACCAAGTGCCACGTCCAATCCCCTCTTGAACACCTCCAGGGACAGAGACTCCACCACCTCCCTGGGCAGCATATCCCAATGGCGAATGACTCTCTCGGTGAAGAACTTCCTCCTCACCTCCAGCCTAAACTTCCCCTGGTGCAGCTTGAGACTGTGTCCCCTTGTTCTGGTGCTGGTTGCTAGAGAGAAGAGGCCAACCCCTTCCTGGCTACAACCTCCCTTCAGGTAGTTGTAGAGAGCAATGAGGTCACCCCTGAGCTGCCTCTTCTCCAGGCTTAACAACCCCAGCTCCCTCAGCCTCTCCTCGTAAGGCTTGTGCTCAAGCCCTCCCCAGCCTTGTTGCCCTTCTCTGGACACCTTCAAGTGTCTCGATGTCCTTCCTAAACGGAGGGGCCCAGAACTGGACACAGGACTCAAGGTGTGGCCTAAGCAAAGCAGAGTACAGGGTGTGATCGGTTGAGGCAGCCCCCCTCCCCACCACGGGCAAAAAATAACAATTCAGACAAACAGATTGCAGAAGTGATGGAAAGTTTAAATGAAAAAGTAGTGAATGCTTACAGAGAGCCAGAAAGCAGTGACAAAAGAAATCCCAACAGAGACCCAGAAAGATCTCATCCCTACCTTGGGGTACATCCAAGAACCCCAGGGCTCCTTCTTCCCTCTCCCCACTGCTAGGCTAGTCTCAGCTGGCCAGATCTGAGACTGCCCATCCCCCCGTGGCCTTGGGCCTAGCCAGGCCCATGGCCGGGAGACAACATCTCCCCCGAGTTACCGGGCGACTGCAAGGAAGAAAGAGGAGGTGCCAGACCTTGCACTGGATCTTATGGTGATGATGCAGAGAATTATGGTAGAAATACCTAGTTTCCTGTGTCCACCCACTGGGCTGGACCTCTGGACACAGGAAGCACCTCATGTAGTAGAGGGCACTCAGCCCAAACTGCAACACAGGGGCACAATGACCTCCCTGCTCCTGCTGACTACACCATTCCTAATGCAGGCCAGGATGCTGGGGGTCATCTAGACCAAGTCCCCTGCGCTGAGCAGGGATATCCTCCACTAAATGAGATTGCCCAGTCGGGGAGTGGTCAACGGCTTAAAGTTCAGGTGGAGACTGGTGACAAGTGGTGATCCTCAGGGTCCACACTGGAACCAGCGTTGTTTAATACTTTGATACTATAGATGCAGGGTCGAGGCACCATCAGCAAGTGTGCAGATGACACCAAGATGAGTGGTGCTGTCAATGTGTGCCAGAGGGACCTGGACAAGCTGAGAGGTGAGCCCAGGTGAACTTCATGAGGTTCAACAAGAGCAAATGCAGGATCCTGCAGCTGGATCAGCACAATCCTCACTATTGAACCAGTCTGGGAAATGAAGTGATAGAGAGCAGCTCTGCAAATAAGGACTTGGGGTGCTGGTGGCTGAGAAACTGGACAGGAGCCAGCAATGGGCACCTGCAGCCCAAAAGGCCAACGGCAGCCAAAGTAGCGTGGCCAGAGATGGAGAGTGGGGATCCTGCTAATGGACTCTGCTCTGGGAAGACCACACCTGGAGTGCTGTGTCCAGCTCTGGAGCCCTCAACACATTTAGGGAGAAATTTAGCCATTTTTTCTCAAGTAAAAGAATTCTTTTGAGGAGGAAAAATTTCAAAACTCATTAAAATTATAGTTAGAGTTTTTATGCCTTCCTAAGGATTTTAATAAGGATTTCTGTCCTTGGAAACCTCTCAGTAGATAACAAGCATGATGAGTCACTGGAAGTCTCTGCTTACCAAATGTGTTAGAAATTTAGGCACTTCTGAAAATGCTGACCTTAGACTTTGCTTCTCTCAGAGTAATAAAATAACTGCTGCCAGGATAGGTGGGTTGAGAGTGCAGACCTCAATGTATAGACAGATACTGCAGAAGGGACCGAGCACGGATTTATGGACAAGAGTAAGTGCTGCTTGCAGCACAGGGAAGTGAAGGGAAGGTGGAAGGCTTTGCTTGTGTGGACATTTTTTATTTTGGGGAATAATAATTTGAAATAAATATTCTTTTAAAGTAGTGGTTAAAGAGATGGAGAGCTGTTACAGGAAGAGGCAAGGAGTCAGACTCATGTGAGTGGACAGACAGACCAGCAGAAACCTACCAGGTTTGGGTTTAGCAGCCCTGTTTATCTCGTTTTTAATGTTTCCCCAGAAAAATGATGAAGGTAAGATAGGAGACCAAAATCCCAAGGGAGTTAACACTTGTACAGCACCTAGGAACTTCAGGCTTTCCTTTGAACAACCCCACTGATCACTTCTGTTTTCACTCTAGCATCATCTTCATCATCTAGACTGATGAATGTCAAGGATGTCATAAGCAGCAAACTCCTCCATCAGCTCCACAGTCTGGTGATTCCTCCTGCCCATCTGCCAATGCCAAGCCTAGAGATGCAGGTTCTCCACCCCAGGCCAATTCCCATGGCTGATGCTTTCCTGTTTGCAGGCTCAACCATCTGAGAGGCTCAGTAGGTGTCCCAGAGGCACAGGGACACACAAGCACAGATGTAGAAGGGCAGCAGTGTAGTCCTACACTCTTCGTAGCATCAGCTCACATTACAGCTTCTCTCACAAACTCTTGTCTTAAAGCTTCCTTTCCCATGGCTTTAGAGCCAGCCCCAATGGTAACTTGAAGCAGGGAGGGATGAGCATCTCTTTTTGTCCCCCAGACTACAAAGCCCAGTCACTGGGCCTGCTGTTGGAGCCATTTGCACCTCTCACCATACTCCTCTAATGTTCTGCTGAGTACTTTGGGATCCAGTGGATCCAGTGTAGCACAGGCCCTGATTTGATGCCAGCATAATAAGTAGTCTGGTTACAGCTTTGTGCCTGCCAACAGAGTGTGGAAACCCCACGGTATAAAGATTGTGTGTGCGTACTCTCAGAACACTGACAGCTCAACCAGATCTCTTACAGTGTGTCAGGAATGGCTGCCAGGCTCCTCCCAGAACCCTCCTGCCTGCCTGCTGAGCCCAGCCTAGTGCCCCCATTCCAGGAGGCTCTTCCAGGATGAGTGATACAGCTGCCAGAAATGCATTTCTGCAGTTCCATTTTGGGAATGAGTTACCAGTTTGTGGGGCAAAGAAAAATGCCATGGGGGATTATGCATAGGGGTTTTACTTGCAAGAAATGAGAGTTTTCTTCAGCTGAGTCAAGTAAGGGCAGTAAGTGTCCACCAAAGAATTGCTGGAGATAGGATTGCATCCCCTGCTGCTCAGAGGAGGGCTCTGCTGTGTTATGGTGACATCAAGGCTCAGGGGTGGTCTCTTCAGTGTATGCCTGATGGGAGGATGCAAAGGGGACAGTCACCCAGTGCCAGGACCAGAGGCAATTGTCACAAACAGAAGCATCAGGGACTTCATCTGAGTGTAACAACTCTTTTTCATCTTAGGTGACTTGAGTACTGGAACAGGTTTCTAAAAGGGTCAGAGGAGTTGGACCAGATGACCTTCAGAGGTCCTTTCCAGCCTCAAGTGTTCTGTTACTTTGATTCCATGATTCTAAAACACAACTCTCCCCCAAACCTGCCCATGGAATCAGTGTGTCCCAGCAGTGCCACCAGTGAAGTTCATTGCCTAATTATTCCCTAAGCTGCAAGACAGGTGAAAGGTAAAAGTAGCTGGTAGTGTAAAATGTGGAGGTGAAGAAAGAAGGCTCAGGTGTATTCCATGTCAGACACAGATATGTAGGGGCCACAACATCATTTGCAGGGTGCATGGTTGTGCTTTGGATGTTGTTGTTCTCCTGTTTGAGATGACTGAAGACAAGACACACACCATCAATGGGCAGGTGACCTTTCCAGGCAAAGCAGTGAACTTCCAGAAGAGATTTCAGCTCCTGCTAAAATGAAGCCCTAACAAGCCTCCCAAGGCAGGCATGGTGCTTGTGGCGTAGTGGCTATGATACTAGATCTGGTCCCAGTATGTGGACAGGTTTCCCCTCCTTCAGGAGGAAGACAAAAGCCAAGACATTAGCCAGGCCAGCACGCATTTAGCGCATGGAGTGCGTGTGCAATTACCAAGTATGGGCACAATTCCAGCTTCACGCTTTCTATAGGCTGAAGCCAGTTGTCTCTGAGAGTGCCCATTGGTCAAACCCAGCCTCGAGGAATCTATAAGTATTACCCCTGTGGGTAAACAACTGGCCCCCTCTTTCACTTTGTCTCTGTACTTGCTCGAGAGAGCAGCTCTCGAGCCACAGCCTCTGCCATTGAGCTTATTGTTACTAGCTTCTATCACACATGCACGCATACTGAAGCCTCTGCATCGTGAGAAGCACTTTGATCATGAGGATCATCCCAGAGGGAGGACCTTCGCTGAGCCCGAGAAGCCAGCGTTGCCACAGCCAGTCGTACCGACCGGGAGAGCCCACCGTGCTACCGGAGGACTGGACCAGCCCCCGAGGGTAAGATCTGCCCAGCTGTCGGGGAGAAGGGACTTACTAGAGACTAAGTCCACATATACCTAGCCCCGCCATAGCGGGAGAAGAGCCGCCACGTGTGCCGCTCCAAGCCCTGTAACCACAGGGAAGACTAAAGCATTGGTCGTGCCTATACTGCACCAAACCCGGGACTACCCCGATCATCCCGTTGTGCCTTTAAGCCCAGTAATGGAGAAGCCGCAGCTCAGCGCAGCCGCATTCTCTCTCCGAGGCTGTTTACCTCAGCCCCGAGATCCGTCGCCACGAGGCCGACCCCATAGCTATTGTTGTCCGACCGGGAACCTCTGAACCCGCCTACCGGCAACCGTCGCCCCACCCTGCCGTGCGAGCCGACTCCCAGGGCCGACCCCACAGGCCGAACCCGACCAGGACCTATGCCCATTGTCTGGAGGGAACCGACCAAGTCCTGAAGGGAACCTGCTTCCGAGCTAAGCCCAGGTTCCAGCATTCCTTCTGCACTGCTGCGGAGAGAGGAGATAATACCCAACACCACCGTTTCAAGTCTACTAGGAACCAGTCCAGCGGCAGTAGTCGGCCAGACCCCCACCTTGCTACAAACGACAGTTACAGAGTATCTCCCACGTGCTTTCTACCCACTAGCACTCAGTTCAAAGTATCCGCGTGTAGCAGAGTCATCGCTGACGCACAGAAAGATTGTAATATTGTTGTACATAGCCAGAAGCTGCCCGCGTTCGCTCGAGTCGCCATCTAGTGGCCAAGCGGCAGAACTGCACTCTTCATTATATAAACATACAAATAGTCTGTAGATAGTTTAATTATGTTCTGATCATAACACTAAGCCATTTATGGAATGTATTTCACGAGCGTGCACTAGAACATATATATGAGTTGGTGATTCATCGGTTATTAATAATTTGATAATAAAAATAATATTTTCATAATTCATATTTCATATTCATTAAATTTAATAACCTCTTCACAACAGCATGCTGATGGGAAGGGGAAGAACTGAGATAATGTTGAACAAGGATGATTTGCAGCCTGCTTGGGAAATCGTCACTATTTCCTTAACAAACTTCTGCTGATTTTCTGGCTATCTGCTATGAGGACAGGCTGAGGGAGCTGGGGGTGTTCAGCCTGGAGAAGAGAAGACTCTGGGCCACTTTAGAGCTGCCATCCAAAAGCTGAAGGGATCCTGCAGGTAGGCTGCAGAGGGACTTTTTCTGAGGGTGAGACAGGACAAGGAAGAATGGTTTGAAGCAGGATGGCAGGGTTAGACTGAAGCTTAGGAAGTACTTTATGAGGGTAGTGAGACTCAGGAACAGGCTGCCCAGGGAGGCTGTGGCTTCCTCCTGCCTGGGGGTGATCAAGGCCAGGATGGATGAGCCCTGGAGCAGCCAAGTCTAGTTGAGAGGTGTCCCTGCCCATGGCAGGGAGGTTGGAGTAGATGATCTCTGAGGTCCCTTCAAACCTGAGCCATTCTGTGATTCTAAGAGAGTCAGTGATTTGTTGGTTTGTTGTTTGTTTGTTTTCCCCTAAGATTATTTCTTAAAGGGAATTCATAAACCAAAACTTAAAATCAAATAATGTATGTATAGTTTCTCAGGGGATGCCAACATTTGCTTTGCTTACGGCTAAGAATCATTGTGCTGCTTTTCACTGTGTTTCTGAAACATGATGACGTGGCCTCAGACATACAGGAGAGATTTGCTCTGGAGACTAGGAAGAAATTATTTGCAGAAAGGGTGGGGAGGCACTGGAACAGGTTGCCCAGGGAGGCTGTGGATGCCCCCCTTCCAAGAGGTGTTAAAGACCAGGTTGGGTGAGGCCTTGGTGGGAGGCATCCCTGTTCCATACCCAGCAGCTGTGTCTGGCAGCTGCAACATTATCTGAGCTTCAAGGCTGTACCAGTATCTATGTTAAAATATTTTAGTTATGTCTAAAATCTTATGTGCTTCTCGTGGTTTGGGAGGCCAGTTCCCCCACCACAGGCAAAGAAAGACTCAGACAAACGGATTGCAAAAAATGGTGGAAAGTTTAAATGGAAAAACAAAAAAACAACAATGAAAGTTTTACGGAGAACCACAAGCACCGTGACAAAGAGAGAGAGATCCCAGAACATACCCAAGGACGTCCCATCCCCACCTGGGGGTACACCCAAAACCCCCCCAGGGCTCTTCCTCCCCACAAGGCAGGCCCAAGGGAGGCGGCTCATGCCATTTTACCCAGGCAGCAGCAGGGGGACAAAAGAGGAAGTGAAGACCCTGCACTGATGTATTATGGGGAGCAGGGCATTATGGGAATGGAATACCTGGTTTCCTGTGACCACCCCCTGGGCTGGGCCCACCCCCTGGAACATCCCAGGTGTGGTCTGTGCAGCGGCATCAGGGGGCTGGCCCCCAGCCTAAACCACCGCAGTGCTACCACTTATCTCTTATGCTACTGGGAAAGATTTTCTAACAGACAGAAATTCTAGCAGAAAGAAAAGCAATGAAAAACAATTAGTGAGTCTCCTTGCTTCACTGATTACCTACAAGATCTCTTTGAGTCAGTTGGAAGCATTTAGTCTGTTTGAAAGGAGGTGTGGTGAAGTCCAAGGCAGACAACAGGGACATCAACTCTCCATAGATTTCTATAGGATGTTAAATCAATACTGTGTACACTTTGGACAGAGATGCCTCACCTTCACCGCAGATGGCATCAACTGACAGCTGAGTGCCATCATTTTATCTATAGAGGTAGGTGGAGGTGAGTGATGGCTTTCTCCCTGGTTTCTGCAAGCAAACATTTTGAATGGTGGAACCTAGAAGCTCATTCCCCAGTAAAATGGTTCCCAAAGCACAGAGCATTTTCATGTGGATGCTAACAAAGTGCTGGCACCTTGAGAGCACTAAAAGACCATTATGGCCCTGAACAGCCTCACCTGGAGCCTCCACCTGCACTCTTTGAATATGGATGCAGGAGTCCCATTTAAGCATGCAGTCCCTGCCTGTCCTACACTGTAGTAATGCCAGGCTCCATTCAATCACAGTCATGTGCATGTCCTAAAGCCCATGAGAAGAAACCTGGATTACTATCAAGTTCTTCCAAGGAATTGTGTCTGTTTCTGTGTCTGCTTCAGCAGAATGGAGCATAGGGGTTCCCAAAATGGCCTGGGTGTGGCTTTGGCCTCCTGGTGGTGTTCCATACATCACCATCCCCTGCCTTTGGTTTTCTACTCAGTTGCTTGGGGAAAGGAATGTTGTTCCTCTTTTCTGCTTGCAGGGGGCTAACCAGAGTGAAGGGCTGACCAAAGGGGAGTGCTCTGATCTTTAGGCATTTCCACACCACAAAATTATATTGCTGAAGTGGGAAACAAGGTGAGCAAGTGTGATGGGTTGAGGCAGACCCCTCCCCAGCACGGGCAGAAATAACGACTCAGACAAACGGATTGCAAAAGTGGTGGAAGATTTAAATGGAAAGCAGTGAGTGTGTGCAGAGAGGTAAGAAGCAGTGACAAAAGAGATCCCAAAGCACACCCAGAAACATCCCATCCCCACCTGAGGGTGCACCCAAGACCCCCAGGGCTCCTTCTTCCCTCCCTGCCCCCGCCACTGCTAAGCTAGTCTCAGCTGGTCAGATCTGAGACTGCCCATGCCCCTGGCCTTGGGCGTAGCCAGGCCCAAGGCTGGGAGACATCTCCCCCAGTTACTGGGTGGCGGAGAGGAAAGAAAGAGGCAGTGCCAGACCCCACGCTGGACCTTAGAGTGGCGCAGAGAATTACGGTAGGAAATACCTGGTTTCCTGTGTCTGCCCTCTGGGCTGGACTGCTGGACACAGGAAGCACCCCCTGTAGCAGAGGGCACCCAGCCCAAACTACCACAGCAAGATGATCAGCACTGACAGCAGAGTTTGATGTGTGAATGCTAATGGTTCAGCTCATCCTCTCCTTCAGAACTGGATACAACTTTGGTCTGACCACTCCCTCCATGGCTGTGCTATGTGGAGGATCTCCTAGGATTCATTTTTTAGTTCAGTGTCTGGGTACAGGAATAATGTCACCAAGAGAAGCCATATAAAATGAAGGCAATAAGTCTCATCTGGCTGTCCAGGGTCCTTCCAAAGCCAGCAGAATACTGTGGGTGACAGAGATTTCTTAGTCCTCTTCTCTGGCTTCTTTGTCCATATGACCTATCTTCAATGACAGAAATGTGATGGTGAGTCCCCAGCTGGGACTCAGAATCATAGAGTCCTAGAACCATTAAGGTTGAAAAAGACCTTTAAGATTATCGAGTCCAGCCATAACCCAGTTACTATGAGCACTAAACTATATCCTGAAGCACCACATCTACACACTTCTGGAACACCTCCAAGAAGTCTCTGTCTCACTCAGGAGAGTTGTTAATTTTCTAAGTCCATAGGTGTATGTCTGCCTGTATCTTTATATTCTAACTCCTCAGTCCCTGGTGATTTCAGGAGTGGTGCTTGAACTCACAGTGGAGCTCCCAGTGCCTGCTACTTAGACCATTTACACCTGAAGGCCTACAGCTTCTGCATGAAGCAGGCATTCAGGTTCTATTTCCTTTTGTGGAGGGCAAATGACTCAGCCTGGAAGCCAGTGGGAGAACTTTTATGAGGGCAGTGTAGATGGTCAGGAAGTGAAGAGAAATACAAGGTTCAAACTGGCAGAGGAGAGCAGGCACCTCTTGCTCTGCCTGGCTGTGCAGCCTCTCCATGTTGGTCAAGACCAGATTTTAACTTTTCCTGGAAGTGAGAGCCACAAGCAGCTAGGGCATGGGACATGCATCAGAAGTCATTAGAGTTGCCTTTACGCTTCTGAGTGCACTTCCTGGCTGTCAGTCCGAGTCTCTTCTGCGACCATCTGGAAGCTATGGAGGGGATCCTGCACACGTACTGGTAGAGGTTAGCACCTGTGTTCAGAGACACCAGGAATGAACACCATTTCTAATCTGCTGGCTCACATTCAGCTGCTTGTCTATTAGCAACTTAGAAATAAGACAAATGGAAGAATTATTCTTCTGAATTATTTCTTTAATGAGCTGAATAATTGCATTCATTTTTAACAGCTCTGGGAAACTTTGGGACTATACAAATCACCTCAGGGGCATCTCTGTCTGGGCAACTCATACAATCACAGCAACCAAAGTCCTTTACCCACATTTTGCCATGATCTTTGCTAACCCAAACTGCTCTCAGATCTACTCAGTGAGTAACAAAACATCTTCAGGAAATGGCTGAGGTTGCCAGTTCTTGTAGCTTTCCCCTTCTAAATGCTACTTTACCTTTAAGTCTTTTTAGGTACTTTCACCAATCTCTTTAGTGATTGGTGACCCTGCAGAAGTTAGAGGAGGAACAACAAGATGGAGCCAGGTAGGTTTGGTCTCTTCTCCCTAATACCAGGTAATAGAACAAGAGGAAATGGCCTGAAATTGTGCCAGCAGACACAATAATAAACCCCAGCCAGGTTGGAGATTAGGAAAAATTTCTTTGCTGCAAGAATGGTCAGGGGTTGGAACAGGCTGCCCAGGGAGGGTGGTGGAGTTACCATTCCTGGAGGTGTTGAAAGAATGCGTGGCCATGGCACTTGGGGACATGGTTTAGTGGCCACGGTGGTGTTGGGTTGATGGTTGGACTGGATGATTTTAGAGGGCTTTTCCAACTGGAACAATTCTATGATTCTGCATCAGCCCAAACGCTCCTCTGTGCCTAAAGTGATTTTCAGTCCTTGAATTAAAACCTTGCAGTGTGGAGGTGGAAGCATTCAGAATTCACTCATTTCGCTCTGTGCTGTTGTGCAGGGGGGTTGATGGGAGGGTTTGCTCTGGGAGCCAACTGTGCCATACAGTAGAGGATGAAGGACTCATCCTCAGTTTCCAGCATCTTGGAAGCAAACTGAGGTCCTGCCCCAGCAGAGCACAGAGGGGGGTGCCAGCACCCAGCCCTTTCTTTTGCTGCAGTACAAGGGAAGGAGCTTAGTTTGATTTTTCATCTTTCTGTCTTCCACCAAGATGGAAAACCAACCAACAACAACAAAAAGCCTCAGAGAATAAAACAGTTTCCTGAAGGACAACATGTTGTGCAGTGACTGTCATCATTCCCATGGCATCAAGCTCCCTGTGTTTCTGACCAGCAGTACAGTGTGCAAGGACTATGGTAACTGATAAACCACTGCTGGCATGAAGCCCATGTGGCAGCTGCAAGGGGATGTGAAATGACCTCTTGAATGAAGGATTCACTTGGAGCTTGTAAAGAAAAGATGCATCTAAAAGTCCTAAAAGGAATCAAGAGGACATTACTGCCAATCACAGAATCACAGAATGGCTCAAGTTGGAGGGGGTCTCAGAGATCACCTGCTCCAACCTCTCTGCCATTGGCAGCGACTCAACTGCATTCAGCTGCTCCAGGGTCTCATCTAACCTGGCCTTCAACACTCCCAGAGAGGAGGCAGTCACAACCTCCCTGAGGGGCCTGTGCCAGAGTCTCATCACCCTCATACTTAAAAACTTCTTTCTCAGCTCCAGTCTAAACCTGCTCTACCTCAGCTTCTAATCATTCTCCCTTGTTCTGTCTCTAGACACCCTCAAGAAAAGTCACTCTGCAGCCTTCCTGTATGATCTCTTCAGCTATTGGAAGGAAGCTCTAAGGTCCCCCTGGAGTTCTCTTCTCCAGGCTGAACAATCACAGCTCCCTCAGCCTCTGCTAATAGCAGAGCTGCTCCAGACCATTTTTTTGATGCACCCCAGGATGCTGTTGGCTTTCTTGGCCACAAGGGCACATTGCTGTCCCATGGAGAACTTGCTGTCTCCTAGGACATGGAAATCACTTCCTTGTAGAACAGACTTGTAACAGAAGTCCTAGTGAGCTGCCTGTGTTTCTTCACTGGTGAGAAGGGGAGCTCACATTTACATAAATGATTTAAAGCAGGTAGAGTGAGATGAGGAAAAATCTCTGTTCAGAAGGGCAAATCCTGCTTGACAAGGCAAGGTCATAACATCAACAGACAAGGGAGAGCAGCTGACATCATTTATCTGGCCTCAGCAAAGCCTTTGACTCTGTCCCACACAATATCCTGGTTTCAAAACTCATGCCACACGAATTGATGGATGGACCACTGGATAAAGAACTGGCTTGATGGCCACACCTGAAGAGTAGCTGTTAATGAGCCCATGGCCAAGAGGAGTCCCTCAGGGATCAGCAAAAGTCTTGTTTAACATCTTTGTCAGTGCCATGGACAGTGGCATTGAAGCAGCCTCAGCAAGTTCCTGACCACACCAGCTGTGTGATGCTGCTGACAGCTGGAGGGAAGGATCCATCCAGAGGCACCTGCACAGGCTGCAGAGCTGGGCCCATGACAACCTCATGAAGTTCAATAAGACCAAGGGCAAGGTCCTGCAGCTGGGGTAGGGCAATCCCAGGCAGTGCTATAGGCTGGGCAGGGACTGGCATGAGAGCAGCCCTGAAGAAAAGGCCTTGGGGGTGCTGGGGGAGGAGAAGCTCAACAGGAGCCAGCAGGGAGCACTTGCAGCCCAGAGAGCCAAGCAGAGCCTGGGTTGCAGCAAGAGAAGTGTGGCCAGCAGGGCCAGGGAGGTGATTTCTCCCTCTCTGCTCCACTCTGCTGAGACCACAGCTGGAGCTCTGGGTCCAGTTCTGGAGCCTCTGTGCCAGGAAGGATCCGGAGGTGCTGGAAAGTGTCCAGTGAAGTGCCAGGAGGATGAGCAGAGGCTGGAGCTGCTCTATTATGGAGACAGACTGAGAGAGCTGGGGTTGTGGAGAAGACTCTGAGGAGACTTTCTTGTGTCCTTCCAGTATCTGAAGGAGGCTACAAGAAAGATGGGGAGGGACTGTTTAGGATGTCAGGGAGTGATAGGACTGGGGGAATGGAGCAAAACTAGAGGAGGATAGAGTTAGATCGGATGTTTGGAAGAAATTCTTCCCTATGAGGGTGGTGAGAGCCTGGCACAGGTTGCCAGGGAGTTGAGGGAAACCTCTTGCCTGGAGGTTTTTGCAGCCAGGCTGGATGTGGCTGTGAGCAACCTGCTCTGGTGTGAGGTGTCCCTGCCCATGGCAGGAGATTGGAACTGGCTGATCCTTGAGGTCCCTTCCAACCCTGACAAGTCTGTGACTCTGTGATTTACAGTAGGAGGTCATGTCCTTGTGTCTGTTGGACACAGTTTTATGTGATAGTTTAATAAATTAATTATTGTCTAGTGGGGGAAATGTTGTATAAACAGGGAGTATTCTCTCATCTTTTCTGTCAACACAGCTGTTCAGTTTCATCAGATGTGTGCTGAAGATCAAAGAAGTCAAGTGTCAGATGGGTTTCTTAGATTTTATTTACACACTTGTGAGGGGAAGAGTGTTGCTCTAACACAGAACAGATATCACTGGTTTGTGCAGTGTCTGCACATCCTATGATAGTTCAAACATCATCCTCCTATAACCTGGTCATTATGCCCTTGAAGTGCTTGGTTTCCCTCCCTGACTGTGAAAGTTTAGACAGTTTGATCAAGTGTAGATATCTGAATATGGGCAGAGTAATTTCACTTAATTCCCAGTGTATAAATGTTGCAGTTTGGGCTGGGTGCCCTCTGCTACATGAGGTGCTTCCTGTGTCCAGAGGTCCAGCCCAGTGGGTGGACACAGGAAGCTAGGTATTTCTACCATAATTCTCTGCACCACCACTATAAGATCCAGTGGGAGGTCTGGCACCTCCTCTTTCTTCCTCGCCATCGCCCGGTAACTGGGGGAGATGTTGTCTCCCGGCCATGTGCCTGGCTAGGCCCAAGGCCACGGGGGGATGGGCAGTCTCAGATCTGGCCAGCTGAGACTAGCCTAGCAGTGGGGAGGGGGGAAGAAGGAGCCCTGGGTGGGGGTCTTGGATGTACCCCCAGGTGGGGATGGGATCTTTCTGGGTATGTTTTGGGATTTTTCTTTTGTCACTGTTCTTCTACCTTTCTCTGTAAACATTCACTACTTTTTCATTTAAACTTTCCATCACTTTTGCAATCCGTTTGTCTGAGTTGTTATTTTGCCCGTAGTGGGGAGGGGGCTGCCTCAACCCACTACATTATTGGTAGCAGAGGATGGTTACGGTGGGGAGGGGGTCTGCCCTCAACCCCTTTGCATTCCTGGCGAGCCAGCCAGGAGTAGGAGTTTGTTGTGGTCACTCTGCAGATCGGATTGCAAAAGACGGAGAGTTTAAATCTAGTTCTGGGCGTCGGTTGGGTTTTAGAAGTTGGGGCTCAAGTTTTGTTGCTGGGGCGATTGTGTGAGTTCTTGTGGATTGCAGGGGGACACCTGGTGCGTGGCCGGTGGCACAGAGCCCCTCCTGCTGTTTTATGCAGGGGTGGTTCTTGACCATCGGAATTGGGGTACCGCTTAAGAACGCGGAACCTGCCCTTCCTCCACATTCATTCTCTGCGGAGCGACAGAAGCGGCGGGGAGTGAAGCGGGGGAGGGGCAGCGGCGAGCAGATTAAAGTCAGATCCGTTCTCGCTGCGGGGATAGAGCCAGCCGTGGCGAGCGGGCGAGCCCAGCTCCCGAAACTCAGGAGGGCGAACGGGGACCCCAGTTGGAAAGCCGTTCTCAAGGGCTCTGAGAACGCGTTTATGGCTTTCGCTGGAGGAGCTGTTAGAATGCCCGAGGGGTGGAGGTGATTTTGATTCTGTACCGCGGCGATAGAGGTGGCCGGAGCCCTGCTGTATACTCAGGCTGCGGCGGCGGTGGCCCCGGCCGTGCGCTCTGAGTGGCGACGGCGGCCTCCGGCCGTCCACTCGGGCTGTGGCGGCGGCCCCGGCCGTGCTCTCGGGCTGTAGCAGGGCCGGCCCTAGTCTCTTCCCCGATCTTTCGGACGAGTTCCGAAAATGGCGCCAAGCACCTGGCACTGCCTCCCTTCTTCTCAGTAGGTTGTGGTGCAGCCCCTCACTCTTTTTGAGGGACGGTTGTGTAGTCTGATGCTATCACGCCTCGGTACGCGAACGCCCAGCGGGAGGGCGGTGTACTGTGACATGCATCTGTAGAGCCTCGGGCCGCGGCTGGAAGCGGTCAGCACTGGGCTTGGGATAGGTCCGTGCAGGGTTGTGGAAGGCTCAGCGTGCTATTTTTCCTGGAGGGGTGGAGAAGCAGTCAGAGCCTGATTGTTCTGACTGGCTTGCCCAGGGGTGGAAATATGCCGCTGAGTAAATAGAGATGGAAATAAAGGGTGAGGAGTTGTGAGGCTTTTCCAGGTGACCAGCATGTCCAACGGATCCATGAAGAACTTGCACCGCAGAAGAGTGAACTCTGCATCGCTGGGAGGTTCCATTAGATGAGAGAAGAAGAACTGGAATGGACTGATGCTTGAGCCTGAATGAGAGACTGTTTGGGTGGACGCCCAGATGAAGATACAGACTTCGCTGGACATGTCATCAGAAGATTTCTGATTTGATGATATGTTTGGGGTGCAGAGATTATGGTATGAAATAAGGGGTGGCATGTTGCAGTTTGGGCTGGGTGCCCTCTGCTACATGAGGTGCTTCCTGTGTCCAGAGGTCCAGCCCAGTGGGTGGACACAGGAAATTAGGTATTTCTACCATAATTCTCTGCACCACCACTATAAGATCCAGTGGGAGGTCTGGCACCTCCTCTTTCTTCCTCGCCATCGCCTGGTAACTGGGGGAGATGTTGTCTCCCGGCCATGGGCCTGGCTAGGCCCAAGGCCACGGGGGGATGGGCAGTCTCAGATCTGGCCAGCTGAGACTAGTCTAGCAGTGGGGAGGGGGGGAAGAAGGAGCCCTGGGTGGGGGTCTTGGATGTACCCCCAGGTGGGGATGGGATCTTTCTGGGTATGCTTTGGGATTTTCTTTTGTCACTGTGCTTCTGGCTCTCTCTGTAAACATTCACTGCTTTTTCATTTAAACTTTCCATCGCTTTTTGCAATCCGTTTGTCTGAGTTGTTATTTTTGCCCGTAGTGGGGAGGGGGGCTGCCTCAACCCACTACATTATTGGTAGCAGAGGATGGTTGCGGTGGGGAGGGGGTTTGCCCTCAACCCCTTTGCATTCCTGGCGAGCCAGCCAGGAGTAGGAGTTTGTTGTTGTGGTCACTCTGCAGATCGGATTGCAAAGACGGAGAGTTTAAATCTAGTTCTGGGCGTCGGTTTGGGTTTTAGAAGTTGGGGCTCAAGTTTTGTTGCTGGGGCGATTGTGTGAGTTCTTGTGGATTGCAGGGGGACACCTGGTGCGTGGCCGGTGGCACGGAGCCCCCTCCTGCTGTGTTATGCAGGGGTGGTTCTTGACCATCGGAATTGGGGTACCGCTTAAGAACGCGGGACCTGCCCTTCCTCCACCTTTATTCTCTGCGGAGCGACAGAAGCGGCGGGGAGTGAAGCGGGGGAGGGGCAGCGGCGAGCAGATCAAAGTCAGGTCCGTTCTCGCTGCGAGGATAGAGCCAGCCGTGGCGAGCGGGCGAGCCCAGCTCCCGAAACTCAGGAGGGCGAACGGGGACCCCAGTTGGAAAGCCGTTCTCAAGGGCTCTGAGAACGCGTTTATGGCTTTCGCTGGAGGAGCTGTTAGAATGCCCGAGGGGTGGAGGTGATTTTGATTCTGTACCGCGGCGATAGAGGTGGCCGGAGCCCTGCTGTATACTCAGGCTGCGGCGGCGGTGGGCTCGGCCGTGCGCTCTGAGTGGCGACGGCGGCCTCCGGCCGTCCACTCGCGCTGTGGCGGCGGCGGGCCCGGCCGTGCGCTCGGGCTGTGGCGGGGCCGGCCCTAGTCTCTTCCCCGATTTTTCGGACGAGTTCCGAAAATGGCGCCAAGCACCTGGCACTACCTCCCTTCTTCTCAGTAGGTTGTGGTGCAGCCCCTCCCTCTTTTTGGGGGAGGGTTGTGTAGTCGGATGCTGTCACGCCTTGGTACGCTAATGCCCAGCGGGAGGGCGGTGTACTGTGACATGCATCTGTGGAGCCTCGGGCCGCGGCTGGAAGCGGTCAGCACTGGGCTTGGGATAGGTCCGTGCAGGGTTGTGGAAGGCTCAGCGTGCTATTTTCCTGGAGGGGTGGAGAAGCAGTTAGAGCCTGATTGTTCTGACTGGCTTGCCCCAGGGGTGGAAATATGCCGCTGAGTAAATAGAGATGGAAATAAAGGGGTGAGGAGTTGTGAGGCTTTTCCAGGTGACCAGCATGTCCAACGGATCCATGAAGAACTTGCACCGCAGAAGAGTGAACTCTGCATCGCTGGGAGGTTCCATTAGCTGAGAGAAGAACTGGAATGGACTGATGCTTGAGCCTGAATGAGAGACTGTTTGGGTGGACGCCCAGATGAAGATAAGGACCTCGCTGGACATGTCATCAGAAGATTTCTGATTTGATGATATGTTTGGGGTGCAGAGATTATGGTATGAAATAGGGGTGGCATGTTGCAGTTTGGGCTGGGTGCCCTCTGCTACATGAGGTGCTTCCTGTGTCCAGAGGTCCAGCCCAGTGGGTGGACACAGGAAATTAGGTATTTCTACCATAATTCTCTGCACCACCACTATAAGATCCAGTGGGAGGTCTGGCACCTCCTCTTTCTTCCTCGCCATCGCCCGGTAACTGGGGGAGATGTTGTCTCCCGGCCATGGGCCTGGCTAGGCCCAAGGCCACGGGGGGATGGGCAGTCTCAGATCTGGCCAGCTGAGACTAGCCTAGCAGTGGGGAGGGGGGAAGAAGGAGCCCTGGGGGTCTTGGATGTACCCCCAGGTGGGGATGGGATCTCTCTCGGTATGCTTTGGGATTATCTTTTGTCACTGCTTCTGGCTCTCTCTGTAAAGATTCACTGCTTTTTCATTTAAACTTTCCATCACTTTTGCAATCCGTTTGTCTGAGTTGTTATTTGTGCCCGTAGTGGGGAGGGGGCTGCCTCAACCCACTACAATAAAATGAAAGAGAAACAACGTGTGCTTATGTGCCAGTTTGAGGCAGTCCTCCCTTGCCACTCACCAGGGTGGGAAAATGATGAGACTCACAAAAACAGATTGCAGAAGTGATGGAAAGTTTAAATGGAAAAGCAGTGAGCGGTTTACGGAGAACTACAAGCACAGTGACAAAAGAGATCCCAAAGCATACAGAGTCCATTATAGCATACCCAGAAGCCTCCCAGCATTTCCCTTCTCGCTACCTAAGGGTATACCCAAACCCCCCAGGGCTCTTTCTTCCCCCCCACTCCACTCTCAGCTGGCCAGATCTGAGATTGCCCTTCCACCTTCTCCTCCTGGTATTAGGCCCAGCCAGGCCCAAGAGGCCTTGAGATAACTCCCCTTTGATTACCAGATAGGGAACATCTCCCATGGGAGCAACAAGTGGAGAAAGAGGAAGTGTGAGACTTGGCAGATGGATGTTGTGAAGAGGTTATTAAATTTATTAATATAAAATATTAATTATGAACATAGTATTTTTATTAACAATCAAATTATTAATAACCGATTAATCACTAACATGTTCTAGTGCACGTTTGTGAAATACATTCCCTAAGAGGCTTAGTTATGATTAGAACTTCATTAAACTATCTACAGAAGTTTATGTATAGTTATATAACGAAGGGTGCAGTTCCGCCGCTGGGCCACTAGATGGCGACGCGGCAGGACGCGGGTGGCTTCTGGCTATATACAGCAATATCGTAATCTCTATGTGTCAGCGATTACTCTGCTGGACGCGGATACTTTGAACTGAGTGCTGGTGGATGGAAAGCACGTGGGAGATACTCTGTAGCTGTTGTTCATAGCAAGGTGGAGGTCTGGCAGACTACTGTCGCTGGACTGGTTCCTAGTCAAGTTGGAAGGCGGCGTTGGGTTACTGTCTCCTCTCTCTGCAGCAGTGTGGTGAAGGCACATTCTGCCCAGATACTAGATCTGGTCCCAGCATGTGGACAAGTTTCCCCTCCTTCAGGAGGAAGACAAAAGCCAAGGCATTAGCCAGGCCAGCACGCACCCAGCGCATGGAGTGCTTGTGTGATCACCAAGTATGGGCATAATTCCAGCTTCACGCTTTCTATAGGCTGAAGCCAGTTGTCTCTGAGAGTGCCCATTGGTCAAACCCAGCCTCGAGGAATCTATAAGTATTACCCCTGTGGGTAAACAACTGGCCCGCTCTTTCACTTTGTCTCTGTACTTGCTCGAGAGAGCAGCTCTCGAGCCACAGCCTCTGCCATTGAGCTTATTGTTATTAGCTTCTATCACACACGCACGCATACTGAAGCCTCTGCATCGTGAGAAGCACTTTGATCGTGAGGATCATCCCAGAGGGAGGACCTTTGCTGAGCCTGAGAAGCCAGCGTCGCCACAGCCAGTCGTGCCGACCGGGAGAGCTTACCACGCTACCGGAGGACTGGACCAGCCCCCGAGGGTAAGATCTGCCCAGCTGTCGGGGAGAAGGGACTTACTAGAGACTAAGTCCGCATATACCTAGCCCCGCCATAGCGGGAGAAGAGCCGCCACGTGTGCCGCTCCAAGCCCTGTAACCACAGGGAAGACTAAAGCATTGGTCGTGCCTATACCGAACCAAACCCGGGACTGCCCCGATCGTCCCGCTGTTGCTTTAAGCCCTGTAACGGAGAAGCCGCAGCTCAGCGCAGCCGCATTCTCTCTCCGAGGCTGTTTACCTCAGCCCCGAGATCCGTCGCCACGAGGCCAACCCCATAGCTATTGTTGTCCGACCGGGAACCTCTGAACCCGCCTACCGGCAGCCGTCGCCCCGCCCTGCCGTGCGAGCCGACTCCCAGGGCCGACCCACGGCCGAACCTGACCAGGACCTATCCCCATTGTCTGGAGGGAACTGACCGAGTCCTGACGGGAACCTGCTTCCGAGCCAAGCCCAGGTTCCAGCATTCCTTCTCCACTGCTGCGGAGAGAGGAGATAATACTCAACACCACCGTTTCAAGTCTATTAGGAATCAGTCCAGCGGGCAAAAAATGTGCCTTCACCACAATTGATTTATAGGGAGCAGGACATTATGGGTATGAAATACACAGTTCCCTGTGTCCACCCACTGGGCTGGACACCTGGGGCACAAGAGGTGTATCTTATGTGGCAGCAGCAACAGAGGGCACCCAGCCCAAACTACCACAGCTTAGCACTGGACACCTGTGAACCTGTCCTGGCCAGGACATAAGGAGAGAACACTGCAATGTATTCTTTGGTCAGCACACTGTGTGGTGTCAGATGGAACATGGGGCGGGGGGGGAAGGGAAAAAAAAAGAAAGAAAAAGTTAGAACCAGATTGTGGTAGAAGAGCTCATTCTGGGGCTTCCCTGGCAAGCCGTGTTTGCCAGTCGCCCTCTTCCTGCTCTTTTCTGTAACATCAATACTGACAGTGTTGGTGAATATGCTCCTCTGTCCTCTGATGAGTTCTGATGAACATATTTCCCAGATGAGCTCTTCAGCTTTATTCTGTGAAAACAAAAAAGTTTATCTGAAGGCCTGAAGGAGTCATTACCCTTTCACTTTGCTTCAGGTGTTCTGAATGTAAAGAACTCTGCCTGGGCTGATAACTGTTCTCCACTGGTATTGATGGAGTCATGCAGATAGAAGTAAAAGCCCAGTTTCCATGCTCCTCAGGCATCTGTCCACAGTCCAGGAGGTTCCTCCAGTGCATTGATGTACTCCTTGATGTAGATGGTGGATCAGCCACATAGGAGAGGAGTATTACTGGACCTGATACTAACAAGGAGGGTCTGGCTGAAGCAGTGAAGGATGAGGGCAGCCTTGGCTGCAGCAATCATGAAACAGTGGAGTTCAGGATCTTGTGTGGTAGGAACAGAACACCAAGTAGGATCACAACCTTAGACTTCAGCAGGGCCGTGCTTTTTCAAGGAGCTATCTCATGGGACAGGGTACTAGAAGGCAAAGGGGCTCATGATAGTAGGTTAATATTTAAGGACCTCTTCCAACCCTAAGATCAGAGAATTCCAACAAGCAGCAAATTGAGAAAGGGAGCCAGGAGACCTGCATGATTAAGTAAGGAACTACTGGACAAACTCAAGTGGAAGAAGAGAGTCTACAGATCATGGAAGGAGGGGCTGGCCACTTGGGAGGAGTATAGGACTGTTGCCAGAGGATGTGGGGGGGCAACTAGGAAAGCTAAGGCCTTGTTGAAACTCAACCTTGCAAGGGAGGTCAAACACAACAGGATATTGCAATAAAAACTAACACCAGAGGCAGTGTAGGCCCAGTGCTGAGTGAGGTGGTGCCTTGGTGACAGAGGTGCACAGAAGGTAGAATTACTAAATGCCTTCTTCATCTCCATCTACACTGCTGGGAGCTGTCCTCAGGAGTCCCCAGACCCCTGAGGCCCCAGAGGAAGGCATGAGAAAAGAGGAGTTTTCCTTGGTTGGTGTGGCCTGGGTTAGGGAACAGTTAAGCAACCTGGACATCCATAAATCCATGGGTCCTGATGGGATGCATCCATGGGTGCTGAGGGAGCTGGCAGAGCACTCTCCACCATCTCTGGTAAGTCGTGGCAGACAGGAGAGGTGTCTGGGGACTGCAGGAGGGCAAATGTCTCTCCAGTCTTCAAAAATGGCAAGAAGGAGAACCCAGGTAACTCCAGACCAGTCAGCATCACCTCCATCTCTGGAAAGGTGATGGAGCGACTTATCCTTGTGTGGTGGTAGGGCCAAAGAGGCCCAGGACAGGCACAGAACATGTCCCAACAGGTCAGGCCTCAGGCCCCCTTCTTTCCCTTCCCTCTGGGGGATTGTTTGGCTCCAGACAGACAATGGGGCTGGGTGTCTGTGAGTCTGGTGGCCTGCACATGGCCCAGACTTGCCTGGGCATCCCCTGGGGTCTAGGAAAGCCAGGTGCAGGTGGTGCAGGTGTTGCACGGCGGTTGCCATCTGTGCTTTGCTGGCCCCAGCTGGTTCCGATCAGGCTGGGCAGATAGCAGCCTGCAAGCAGCACAGCCCTGAGCAAGCCTGGCAGATTTCTCTGGAGTCTCTGCTTGCAAGCTTCTGCTGCCTGCAGGCTGAGCCAGCACTGTGCCAAGCGGTCTCTTGCTCCAGCAACTGCTTAAGTTGTCTGCTCACCGTGCCAGTGACCAACCACAACCCAACACTGCCAGTCTGTAGCTAGGTTTGATTAATATTGCTGCAGGATTTGGGGGTTAAGAAAGTTATTAATATTTTTATTAATCATTCCACCAAATTATTAAATATTAACAATCAGAACACCTTGGTGCTGTCCTTAGGCATATCAAGGACGAGGGGGTGATTAGGAGCAGTCAACATGGCAGAGCAGTGGATGTGGTTTGTCTTGATTTCAGTAAAGCATTTGACACTGTCTGCCACAGCATCCTTGCAGCTCCACTGAGGCAGTGTGGTCTGGAGGGACAGGGACTGAGATGGATAGAACCTGGTTGAAGGAAAAGGAGTCAGAAAGTTGTGGTCAATGGGAGGGAGTCTAACTGGATGCCTGTGTCTAGTGGAGTCCCTCAGGGGTCAGTACTGGGACCAGTGCTGTTCAATATATTCATCAATGACCTGGATGAGGGCACTGTCAGCAAGTTTGCTGATGGCACCAAGCTGGGAGCAGAGGCTGACACAGGAGGTTGTGCTGCCATCCAGCCAGACCTGGACAGGCTGAGAATTGGGCAGGGAGAAATTTAATGAAGTTCAACAAGGGCAAGGGGAGAGTCTTGCACCTGGGAAAGAACAACCCCAGGTATCAGTACAGGCTGGGAATGGACCTGTTGTAGAGCACTGAAGGGGAAAAGGACCTGGGGTCCTAGTGGATAGGAGGTTGACCATGAGCCAGCAATGTGCTCTGGTGGCCAAGAAGGCAAATGGCATCCTGGAATGGATTAGAAGGGCTGTGGTTAGTAGGTCCAGAGAGGTTCTCCTCCTCCTCTACTCTCCCCCACTGAGGCCACATCTGGAATATTGTGTCTAATTCTGGGCCCCTCAGTTCAAGAAGAACCTCAGGGAACTGCTTGAGAGAGTCCAGCACAAAGCCACAAAGATGATGAAGGCAATGGAACATCTTCCTCATGAGGAGAGACTGAGGAAACTGAGGGCTCTTTAGCTTGGAGAGGAGAAGCCTGAGTGTGGTCTCATTCTTGCTGATAAAGATGCGCAGGGTGAGTGCCCAGAGGCTGTAGCCAGGCTCTGCTGGGTGCTGCCCAATGCCAGCACAAGGGGCAGTGGTGGAAGCTGAGGCAGAGGAAGTTCCAGGGAAACAGGAGGAAATTTTTTTCCACTGTGAGTGTGACAGAGCCCTGGAACAGGCAGCCCAGGGTGGGTGTGGAGTCTCTGTCTCTGGAGATATTCAAGACCCTTCTGGATGTGTTCCTGTGTGATCCTGCTCTGGCAGGGGGAGTGGACTGGGTGATCTCTCAAGGTCCCTTCCAGCCCCTAACATTCTGTGATTCTTATGAAGTGGTTCTCATAAGGTCCATTGTCCCCCTTCTCTGACAATTTATTGCCCTCAGTGTTGTGTAATTATTCTTAGACAAGCTCTACAGAAATGTGTTCACAATATTCAGAGAAGATCATGAGTTTCATTTTACCTCAGGTGAACATATCTGCAAAGCAGAGAACTCTTCCTGTATGGGCAGGTAGGATGTAGGAGATGTGACAGATTTAATTCACCTGATCTCCCTGCTTTGGAGAGGGGATGGACTCAATGATCTCTGGAGCTCCCTTCCAACCCCTAGCATTCTGTGATTCTATGATTCCATCTGTGTGTCAAACCTACCTTAAAATGACATGAAAAATATATCAATAAAAAGAAAACCAAACAAACCAAAATAAAAGAAGAATTATCTGGAAGATTGACTAAGAGCTACAAAGTCGATTGGAGCTCTTGGTAAGTCGTTGTCCTTCCAGTAATGCACACAAGGTCAAAGTTACTGCTAGACTTCATTTACTAATTAAGATGACACCTTTCTGGTTTTGGTTATCAGTCTTTTCAAGGCTTGTTTCACCTCATTGTTCCTCAGGCTGTAAATCAAGGGGTTCATCATTGGAGACATCAGTGTGTAAAGGAGAGAAAGCAGTTTGGTGCTGCTGCTTGAAAAAGAAGCTTTGGGTCTCAGGTATGTCACAATGCCAGACCCATAGAACAGAGTGACCACGACCAGATGTGATGAGCAGGTGGAGAATGTTTTTCTCTTGTCCCCAGCTGATGGCATCTTGAAGATGGTGTGGAGTATCTGAACATATGACACAACAATGAGTAAGAAGGGGACCATGATGAAGAGAACAGCTATGATGTAGGTGGTGATTTCATTCTTGAAGGTGGCTGCACAGGCCAGCTTCAGGAGCGGAGGCAGATCACAGAAGAAATGATTGATCTTATTTGGCCCACAATATGGAAGGGTAAAGATGGAAGCTGTCTGCCCTAAGGCCACTAAGAACCCAAGGAGCCAAGACACAGCTGCCAGCAGGAAGCACTTACCCCAGCTCATCATGGCCTGGTAGCGCAGGGGCTGGCATATGGCCACATAGCGATCATAGGCCATGGCTGCCAGCAGGCAGCACTCTGTGATCCCCAGGAGGCTGAACACATACATCTGTGTGGCACAGCCCAGGAAGGATATGCCCTGCTTTCTTGAGAGGAAGTTCACCAGCATCTTGGGGATTGTGGCTGTAGTGTAGCCAATCTCTAGGAAGGACAGGTTCTTGAGGAAAAAGTACATGGGAGAGTGAAGAGCAGCATCTACCATGGTGAGGGTAATGATGAGGATATTCCCCACCAAAGTGCTGAGGTACATGAGCAGCACTAGACAAAAGAGAGAGCCTTGGATGGCTGGGGTGCTGGAGAAAGGTAAAAATTGGAAATAGGTCACCACTGTGTGGTTCCAGTGGGTCATGTCCCTCAGTGTTTTTTAGCTGCAGAAATCATTGCACATCCTTTCCTAGTTAGCCTAGAGAAAGAAAAAACAGTCAGTTCAATATTCATATATATTGCTTTGTAGTGGGACAAGATCCCAGGAGAGTGAATGATGCTTTACTGCTGTGTACTAAGGATTGTTTAGATAAGCAAGGGAAGGTGATTCCCTTCACATAGCTTGCAAGAGCAACTTCTGCAGGTGAGTACACTTCCAGTCAGTGCAAAGGAAAATGTCTTCTTTAGGGTGGAAGAATGTTCTACTCTTCCTGCCTCTTAGGATAAGGATTGTACTCCACTGCTCCAGTCTCTGTAGTAGACTTTTCTCCCATTACCCAGCTGAGGTCTGCTGTCCTATCGCCTGCTGCCAAGTAAAGAAGTCCTTAAACCCAGAAATGATTGGTGGACCATGGCTCTTGGCAGTGAGTCCCTCCTGCTATCATTTTGTGGACTGGGTTAATTCTAGAAAAGAATCACCCCTGAACTCAGGTACACTCCTGTGCCTTCACTTCCATCCCACCTGCACACTGCACAAAACTAAATATAGTGCAAGTTGGGGAAGGAAAGGACAGCAGAGGGCACATGCTACCTGTTGCTTCTCTGCTCAGGGTGAGGACAAGCTCAGCATTGTGAGCAGACAGGAGGCTATAGGCACAAACAGAGGGAGTCCCATTTGAAGAGATTTTTATGTTGTTTATTCATTGTTTTTTGGTTAGTCAAGCACTGGCACAGGCTACCCAGAGAGGCTGTGAAGTGTGGAGTCTCCATCTTTGGAGATACTCAAAATCTGATGGGCATGGCCATGAGCAACCTGCATTGGGTGAGGGTTTTACGGGATGATCTCCACAGGTCACTGCCAATCTCAGTTGTTCCAAGAGTCTGTGAAATGAAACTTTGTACTGCGTGGCCCACAAGCAGGGCAGGGAGGATTTTCTGTTTAAAATAGCTGCTCTGGTTTCATTGACATAATTTGAAAGGGAGCAGGACATAATTTTCAGTTAAGGAAGAAGTCAGACAGAAACCACACAGATGTGCATGCAGACACACACACAGAGCATCCCAGGCATTACAACCCCTTCCTGTTGGGAAGGAGACGAAAAAGCACTAAAGAATGTTTGTCAGGGAATTACCTTTGTCCAAGGCTCTCAGCAGGAGGAACAGTTCTGTTCAAGAAGAAAAACTGTCTTGGAATTTATTTCCTGTTTCAAGAAGCCACTTGCTTGATGGGTAGGTGAATGTCCCTGAGTAGGTAGCAGAAGAGCAGAACACAGAGAAGAGAAAGGACACTGAAGCAAAACAAGGTAGCTCATCTGCCACCAGGAGAAGGCTGGAGGTAATGTTTTTGGGAAAGCCACATCGCAGACCTTGAGTATTTCAATGTGTTCATGTTCCCAGTGGGGAGAAGTCTGTTGGGTGCTGATTGTTTGCAGCTGTAGGAGTCAGTTATTTTTTCTTTTCCTCATTGTTCATGTGCAACAAAATCCTCTGTGGCTCTTCTGTTGCTCCTGGAACTAACCACAAAGAAGGAGCTGTAGACAACCTGCAGAACTATTCTAATCTTTTAGTCTGGTTTTGGTGGTGTTTGTTTGTTAGTTGATTGATTTTGAGGTTATTGTTTTCTCGTTGTTCATTTAAACTTGTCGTGGTCTTGGGGCTGATCGTCTCAAACTTTGTGGATAAAAATTTGCTGTAGAAATAAATTACACAAACTAGGCACAGAAAACTAGGCTTAGCAGGAAGAAAGAAAGTGCAGAACTCATGTCCAAACCTGGCTTTAAGTTAATGGTGGTGGACAGGCCCCTCCATGAGAACTCATCTCAGACAGGCCCTTCAGATTGTTCAAAAATTTCATCTGTGGGTAATAATTTCTGTCTTTCTCTGGGGGATCATGCTGTATTTCTGTTTGATTAAACAAGGTTACAGCACTTCTAAGCAGTCAGATTATCTTCCAGAAGACACCTGCATCATATCTGGGAAGGTTGCTCCACGGTCAGTGACTAAGGATAGGAGTGGGGAAAGACATCCATGAGGGCAGGTGAAAGAAATGTCTTAATGCCAGCAGAGGGGACATCAGTCAATAATTCCATTTCTAATCAAATATAACCCCAAGTTTCAGAAACATATTGCTCTGGTCTCTGGCTGTACTTTGATCAAAATTCACAGAACACAAGTGGAATTTTCCTGTATTGGTCCAAATAACCAATATCTGTTGAGAAAATCTAAGTCCTGATCAGTGAGGCTGGGGAGGGATCACGAGGAGCAAGAAGAGCAACTCTGCATTGCTGCAGTACCTACCTGTCAGAGCCAGGCCTGGAAACAACTAAGTCTGGATGCAAATTAGCTCTTGTCTGATTTAACTGGAGTCTGTTTCAGTGCTTAATATCCAACTGAAGTAACATGGTGCCAGTTAACAGCCTAAACTGCTTCCTTTGCTTTCCCTCTGGCTGTGGAAAATGGACATCATCTGGTTTGCAGTTGAAGGAGTGTAAGATGTGAGGCACAGTGCAGAAGTGCTTCTGGATCTCAGTAAGAAAGGCCCAACAACAAATGACAAAATAAAAGTGCAGTTTTAATAGCATACAAAAAAATGGATATGGGTAATGAGCAAACCTTACCTTGGGTCATCCACACAGGACTGGATGGATTCTCCCATGGCCTATGACCGTGACGTGGCTGTGTGCAGCCCCCTCAGATACACAGCATCATGAACAGCAGAGTTTGTCTCTCTTTGGTCCTGCTGGCCTAGGGAAAACAGGACCAGAAGAAATTGTTTCAAGCCGCATCAGGGGAGGTTCAGAGTGGAAGTCAGGAAATATTTCTTCACCAGAAGGGTTCTCAGACGTTGGAACAGGCTGCCCATTGTAGAGTGTAGGATTTGCTTGTAAATACAGCTTCCATTTGCTTCCCACTGAGTGAGTTGAACTTTTGCCATGGCTTAGTCATGAGGTCTGTGGTGACAGCTTGGACTTGATGATCTTTGAGGTCTCTTCCAACCTTGGTGACACTGTGATACTGTGAATATGTACAAAATCACAGGATTTGCAATATTATGCAGGTATTTGCAATCAGAAAACAACAGGGAAAGGCTCCTGGTCAAAACTGACCAGGGAAAACTACTCTGCTCTCCTTCCCCCTCCCCATTTCCTCTATAATTAGGAGAAAGGAGAAAGACATTAGAGAGTAGTTAGTTCAAAGCATCGTTAGCCTTCAGTGCTCCGTTCTTATCTGTGAGGCCAATAGATAAGATTCTCTCCAGCAAAGCAGCCAGGCAGGCAGAGAAGAGAGAAAGGAATGAAGTGGGATGTGTGGGAGTGCTAGGAGTGCCCTTCACACATCTGCCCAATGAAATTCCTTTAGAATAATCTATTGTTTTCCTTTTTACACCCAACTGTGAATTGTTTATACTTCTCCACTCTTCTGCTCAAACTCTGCAGCTAACTTTTAAAGGCACAGCCTGAAACTGCCACATCACTGTAGGAGACTCTCAGATCAGTTAAGTATAGATCCACACTGCCTCTGGAGCAGCTCCACCCCCTCTATGCACTGCTGGTGTCCTTTTCTTTTAGGGTGTAGCAGCATCCTCCATAGCCCCAGCTATAAAACTCTGGAGGTCAACTTTAGATCTCTCTGCCAAAGGCTCCAGATGAGACAACACTCCTCACAGCTGGTCCTGTCTGACCTGTCCAAAGGGCTGCTGCGGGAACTGTCTCCTGTTTGACCTGTTCAAAAGCTCATGGCAGTTCAGGGTTCAAATTCAAAGAGTTCTTCCAGATCACTCAACAGAGAGGACTCACAGCAGGGGGAGAATACACTCTCCAGGTACTCACAATGCCCAGGTGTTGTGGTTTAAGTCCAGCCAGCAACAAAGCAATGTTGGACTGCTTGCTGACTCCTCCATCCCCAGTAGGAGGTGGGGTGACAATTGGAATGAAAAGGTAGAACCTCCTGGGTTGAGGTGAGGACAGTTTAATAGGACAAATAAGGAGAGAAGAAACTATATATAAAAAATAATCCTACTTACAAATACCTAAAATAGCTAATGCCCAGGGCAGCTGCTCTGCAAAACACAGACTCATGGCAGAACTGGACACCTGGGCTATTTACAGACCGTGGAAGGCATGAGGTGTTCTAGATCATGGCTAGCCTTTTCTGGAAGGGTAGACTGCTGAGCAGAGCTAACAGATGAGGATCAGGAATTGCCTGTTTCTCTAGTTTAGGGAAATAACTTCTAGGTTGATCTCCCTGATGCAGGGAAATGATTCTTCACCAGCATTTTTTACAGTAAGGATCCCCAGGGCATGTAGTGATTGTGGTGAAGGCACATTATGCCCAAATATTGTATCTTGTCCCAGCAGGATTCCCCTCCTTCAGGGGGAAGACAAAAGCCAAGGCATTAGCCAGGCCAGCACACATTCAGCGCATGCAGTGCTCGTGCAAATACCAAGTATGGCATAATTCTAGCTTCACGCTTTCTATAGGCTGAAGCCAGTTGCTTATGAGAGTGCCCATCGGTCAAACCCAGCCTCGAGGAATCTAGAAGTATCACCTCAGTTCGTAAAAAGTTGCCCCCTCTTTCACTTTGTCTCTGTACTTGCTTGAGAGAGCAGCTCTCAAGCCATAGCCTCTGCCATTGAGCTCATTGTTGTTAGCTTCTACCATCCATGCATGCATACTGAAAGCCTCTGCATTGTGAGAAGCACTCTGATCGTGAGGATCACCCCAGAGGGAGGACCTTCGCTGAGCCCGAGAAGCCAGCGTTGCCACAGCCAGTCGTACCAACTGGGAGAGCCCAGCGTGCTACCGGAGGTGGACCAGCCCCCCAGGGTAAGATCTGCCCAGCTGTCGGGGAGAAGGGACTTGATCGAGACTGAGTCCACATATGCCTAGCCCCGCCATAGCGGGAGAGGAGCCGCCACGTGTGCCGCTCTGAGCCCTGTAACCTCAGGGAAGACTAAAGCACTGTTCGTGCCTATACTGCACCAAACCCGGGACCACTCCGAGTGTCCCGCTGTTCCTTTAAGCCCAGTAAACGATGAGCCGCAGCTCAGCACAGCTGCATTCTCTCCCCAAAGCTGTTCACATCAGCCCCGAGAATGGGCCGACCCCCATAGCCTTTGTCTGCTGTCGTTGTCCGACCAGGAACCTCCAAGCCCGCCTACTGGCAACTGTCGCCCCGCCCTGCCGTGCGAGCCGACTGCCAGGGCCGACCCCACGGGCCGAACCCGACCAGGACCTATCCCTATTGTCTGGAGGGAACCGACTGAGTCCTGAAGGGAACCTGCTTCTGAGCTAAGCCCAGGTTCCATTGTTCCCTCTCCACTGCTGCGGAGAAAGGAGACAGTAACCCAACGCCGCTGTCCAACTCAACTGGGAACCAGTCCAGTGACAGTAGTCTGCCAGACCTCCACCTTGCTACAAGATAGTTCAATTAAGTTCTAATCATAACTATGCCTCTTATGGAATGTATTTCACGAACGTGCACTAGAACATATATATAAGTTGTTGATTCATCGGTTATTAATAATTTGATAATTAATAAAAATAATATGTTGATAATTCATATTTCATAGTCATAAATACGAATATTTCATATTCATAAATTTAATAACCCCTTCACAGTGTTGAAGAACCAAAGCTCCATGTCGATATTAATTTTGTTTGTTTTTTTCCCCCTCCATTTCCCCTTTTCCTCTTTCTTTCCAGGCTTTTGCACTGCCATCTGTGTTGCCACCTTTTGTAGTGGTTTGAGCCTTAACTGGGAGTTAAGAGCTCAGATGGGGGCAAGGCTAAGAATCTCTCCCCTGCTCCCCCTTCCTACCTCCCAACAGAGAGGGGAAAAAAAAGGTAAGGGAAGGAGCAAATCCTCCAAGCAATAATTTGGAGTTGGCCTGGATGTTGAGAGGTAAAGAGTTTTCTTTAAACAATATATATATATAATAATAACAGGAAAGGTTCACAAGGACAAGAAACAAGGATGGATGGGAAGGGGGAAAAAAAACAGGAATACGAAACCAGTCTCTCTCTGAAGAGGCACAGAGGCAGCAGGGAGAAGCATCAGGCCCGACCATGTGGCAGAAGAGCAGGAAAGTAGCTGCAGTAGCTCTTGTCCAGGAGAGGCAGGAGCCAAAAAGGAGGCCTAATGACTGCTTTTTATACCCTAGCAGGGCAGGGAGCGGGGAGTGGAACAGACTCAGTTTCCCAGGGGAAAACACCCTGCAGGGAGGGCAAAGCACTCATAAGCCCTCCACCCTGTTTTCAGAATGGGAGTTAACCCACCACACTTTTTCCAAAACCAGACCCCATATTCCCAAGTATCTCTTTGTATCCTAACTGGCACTGGTACTCATTGTCTGCACCACTCTGCTCATGCCCAAAATGCTGGGTAGTTGGCCCCCAGGAATGCCATCTCCTTCTCTGAAGGCATGGTGCAGCTGTACATCTTCATGTGGTGTCTGGGGAAACGGACAGTGCTTTTTCACAGACACAGCTCACGACGATGTTTGATTTCTTCATCATGCACTGCAGTGCCAGAATGAATGTGGGAGTGTGCATGGGGCTGCCTGACACAATCCCTGCCGTGTCCACTTTCTGAGTTCACAAAGGCCTGATCCCATCATCGACTTGTGGTTTCCACATCACTCATTCAGCCCTTGCTGACACTGCCCTGCTGCTCTAAGAGGATCAGTGAAGTTGCAGATAGATGGCTTCAGTCAGTAGGCATCTTCATAATGATGGGGAATTTTCTCTTTCTCTCTTGTGTGGTGAAGGCACATTCTGCCCAGATACTAGATCTGGTCCCAGCATGTGGACAGGTTTCCCCTCCTTCAGGAGGAAGACAAAAGCCAAGGCATTAGCCAGGCCAGCACGCATTCAGCACATGCAGTGCGTGTGCAAATACCAAGTATGGCATAATTCCAGCTTCACGCTTTCTATAGACTGAAGCCAGTTGCTTAGGAGAGTGCCCATTGGTCAAAACCCAGCCTCGAGGAATCTATAAGTATTACCCTGGTTCGTAAACAAGTTGCCCCCTCTTTCACTTTGTCTCTGTACTTGCTTGAGAGAGCAGCTCTCGAGCCATAGCCTCTGCCATTGAGCTCATTTTTGTTAGCTTCTACCATCCATGCACGCATACTGAAACCTCTGCATTGTGAGAAGCACTCTGATCGTGAGGATCACCCCAGAGGAAGGACCTTCACTAAGCCCGAGAAGCCAGCATCGTCACAGCCAGTCGTACTGACTGGGAGAGCTCACCGTGCCACTGGAGGACTGGACCAGCCCCCGAGGGTAAGATCTGCCCAGCTGTCGGGGAGAAGGGACTTGATCGAGACAGAGTCCGCATATACCTAGCCCAGCCATAGCGGGAGAGGAGCCACCACGTGTGCCACTCTGAGCCCTGTAACCGCAGGGAAGACTAAAGCATTGTTCGTGCCTATACTGCACTGAACCTGGGACCATTCTGAGAGTCCTACTGTTCCTTTAAGGCCAGTAACTGGCGACCGTCACCCCGCCCTGCCGTGTGAGCCGACTCCAGGGCCGACTCCACCGGCCGAACCCGACCAGGACCTATCCCTACTGTCTGGAGGGAACCGACCGAGTCCTGAAGGGAACCTGCTTCTGAGCTAAGCCCAGGTTCCAGCATTCCCTCTCCACTGCTGCGGAGAGAGGAGACAGTACCCAACACCACCGTCCAACTCGACTAGGAACCGGTCCAGCGGCAGTAGTCGGCCAGACCCCCACCTTGCTACAAACCACAGCTACAGAGTATCTCCCACGTGCTTTGCACCCACCAGCACTCAGTTCAAAGTATCCGCGTGTAGCAGAGTAATCGCTGATGCACAGAAGATTGTAATATTGCTGTATATAGCCAGAAGCTGCCCGCATCCCGCTGAGTCGCCATCTAGTAGCCCAGCGGCTGAACTGCACCCTTCATTATATAAAATATAGAAATAATCTGTAGATAGTTTAATTAAGTTCTAATCATAATACTAAGCCACTTATGGAATGTAGTTTCATAGTTTCATAGTTTCAGTTAGGGTTGGAAGGGACCACAAGGATCATCTAGTTCCAACCCCCTGCCACGGGCAGGGACACCCCACACTAGATCAGGCTGGCCAGAGCCTCATCCAGCCTGGGCTTAAACACCTCAAGAGATGGGGCCTCAACCACCTCCCTGGACAACCCATTCCAGGGCTTCACCACTCTCATGGGGAAGAACTTCCTCCTCATATCCAGCCTGAATCTCCCCACCTCCAGCTTCAGTCCATTCCCCCTAGTCCTATCACTCCTTGATAGCCTGAAAAGTCCCTCCCCAGCCTTCTTGTAGGCCCCTTTCAGATACTGGAAGACCACAATGAGGTCACCTCTGAGCCTTCTCTTCTCCAGACTGAACAGCCCCAACTCCTTCAGTCTGTCCTCACAGGAGAGGTGCTCCAGCCCTCTGCTCATCCTCGTGGCCCCTCTCTGGACACCTTCCAGCACCTCCACATCCCTCTTGTAATAGGGGCTCCAGAACTGGAGGCAGTACTCCAGGTGGGGTCTCACCAGAGCTGAGTAGAGGGGGAGAATCACCTCCCTTGCCCTGCTGGCCACACTTCTCCTGCTGCAGCCCAGGATCTGATTGGCTTTCCGGGCTGCAAGTGCACATTGAGAGCTCCTGTTGAGCTTCTCGTCCCCCAGCACCCCCAAGTCTCTCTCCTCTGGGCTGCTCTCCAGCTAGTCACTGCCCAGCCTGGATTTGTGCCTGGCATTGCCTCGACCCAGATGCAGGACCCTGTCCTTGGTCTTGTTGAAGCTCATGAGGTTGGCTTGTGCCCACCTCTCCAGCCTGTCCAGGTCCCTCTGGATGGCATCCCTTCCCTCCAGCCTGTCTGCTGTACCACACAGCTTGGTGTCATCACAACCTTGCTGAGGCTGCACTCAGTGCCACTGTCCATGGCACCCACAAAGATGTTGAACAAGCCTGGTCCCAGGCCTGATCCCTGCGGGCCTCCGCTTGTCCCTGGCCTCCACTGGGACATGGACCCGTTGACAGCCACTCTTCGGGTGCGGCCATCAAGCTAGTTCTTTATCCATCTAGTGGTCCACCCATCAAACCCATGTGTCACCAGCTTGGAGACCAGGATGTGGTGTGGGACAGTGTCAAAGGCTCTGCTCAGGGCCAGGTAAACGACATCAGTTGCTCGCCCCTCATCTATTAATGCTGTCACTTGTTCATAGAAGGCCACCAGGTTTGTCAGGCAGGATTTGCCCTTGGCAAAGCCATGCTGACTGCTCCAAATCACCTCTTCACTACTCTTCTGAGTCAGTAGTGCCTCCAGGAGGATCTGCTCCATGATCTTTCGAGGCACAGAGGTGAGACTGCCTGGCCTGGAGTTCCCTGGTTCCTCCTTCTTACCCTTTTTGAAAATGGGAGCAATGTTTGCCCTTTTCCAGCCTGTGGGGACTGCCCCAGGCTGCCATGACTTTTGGAATAGAATAGAGAGGGGCTTAGCAACCTCATCTGCCAGTTCTCTCAGCACCCGTGGGTGTATCCCGTCGGGTCCCATGGACTTGAACACTTTCAGGTTCTTCAGGTGATCACAAACCTGAGCTTCATTTATGATGGGCAGTTCTTCCTCCCCGGCCCTGGGGAGGAAGAATGTGCACTAGAACATGTATATAAGTTATTGATTCATCGGTTATTAATAATTTGCATATTAATAAAAATAATATTTTCATAATTCATAATTGTGTTGCCTTTCCAGTATTCCATACCCATCTGCACTGACATCAGGCTGCACCCGGCTATTCCTGTGACAGGATGGGGTTGTGGCTTCCTAGTGCACTTTGGTGACTCCAGCTCTCAATCTAAGCAGTCTTTGCTCTGGGGAACTGTTGTGAAGAGGTTATTAATTTTATGATCATGAAATATGAATTATGAAAATATTATTTTTATTAACTATCAAATTATTAATAACCGAGGAATCAACAACTTATAAACATGTTCTAGTGCACGTTCATGAAATACATTCCATAAATGGCTTAATATTATGATTAGAACTTAATTAAACTATCTACAGACTATTTTTATGTTTATATAATGCAGAGTGCAGTTCCGCCTGTTGGCCACTAGATGGTGACTCGGCGGAACGTGGGCGGTTTCTGGCTATGTACAACAGTATTACAATCTTTCTGTGCGTCAGCGATGACTCTGCTACACGCGGATACTTTGAACTGAGTGCTAGTGGGTAGAAAGCATGTGGGAGATACTCTGTAGCTGTTGTTCATAGCAAGGCCGACTACTGCCGCTGGACCGGTTCCTAGTCAAGTTGAAACGGTGGTGTTGGGTATTATCTCCTCTCTCTGCAGCAGTGGAGAAGGAATGCTGGAACCCGGGCTTAGCTCGGAAGCAGGTTCCCTTCAGGACTCGGTCAGTTCCCTCCAGACAATGGGGATAGGTCCTGGTCAGGTTCGGCCTGTGGGGTCGGCCCTGGGAGTCGGCTCGCACGGCAGGGCGGGGCGACGGCTGCCGGTGGGTGGGTTCAGAGGTTCCCGGTTTGGACAACAATAGCTATGGGGTCGGCCCCGTGGCGACGGATCTCGGGGCTGTGGTAAACAGCCTCGGAGAGAGAATGTGGCTGCGCTGAGCTGCGGCTTCTCCGTTACTGGGCTCAAAGGAACAGCGGGACGATTGGGGTAGTCCAGGGTTTGGTTCGGTATAGGCACGAACAATACTTTAGTCTTCCCTGGGGTTTACAGGGCTTGGAGCGGCACACGTGGCGGCTCTCCTCCTGCTATGGCGGGGCTAGGTATATGAGGACTTAGTCTCGATCAAGTCCCTTCTCCCCCGACAGCTGGGCAGATCTTACCCTCGGGGGCTGGTCCAGTCCTCCGGTAGCGTGGTAAGCTCTCCCGGTCGGTACGACTGGCTGTGGCGACGCTGGCTTCTCAGGCTCAGCAAAGGTCCTCCCTCTGGGGTGATCCTCACGATCAGAGTGCTTCTCACGATGCAGAGGCTTCAGTAAGCGTGCGTGTGTGATAGAAGCTAGTAACAATAAGCTCAATGGCAGAGGTTGCAGCTCGAGTGCTGCTCTCTCGAGCGAGTACAGAGACAAAGTGAAAGAGGGGGCAATTTGTTTACGAACCGGGGTGATACTTATAGATTCCTCGAGGCTGGGTTTGACCAATGGGCACTCTCAGAGACAACTGGCTTCAGCCTATAGAAAGCGTGAAGCTGGAATTGTGCCCATACTTGGTAATTACACATGCACTGCATGCGCTGAATGCGTGCTGGCCTGGCTAATGCCTTGGCTTTTGTCTTCCTCCTGAAGGAGGGGAAACTTGTCCACATGCTGGGGTCAGATCTAGTATCTGGGCAGAATGTGCCTTCACCACAGGAATAAGAAGTTCCCAGTGATTCTGGAGAAAATCGGATCCTGTCTTTGGATACAGGCTTTGAGAAGATAGCCATGACAGCTGCTTCCAGATCTGGAGCTTTTGGCACTCACTCTTCTGCAGTGTGTAAGTCTGAGCAAGCTCAGCAATGTCTACAGGAGAGACCCAAAATGACCATATCTTTTTCCAAGGTTTCCTTGCTGGTCCAAAACTGGCTTCCAACCTGTATCCTCTTGGATCAGATGATGCTCACTGGAAAAGGAAAAGTCAGGGTAGGATGTCAGGGAGGCAGGGTGTCAAAACTTGCTGAAGTGCCTGTGTGGATGCAGACTTTGGCTGCAGCCCTGACTGGAGGGAGGTCTGACCGTTTGTGGCACAGGCCCTGATGGGAGTGCTGAGCTGGGATGGGGCTGCTGATGGGGCAAATGATTCTTCACCTCTTCCTCATGCACCTCCACACAACCCCACCAGGGTGCAGTCCCACACCACCCATTGCTTCTGGTCCTTTTTGCACATTCTCCAGCCCCAGGTTCCAGGTGCTCCTCTGGCAGCACACAGTCCCTCCAGGCCCCCTATTTTCTGATGCTTTTTTCAGGTGTTAACTAAAACCAAGTCTGTAGCATCAAGGAGAAGTTCTACAATGACCTTTTATTTTTCCAAGAAGTGATTCCCTTCCAGGGAGGTCTTACAAATGTTTTGGTCATTTGGTTTAAATAAAGACTCAGCATTAAGTCTTGGAAGGCCACATCTATGAGGATGGGAATTTTGATGACTGTAGGGTTCCAGGTGTGTGTCATCCCCTACAGCAGGAAGTGGTGTGTACTAAGATGAGCACCCTCAAGCTGAAAATGCATTTCCTCATACTGAGTCATGATTTCCCATGGTCCAGGCTGTGCCCTTTACACCTTGTCTTTCCATTGTGGACTCTGAAAGAAGCAGACCCTGCCTCTGTATTTACCACATACTCCATTGGGTCAGAGAGAAATCACCCTGTCAGCTTTCACAGTATCACAGTATAACCAAGGTTGGAAGAGACCCCAAGGATCATCAAGTCCAACCTGTCCCAACGGACCTCACAACTAGACCATGGCACCAAGCGCCACGTCCAATCTCCCCTTGAACACCTCCAGGGACGGCGACTCCACCACCTCCCTGGGCAGCCCATTCCAATGACGAATGACTCGCTCAGTGAAGAACTTCCTCCTCACCTCGAGTCTAAACCTCCCCTGGCACAGCTTGAGACTGTGTCCTCTTGTTCTGGTGCTGGTTGCCTGGGAGAAGAGACGAACCCCCTCCTGTCTACAACCACCTTTCAGGTAGTTGTAGAGAGCAATGAGGTCACCTCTGATCCTTCTCTTCTCCAGGCTAAACAATCCCAGCTCCCTCAGCCTCTCCTCATAGGGCTTGTGCTCAAGGCCTCTCACCAGCCTTGTTGCCCTTTTCTGGACACGTTCAAGTATCTCGATGTCCTTCTTAAACTGAGGGGCCCAGAACTGGACACAGTACTCAAGGTGTGGCCTAACCAATGCAGAGTACAGGGGCAGAATGACCTCCCTGCTCCTGCTGGCCACACTATTCCCAATACAGGCCAGGATGCCATTGGCCTTCTTGGCCACCTGGGCACACTGTTGGCTCATGTTTAGGTGGGTGTCAATCAGCACCCCCAGGTCCCTCTCTGTTTGGCAGCTCTCCAGCCACTCTGACCCCAGCCTGTAGCTCTGCATGGGGTTGCCGTGGCCAAAGTGCAGCACCCGGCACTTGGACTTATTAAATGCCATCCCATTGGACTCTGCCCATCTGTCCAGTCGGTCGAGGTCCCTCTGCAGAGCCTTTCTACCCTCTAACTGACTAACATCTGTTCCCAACTTGGTGTCATCTGCAAACTTGCTGATGACTGACTCAACCCCCTCATCCATATCATCAATGAAGATGTTAAAGAGGATGGGGCCCAGCACCGATCCCTGGGGGACGCCGCTGGTGACTGGCGTGACTTCCTTCAGTCTGAACAAGCCTTGCTCCTTCGGTGTCTCCCTGGAGTAGTCTGTGCTTGTGTATTAACCTCAGACTGCCACTTGCTCACTCTCCCCATGGTGGGATAGGAGAGAGAACTGGAAGAATCAAAGTGGGCTGGAATAAAGACAGTTTAGCAGGCAAAGCAAAGAGCATCTGTGCCAGCAACGTGAGACAGGGAATTCATCCAGTGCTTCCCATTGACAGGCAGGTGTTCAGCAGCCCAGGAGAGCAGGGCTCCAGCACACGGAACAGTTTCTCAGCAAGACAAAGGCCAGAACCCAGAGTGTCCCCAGGCAAACAGGAGAACGCAAACATGACATGAAAAGGCTTGGATACACAAGTGACAACAGAACAGCATGTGCAACTGCTGGGATGATGTCACTGTGAGCTCTCTGATTGGTAGCTTGTGCTGACATCTACTGCAGGAGATGTAGGAGGGCGACCCTGCTGCAATCTGCAGACACAGGGCACTTGAGGAGGAGCTGTCACATGTTGGTGCCAACCTGCCACCCAAGCACCTAGTCCTGAGGCTGGCTGGAGGGTGTCATCTTCTCCTGAGCTCAACTGTTCTGGCTCACTGCGGCAGTAAGTTTGGCAGATATCAGTAATCTCTGTGTGTGTGTGTGCCCCTCAGGCAGCTCTTTGCTGTCTCTGTTATCACACTGAGCTTAGTGGTGCTGTGGTCTCTGCAATCCCTTTCCCTCAGGCACTGCCTGGCTGACTGGTTACTGGCAGCCATTCTGATCTGCTCTGCTTTTCTGTCTGCTGTGGCACTTACCTGAAGCACTGTTCTGGAGCCTCTATTACAGGAAGGGTCTGTTGGTGCTGGAAGGTGTCCAGAGAAGAGCCAGGAGGACGAGCAGAGGGCTGGAGCTGCTTTGCTGTGAGGACAGACTGAGACAGTTGGTGTTGTTCAGACTGGAGAGGAGAAGGCTCCAAGGAGACCTTATTGTGGCCTTCCAGTATCTGAAGGGGACTACAAGAAAGATGGGGAGGGACTGTTTAGGATGTCAGGGAGTGATAGGACTGGGGGAATGGAGCAAAACTAGAGGAGGATAGAGTTAGATCGGATGTTTGGAAGAAATTCTTCCCCAGGAGGGTGGTGAGAGCCTGGCACAGGTTGCCCAGGGAGTTGAGGGAAGCCTCTTGCCTGGAGGTTTTTGCAGCCAGGCTGTATGTGGCTGTGAGCAACCTGCTCTGGTGTGAGGTGTCCCTGCCCATGGCAGGGGGGTGGGAACTGGATGATCTTTGAGGTCCCTTCCAACCCTGACAATTCTATGATTCTGTGTGTGAGTTTCTAACCCAATGGATCCAGTCTCAGGTATTTCAGGACATCTGAAATTACTTTGAACCTTTGCTTTTAGAAACACTGTTCCTCTTTTGCAATTGAGGTCTGCTTAGAGCCAACAAGAAGAGCTACTCAGATGATCAACTCTTAATTCAGGGGTCTGAGATAAGCAGAATGAAGAGCTTCTGCCTGTATAAAAGAAATGAGCTGCAGTCTGCATAACCTGGGTCCCCTCAAAGCAAAGTCCAGGGCCCATTCCCCTGCAGGATGCAGTGGAAAACCCACAGGTTGTCTTTCCTTATTCCTCAGATTGCTTGTCTTGCTGGAGAGAAAGGCAAGACCCTGGGATTCTTTTCTATGCTGAAATGTTCTTTTTCATCTTCAAATCACCTCTGCCCTGAAACAGACATGCTTGCAAAGCAAAGAACAGCAACAGCCTGCCTTGGGCTAGCACAGGACACTACAGCATCACAAAATACTCAAGTGTTTATTTTTCTGGTAGTTTTAGGCTGTGCCTAGGAAAATTTCCCACAGATCATGAACAGAAAGTGATAGAATAGAAATAAATTCAATTGGATGTAAAAAGCAATATAATTATAAGGTCTAAATAATCCATTGGTCTGATACCTAACATGAAGTTAGTTTGCAGAAACTGACTTTCTTCTTAGGTTCCTTCGCTCTAGCAGATACTGCCTCTGCCTCCTGCTGGCTTTGCTGACCTTGAATGTGTTCTTATTGTGGTTAAGGACCAACAGCTACTCTCTGCTTTTCTCCTTTTTTCTCTTGTCCTGTGTACAGGGGGAAAGAAGGGGAAGAGGAGGAAGCTTGCAAATACAGCTTCATTTGCTTTCTACTGAGCTGGTCTGGCAATTTTATGCTGGGGGCTAATTTCAACCCACCACTATTTTCTTATTGATTGCCAGAGCAGGAGCCCCTGCAGAGGCTGCAGCAAAATCTTTGCTGTTCAGTGCCGGATAAGTTTGTCCAGTTTGCACTGCAAATGCGTTGCTTAGACCAGGTGTGGCAGGAGTGGGCTTCTAGTTTCATTTTCTCTTTAGAGTCCTCTGTGAAAGAGGTAGACAGTGCTGAGACTGCAGACAAAGCAATCCTGTGTGCGTTAAGGACTCCTGATGTGCCAACAGAAAAAGGTAATACAAGAGGTAAGTGCTGTTGCACTGAGGAGGGGCCACATCCTGCATTACTGCAGACACAGAAGTCTATTTATGAAGACACAACCTAATTGAAAGTTACAGGCATAGATGCAGAGGAACAAAACTGGAGATCACAGTTCCCAGCACTGAGACTACCTCCACTGAACTAAATATCCTGTATAGTACAGGGATGTTAGACAGTCAATAGGATGAGGGGTTCTGAGCCAGCAGAAGGGGAAAATCATCTCCTTTGGTGCTGGAAAGCTTACATTGTTGCCTCTACATCACTCCTCTCACAGGTCAGTTTGGCTGGCAATGAATGGAGCCACAGAATGTAACCAATCTGGTGACAGAATTTGTCCTCCTGGGCTTCAATCACAGTCGTAAGATTCAGCAGGTCCTCTTCTTCACCTTCTTCATTGTCTACCTGATGGCCTTGTTGGGAAACATCACCATCCTCACCACCGTTACCACTGACTACCACCTGCACACCCCCATGTACTTCTTTTTGGCCAACTTAGCACTCACAGACATTGTTGAGTCATCAGTGAGCACCCCCACCCTCCTGTTGGGTCTGCTCTCCCAGCACAGAACTGTTCCATTCAAGGAGTGCATCTCCCACATGTTTCTGTTCCACTTCATTGGTGGTGCTCACATCCTCCTGCTGGCAGTGCTGGCAGATGATCGCTGTGTGGCCATCAACAAGCCCCTGCAGTACCTGACGCTAATGAACCGTGAGGTCTGCTTAGGTCTAGTGGCAGGGTCATGGGCAGGTGGATTCCTTCACTCTGCAACACAGATTGCTCTGCTCCTCCCTTTACCTTACTGTGGTTCTGACACCCTAGACAATTTCCACTGTGATGTCCCACAAGTGCTGAAAGTGGCCTGCACAGACACCCAGCTGACAGAGCAGCTGATGGTCTCAAATGGGGGCCTGCTCCTGGCGGTAATCTTTGTCCTGCTGCTCATTTCATACAGTGCTGTCTTGGTCCAGATACGGAGGCAGCTCACCAAAGGAAAGCACAAAGCTCTATCTACCTGCATAGCACAGATCATGGCAGTGAGCCTGACCTTCATTCCAGCAATATTCATCTATGCTCGGCCCTTCAGGACCTCTGAACTGGACAAAGTGGCCTCCATCTTCTTCTCTGTGCTTGTTCCAGCGCTGAATCCCATGGTCTACACCCTGAGAAACACTGAAATGCAAAAGGCCATCAGGAGACGTGTTTCTAGGGTTCTGTGCTAAGGAGGCAAAGGAGTAGCTTCAATCCCTGCCATCAGTCTTTCTTTGCAGCTGCTGTAACCTGGCAATTCTGAAACACCCGATCTTCCAGCAAGGACTCCTGCAGGTGGGAAATGCTTCCTGGAGAGCTAAGTCAGAGGAAATCCAACTAGGTCCTTTTACAATCTGTGGAGTCTAGAGCAGATTGTATCTTGTTAGCACTAAATCAGACGTGCTGAATCTTCCTCTGAAATTAATTCCAGCAGTAAAGGGAACCTGTGAATGTCTAATGCTTGGTGACTGCTTTATCCTTGCCAGATACAAAGCAGATCAAGTTGCATGTACAGCCTCCTTCTGATCACCTGGAACAGAGTATTTATGGCTTCAGTGAGAAGTCTAATGGCTGTGCTGCCATTCAGCAGGACCTGGACAGGCTGGAGTGTTGGGCATGGAGACATCTAATGAAATACAACAAGGACAAGAGTAGAGAGAAAGAGAAAGAACAACCCTACGGAGCAGTAAAGGCTGGGGGCTGACCTGCTGAGAGCAATGCAGGGGAGAGGGATCTGGGGGTGCTGGTGAAGAGAAAGATGTCCAAGAGCCAGTGATGTGTCCTTCTGGCCAAGAAGGTCAATGGCATCCTGGGATGCATTAGAAGGGGGTCTGAGAGTAGGTCAAGAGAAGTTCTCCTACCCCTCTATTCTGCCCTGGTGAGGCTGCATCTCAAATATTGTGTTTAATTATGGGACTCTCAGTTCAAGAAGGACCTCAGGGAACTGCTTGAGAGAGTCCAGCACAGAGGCACAGAGCTGCTGCAGGCAGTGGAACATCTCCCTGTGAGCATAGCTGAGGGAGCTGGGGCTGGGAGCTTGGAGCAGAGGAGCCTGAGGGCTGCCCTCAGTGCTGGGGATAAAGATGTGCAGGGCTGGAGCCAGGCTCTGCTCAGGGATGTCCAGGGACAGCACAAGGGGCACTGGGGGCAAGCTGGAGCAGAAGAGGTGCCGGGGAACAGGAGGGAAAGCTTTGTCCCAGTGAGGGTGCAGAGCCCTGGAGCAGGCTGCCCAGAGAGGCTGTGGAGTCTCCTCTGGAGATTTCCAAATCCTCCTGGATGTGTTCCTGTGTGACCTGCCCTGGTGACCCTGCTCAGGCAGGGGCTGGACTGGATGAGCTCTGGAGGTCCTTTCCAACCCCTAACATTCTGTGATGCTGTGATTTTCCATGGGTGTAAAAAAGCAACTCCCTTCCCTTTCCTAGGAGAGCTTTGTTCTTGATGCCTTATTTAAGACCTGCATATTTGTATCCTTTCCTGGTGTGGGATGACTGTTTCTTACACTGTCTCGACACCTGTTCCTTCATGTGTTGAATTACACTTCCATACATGGGTGACTTTCTGAAGATACACAGGAACCTTTTTATTCTCATGAGCACGTTGGGCGTGATAGTTGTATTCTAAAGGAGCAATACATTCTGTCTGACAGCAGCTGTCTGACTGCTTTGGGCACACACTGATTGCTGCACTCCTTTGGACTGGGACTGTCTGTATCAGGTGAACCACCATGGAAGAAGGTAGATCAATTTTTGTAAAACAAATGAGCACACTATGGGGAGACTTCCCTGAGGTCAGCAGGTCAAGGAACTTGAGGGGTTTAAGATCACAGACAAGATCTGGAAACCTGTTTGTTGGATCCCACCTCAAATACTGCATCCAGTTCTGGTGTCCTCAGCATAAGAAGAGCGCAGAGCTGGTGGAGAGAGTCCAGAGGAGGCCACATAGGTGATCCAAGAGCAGCTCTGCTGTGAGGACAGACTGAGGGAGCTGGGGGTGTTCAGCCTGGAGAAGAGAAGATTCTGGGGGCACCTCAGAGCTGCCTTCCAATAGCTGATGGGATCCTACAGGAAGGCTGCAGAGAAATTTTTCTTGAGGGTGTCTGGAGCCAAGGGGGAATGGTTTGAAGCCAAGGCAGAGCAGGGTTAGAGTGGAGCAGAGGAAGAAGTTCTTCAATACAAGGCTGATGAGACTCTGGAACAGGCTGCACAGGGAGGTTCTGAATGTCCTCTCCTTGGGGTGTTCAAGGCCAGATTGAATGAGGCCAGCAGGCACAGGGAGATGACCATCCCCCTGTGCTCAGCACTGGGGAGGCCACATCTCTAGTGTTGTGTTCAGTTCTGGGTCCACAGGAAGGACATTGAGGGGCTGGAGCCTATCCAGAACAGTTTGATGTGTTCCTGATGCAGTAGTTGCTGCTTCACTCTAAAATCACAAAATCAATCTTCAGTATTGTTGGGCTGTGCTCCTTCTTGAATTCAGCTTCTAGAGACCCTTTAAAACTCTGTGTTGAGTTTATTTTTTTGGTACCTTTACACAGGGTTTTAGTTCCTATCCATCTGTCTGTGCAATATGTAGTGTAGAACAAGTAATGATGGATAAAGAAACAGTGGATTTGATTGCACCTAGCAGGAGCCATGCAGGGATTATTTCCTTAACTCTCAGCTGGCAGCCAGGCACTAGTGGTGTCCCCCAGGGATCAGTGCTGGGCCCCATCCTGTTCAATATCTTTATTGATGATCTGGAGGAGGAGATTGAGTCCATCATCAGTAAGTTTGCAGCTGACACCAAGCTGGGGGAAGGAGTTGATCTGTTAGAGGATAGGAGAGCTCTGCAGAGGGACCTTGCCAGGCTGGGCAGATGGGCAGAGGCCAAGGGCAGGAGATTGAACACAGCCAAGTGCCAGGTGCTGCACATTGGCCACAGCAACCCCAGGCAATGCTACAGGCTGGGGTCAGAGTGGCTGAGAGCAGCCAGGCAGAGAGGGACCTGGGGATAGTGGTTGACAGCAGCTGAACATGAGCCCGCAGTGTGCCCAGGGGGCCAAGAAGGCCAATGGCATCCTGGCCTGCATCAGGAGTAGTGCGGCCAGCAGCAGCAGGGAAGTCCTTGTGCCCTGAGCTCAGCACTGGTTAGGCCACACCTTGAGTCCTGTATCCAGTTCTGGGCTCCTCAGTTTAGGAAAGATGTTGAGGTGCTGGAAGGTGTCCAGAGAAGGGCAACAAAGTTGGGGAGGGGTCTGGAGCACAGCCCTGGGAGGAGAGGCTGAGGGAGCTGGGGCTGCTTAGCCTGGAGAGAGGAGGCTCAGGGGTGACCTTCTTGCTCTCTGCAACTCCCTGAAGGGAGGTTGTAGCCAGGTGGGGGTTGGTCTCTTCTCCCAGGCACCCAGCACCAGAACAAGAGGATACAGTCTCAGGCTGTGCCAGGGGAGGTTTAGGCTGGATGTTAGGAAGTTCTTCATAGAAAGAGAGATTGGCCATTGGAATGTGCTGCCCAGGGAGGTGGTGGAGTCACCATCCCTGGAGGTGTTTAAGAAGAGCCTGGATGAGGCACTTGGTGCCTAAAGCTGCCACAGATGAGGAGAGAGGATTAGAATGGGGCATAGGGAAAGATGTTGAAGGTCTTTGTTTTGCAGTTCCTGAAAGTGTCTTTGTCAGTGGGCAATGGAGAACTTGTGCTGGATACTCATAAAATGCAGCAAATGAAGCCATCTGGAGAGTTTTGGAGGAGAGTTTTCTGTTCTGTTCACTCCCAGATGAGGAATGGGAAGTCAGAGGTTGTGGGTTCATGTGTTTCCCAACAGCAGAGATTGTCAGCCCTGTAAAACCAGAATTCATCCTGAGTAGGTTGTAAGGTACTTCTAGAGGTCACCTGATCCAGGAAGACTATATGCTAAAAAAATTACTTAATAAGTTCTAATAAAAATTGTCACTAAAGTGATGCACCTTAGAGCTTTTGTTAACCCCCTGGGCACTCCAGACTCACAGCTGCTGCCACCATTATGTAAGCTTCATCCCTGGAAGCAGGAACAGCCTGCACGCTCTGCAGAGCTGAAGAAAGCATTATCTAGAGGATGCCAGAGAGAGAACCTTCTCCATCCTGTGGCACACAGTGTTCACCCTCTGTCACCAGGTGGTGAGTGAAGCAGCTGAGGTCACAGGCAGCCTGCTTGCAGTCTCTGCTAGTGCTGGGCAGTCAGGAGGGAGACAGAGAGTGACTCTGCTGTTTAGAAGATTTGAAGCTCTGGTGCAAGCATGGCAGTGCTAAACACATGGGTGTGTGGGAGAGGATTCATGGCCAGGAAAGCAGGACCTGGGGTCAGAATGATGAACTCTCAACAGTGCTCCCAAAAGGGAGATGCATATTGAAGCTATTGGTAGCTGTTTGCAGGACTTCAAAGCGGGGATTGCAAAAACTTCAGAGCCTGGTATGCAGTGAAGCTGGGAGCTGGGTAGCTGAAGAGCTCCTGGTCCTTGGGAAGGACTTGGGAAGACAGAAGATGAGAGATGGAGGTATTAGGGGAGTTCAGGTCTCAGCTGTCTTGTACTCACACACAATTCAGGGAGGGCTGATAAAAACATTGAGGAAGAGAAGTGCCACAGGCAATACTGTTCCCATCCCAGCACAAGGGCTTGAGGTGTTGCCTGTTCACTTCTCATGAGGATAAGGGACATTGGTTTACAGGTTCCCATCACGCTGGCTCATGGTGGAGTCATTTCACAGATGTGAACATTTCACAACTTTGATAGTTGAGTTTTCTTTGTGTTTCCAGTGCTCTGTTGACTTCATTGGACAATTTGACACCACTGTGGGTTTCTCTGGAGAAAGGTGGAAGTCTGAACGTGACCTAGACATCCTCAACTGCCTTGGAAGACAACTGGGAATAATGAAATATTTTGTAAGATACTTGAAATGATACAGGCAGAGAAAGTTCAGGATGGAATTAGTCATTCCCTGAGCTGGCTCACTGAGAGAATTCAGTATAAAAGGATTTTAACTTCTTTAACTGCAAACAACTTTGCAGCTGCCAGACAAATTCATCCAAGGGATGTGGGTGAACACTCTGTGCTTTCCTTTGGTAATCAGTGGATGTGATTCAGGTTAATTGTGTGATTTTAGAGTGCATTTTGTACACCTCTTCTTAGCTGTCAGTTATTCAGAAGAACATAGTTATACCCCCACAGGTATAACCCAGAAGTTATTTGGCACTGCAAGCCTGCAGGCTGACAGCTTTGTGCTAACTGCCTCATCCACTGGCATGCCAGACCCTAGCTCTTGTCTTTCTTCCCTTGTTGTGTACTTGGCTTTGTGGCGTCATCACTGACTTGGACTTTTTAATAGCATCTCTTTGTTTTCTGATTGTAGAGATTAGGTAGTGTCCTTTAACCACTGCTGTGTGAGCAGCTTTGGCCACAGTGTGATAGCTCAGAAATTGTCTGAATCAGTGAAAAGTTCCCAAATGCAGAGAAATATCAGAAACTGTGTAAAGGGGATGATTTCTGTTAGACTGGATGAAGGTGAATCAGGTGATGCATGCACCAGAGCAGCAAACATAGTATAGGAAGGGTGTGGAATTAAACATGTCTGCCCTGGAAGTACCTGCCTGCTTTTGCCAGCTGGAGAAGCAGTAAAACATGACCAGCTGAGATGCAGCCATCCACAAAAATCAGCCTACCCATGGAAGAAAGGGATGATATTTCAGGTCTTAGATTCCACCCAGGTGCCAGTTCCAAAAGCACAGAAAAAACAAAGAACATCTGATAAAATGTGGACATTGCCAGTTCACATGTCCAGTACAATGCCCAAGATAATGGGAATCTAAATTACTGTTTTCAAGTATCTTAGGATTAAGAGTTCCCTAAAGCCATGGAATGGGTAAGGATGAGCATTTTAGGAGATCCAAGTTGCAGATTTTGCAGTGGTCTTTGTTTTATTCCATTATTAGTCTGTTTTTCAGGGTTCTGCAGAGCAGAAATGGAGCACAGGAACTATACAGTTACAGAGTTTGTTCTGTTGGGATTGTCCCCAGACCATGAAGTCCAGATGATTCTCTTTTTCTTCTTCCTAATTTTCTACATGGTCATTCTGCCAGGCAATGTCCTCATCATCCTCACAATCTGGAGGGACTCCCACCTGGGGTCTCCCATGTATTTCTTTCTGGCCAATTTGGCATTCCTGGACATCTGCTACTGTTCTGTGACCCCACCCAAAATGCTGGCTGACTTCTTCTCACACCATAAGACTATTTCCTACAATGCCTGCATGGCCCAGGTTTTCTTCCTCCACTTCCTGGGAGCAGCTGAAGCTTTCCTGCTCATAGCCATGGCCTATGACCGCTACGTAGCCGTTTGCAAACCTCTTCACTACACCAGGCTTGTGAACAGAGGGGTGTGCTGTGTCCTGGTTGGAGCTGCATGGGGAGGGGGCTTCATCCATGGCATCATTCTGTTTGCATTCAGCATCCACCTCCCCTTATGTGGTCCCAACATCCTGGACAACTTCTTCTGTGATGTCCACCAGCTGGTCAAGCTGTCCTGTGCCAACACTTACACAGTGGAGCTTTTGATGTTCCTCAACAACGGAGCTGTTATCATCATGTGCTTTGTACTGCTCCTGATCTCCTACACCGCCCTGTTGCTGAAGCTCCAGACACAGTCCTCCAAGGCAAAGAACAAAGTAGCATCCACCTGTGTTTCCCACATCATTGTGGTTTTTGTCATGTGTGGCCCAGCCATGTACATCTATAGTTTACCCTTCCAAGCTGTCCCAAGGGAAAAACTTGTTGCTGTTTTCCACACAGTCATCTTCCCCTTGACCAACCCCATGATCTACACCTGGCGCAACCAGGAGATGAAAGGCTCAATGTGGAAGCTGCTCAGCAGAGCACAATTTGCTGTGGAAAACTAAAAAAGCTATTTGTAAACTAAAAAGTGAGGCGATTTTTTTTGCTGTTTTATTTGTTAATAATTTCCAGAGGAACAACTCCTCAGTGTACATCATGTAGCAACATAATAGAGAGTCCAGAGGAGAGCCACAGAGATGATCCAAGGTCTGGAGCACCTCTGCTATGAGAACAGGCTGAGGGACCTGGGTGTGTTCAGCCTGGAGAAGAGAAGACTCCAGGGCGACCTCAAAGCTGCTTTGCAATAGCTGAAGGGATCCTACAGGAAGACTGCAGAGGGACTTCTCATGAACGTGTCAGAGACAGGACAAGGGGGAATGGTTTGAAGCTGAGGAAGAAGTTCTTCAGTAGGAGGGTGGTGAGACTCTGAAACAGGCTGTCCAGGGAGGCTGTGGATGCCTCCTCCCTGGGAATGTTCAAGGCCAGGTTGCATGAGGCCTTGAGCAGCTGACTGTAGTTGAGAGGTGTCCCTGCTCATGGCAGGGGCCTTTGAGGACATGATCTCTGAGCTCCCTTCAACCTGAGCCATTCTAGGATTCTGTGATGATGATTGTGCTTTGCCCCTGACTGGCTGTTGTCCTCAGCTCCCAGTACCCCTTTACTGGCCAAACAGCCTGCCCTTGCTGCTGGCAGTCAGCCAGGGGCACGGCTAGAGGAGCACACTGCAGGGAACTTCACAAGGGCAAAATGATCATCACAGCCAGGAGCTGGCTAAAGCAGGGAGTGGGGCTCAGGCTGCATTGGAAAAGCTCTGAGCAGCCTCAATGAGAAGGCTTCAGAAAAGACTTTTTGAGTTTTTGTTGAGTGTGGTGGGTTTAGGCTATGCCTTTAAAATCTAGTTACAGATTTTGAGTAGAAAAGTAGAAAAATATAACTGAATCACTGTTGGGTGTAAAAAGGAAAACTAAGGGTTATTCTAAACAAATTCATTGGAAGGATATCTGCTATAAGACTGACTGTACCAAAACAATTCTTTCCCTTTTCTGATCTCTTCTCTGCTTGCTTCCCTCAGGAGAGATTCATCTGCTTCTGGCTGACCTTGGCTTGGCTACATTGTTTAGTTAAGTGTCTCTGGGGGGGTGGTGGAACGGCTTCCTGGTCTCTGACCAGGGGCTTTTTGTGTTGTTTGCTAATGGTAAGAATCTGTACGATATTGTAAATCCCGTGTACTCTGTACACATCCAGTGCATTCCACTGCAGAGTGTAGTCTTGCTTGTAAATACAGCTTCATTTGCTTTTGACCAAGTTGGTCTGGCAAAGTTAATGCTGGGGAGGGCAAATTTCAACCCACCACAGCTGAGCTTCTCTTCTCCCCTCAACTGAAAAAGCGTTGAATGGAAAGTCTCATTTTTTGTTTCCTCTTCAAGAGTGAAATGGAAGGCGCATTTCTGGTATTTTTATTTACTTAATAGATAAAAATTCTACATACACTTAAATGTTCCATATTAAAGTACAGGAATGTGATACTTGCACTACAAATTTATTGCCTATACATGTATTTGAAATAGTTCTTATCTGTATGTGGTTCCACAAGATAGAAAGGCAGGGATTTGAGATTCATTACAGACTAAGGATAACTTTCAGCAAGTGAAAGCACTTGTAACGCAGCTTTACTGTTTGCCATGGATTTGTGTGCATGTTGGGTACAGGAGTGGTTCTCTCTCACATCTACATGTCCTGCTCAGCAGTGCCAGTGCTGCTAAGAACAAAACCAACATATGGAGGAGAAGTCCCTTGCCTGTGGAGATTTTTTTTTAAACACAGGATGAAAACCTGCTGATTTTTCTCTGGTTTTCCCCAGGAAATTATTGCCATGGGACAGTTCAGGCAATCTTAGCATGAATTGTTTTGTCCTAGAAAATGCTTTTGTGGTCAGATTGTCCCAGCAATAAGTCTCCAAGTGTATTTCTGGCCTCTGTGAGTTTGCCAGTGAGCTTGTGTCAACAAACAGAATTTAATTTGTGATTAAATGCATTGAATAGTAAGTTAGGCTCTGGGACTGAAAGTGCAAGGTCGGGATTTGTTTCATGGCCTGTCATTTCATCTCAAGGTAGCTACATCCCATTGTCTCACAGCAAATGTCCCTACAACACCTGGCTAGGCAGGCGCTGGAAGTCTGTGGGCCATCTGCACCTCACAAGTCACTTGCCTGGAGAATGGAGCACAGGGGTGTGTGCTAAAACCATGGGAAATGCAGTGAAGGTCTTTGTTAGGCAATGGAAGCCATGAATATGTCCTCCCCAACGCCGTAAGGAAGCCTGGAGTCATCCTGAATGATTATTCCAGATTAGCAATGCAAAATGAAGAATTTAAATGACTCAGTGATAGAAAAAGGACACTTTGTATATTATGGTCATGATCAGACATTTCTGACAATAGTTAAACTCTGTGACACACAAGAAATAAAAGTTGGGGGCATTTCAAGTGAGCATTGCATTTCAGAGCAAAATCTGCTGCCATTCTTCCATGCAAATTTAGAGTAGAGTGTTTCAGTGGGCAGGGACCTCCAAGGGTCATCTAGGCCAAGTGCCTGAGCAGCACAGGGCTGGCCAAGTGGCAAAGCAAGTTAGCAAAGTCATTGGTCAAATGTCTCTTTGCCTCACATCCAATCTAAATCTGCTCTTCTCTCATTGCAAACCATTGCTCCTCCTGTCCCTGCAGGGCTTTGCAAACAGTAGCCTCTGCAGCCTTCTCATAGCCCCTTCAGGTGCTGGAAGGTTGTTACTAGGTCTGCCTGGAACCTTCTCTTCTCCAGTGTTTACTGGCAGGCTCGAGACAAGCTCTGAGTTTTTCACCACCTTCTTGATAAGGAAATCTTTCCAAAAGTCAAGTTTGAGCTCCCCTGGTACAGATTTGAACCATTCCCACATGTCCTCTCCTTGAAACTCAGGGAGAGAATATCAGCACCTCCCTCTCCATGTCTCCCTTCTAGGAAGGTGTACAGAGCCAGGAGGGCACTCCTCAGCCTCCTTTTCTTGGTGTGCTCAAAGTCCTCCCTCACTCCTCCCATGACATCCCTCCAGCCTTGGCACTGCTGTTGTTGCCCTCCTCTGGACACACTCCAATACCTTCATATCCTCCTTGAGCTGTGAGGCCCAGAACTGCTCTCAGTACTTAAGGTGAGGCCAGACCAACTCTCCTTCTGCAGCTAGCTGTAACATCTGCTAACTCCTTCAGTGCCCTGTGATTAATCCCGTCAGGGCCCATGGCACAGGCATTCCACCCACACAACTGCTCCCTTCTTTCCACAAATGGAAATCACTGCTCCCAACCAGCCCTACCAGCTCACGAGCAAAGCAAGCAGCATTTCCCCCTAAGGACAGATGGATCCCATCAGGCCCCTGCACACCTTGTGTCTCAAAGTCTCTCTTCGGTGGTACAGAAAACCAAAGTTCTGGCAGAGACAGCAGGCTTGCAGCCAGGTATTGAAGTCTTGGATGTGCTTGTTTTTCCTAGCATCAATCCCATCACTGGGAGGACTGAGGAAAACACAACCTGTGCTCCTGAGTCCTTTTGTGTCCTTTTCAGGGCCCTAAAATCTCTTTTAATTGGCCTTCGACTTCTTGTTGTGGTGTTATTCCTACCCAAGTGGAAGAGCAGGAGTGGCAATAGTCTGAAGGCTGTACTCTGAGCTGGGTTAGGCACTGGCTGGAGGGCTGGGCCCAGAGAGTGGTGGTGAATGGTGCCACTGCCAGCAGTGGTGTGCCCCAGGGATCAGTGCTGGGCCCCATCCTGTTCAATATCTTTATTGATGATCTGGAGGAGGGGATTGAGTCCATCATCAGTAAGTTTGCAGATGACACCAAGCTGGGGGCAGGAGTTGATCTGTTAGAGGGTAGAAGGGTTCTGCAGAGGGACCTTGCCAGGCTGGACAGATAGTCAGAATCCAAGGGCATGAGATTGAACACATCCAAGTGCCAGATTCTACACATTGGCCACAGGAACCCCACGCAGCTTGGCAGCTCTCTGCTGGCATCACTGATTCAGGCCCCAGGAAGGCTGCAAAATTCCCTGGAAGGAGCCTGATCTACAGATGGGTGCCTTGGTTCTACCCACGAGGGAGTCACTTATGACATAACTTGTTGCTGTCTCTTCCCATTGCTGACTTTAGTGTAGCTCCTAATGCTGGTCTGAACTTGGTGAGGGCATTTGCACAGCTCTTTCAGCACAGCTCAGGTTATGAATTCATCTGCCAAAACAAACTTCAGCCTTCAGCTGATCACTGCAAATGCTGAATGCAAGGATTCTCATCCCTTCTCAGCACCAGCATTGCCCTGCAATTACTGGAGATGAAGACAGCCCTGGGATTACCATCATTCACAGGGCAGCCTGCTTAGATCTGTCACTTGAAGCTGGCAGCAAGACTGCAGCCAATGGCAGCAGTTTCCAGGAGCAGCCTAGAAGTAGCTGATAACTGCCTGGATGAGCAAGCAGCTCCTGGAGGAACTAAGGGGAAAAAAGAGGCGGCTGTGTCACCTTTGGAAGGAGAGGAAGGCTTCTCGAGGTATGTTTAAGGAAGTTGTTAGATTATGTAGGAAAAAAATTAGAGAGGCAAAGGCCCAGTTGGAACTGAAGCTGAACACCTCTGTGAGGGACAATAAAAAGCATTTTTACGAATATGTTAACGCTAAAAAGAAGGGCAAGAAGAACCTGCACTGCCTATTGGACCTGGAGGGGAACAGAGTGGCTGAAGATAAGGAAAAGGCTGAGGTCCTGAACACCTTCTTTGCCTCAATCTTTAACAGCAACCTCAATCTTTAACAGCCAGGCAGGAGGAGTTCAGGACGAGTGGCCTCCTGAGCTGGGTGATGGGGTCAGGGAGCAGTGTAATGCCCTGGAAATCCATGAGGAATTGATTCAGGACCTGCTGAGCCACTTGGACACTCACAAGTCCATGGGGCTGGATGGGATCCACCCTAGGGTGCTGAGAGAGCTGGCAGATGAGCTGCCAAGCCACTCTCCATCATTTTCCTCCAGCCCTGGCTCACTGGAGAGGTCCCAGATGACTGGAAACTGGCCAGTGTGGTCCCCATCCACAAGAAGGGTTGGATGGAGGAGCCTGGAAGCTCCAGGCCTGGCAGCCTGCCCTCAGTGCCAGGGAAAATGATGGAGCAGATTATCCTGGGGGCAATCACTGCACACCTGAAGGATGGCCAAGGGCTCAGGCCCAGCCAACATGGATTTAGGAGGGCAGGTCCTGCCTCTCCAACCTGATCTCCTTCTATGATCAGGTGACTGCCTGGTAGATGTGGGGAGGCCTGTGGGTGTGGTCTGCCTGGACTTCAGCAAGGCCTTTGACACCGTTCCCCACAGCAAACTGCTGGCTAAGCAACACTCTGCACTGGGTTAGGAACTGGCTGGAGGGCTGGGCCCAGAGAGTGGTGGTGAATGGTGCCACCTCCAGCTGGAGGCCAGTCACCAGTGGCGTCCCCCAGGGATCAGTGCTGGGCCCCATCCTCTTCAATGTCTTCATTGATGATCTGGATGAGGGGATTGAGACAGTCATCAGCAAATGTGCAAATGACACCAAGTTGGGAGCAGATGTTGGTCAGTTAGAGGGTGGAAGGGCCCTGCAGAGGGACCTCGACCGACTGGAGAGATAGGCAGAGGCCAACAGGATGGCATTCAACAAGTCCAAGTGCCAGGTGCTGCACTTTGGCCACAACAACCCCATGCAGAGCTACAGGCTGGGGTCAGAGTGGATGGAGAGCTGCCAAATAGAGAGGGACCTGGAGGTGCTGATTGACAGCTGCCTAAACATGAGCCAGCAGTGTGCCCAGGTGGCCAAGAAGGCCAATGGCATCCTGGCCTGCATTAGGAACAGTGTGGCCAACAGGAGCAGGGAGGTCATTGTGCCCCTGTACTCTGCATTGGTTAGGCCACACCTTGAGTCCTGTGTCCAGTTCTGGGCCCCTCAGTTTAAGAAGGACATTGAGACACTTGAAGGTGTCCAGAGAAGGGCAACAAGGCTGGGGAGAGGCCTTGAGCACAGCCCTGTGAGGAGAGGCTGAGGGAGCTGGGGTTGTTTAGCCTCTACAACTCTCTCTACAGCTCTCTACAACTACCTGAAGGGTGGTTGTAGCCAGGAAGGGGTTGGCCTCTTCTCTCTAGCAACCAGCACCAGAACAAGGGGACACAGTCTCAAGCTGCACCAGGGGAAGTTTAGGCTGGAGGTGAGGAGAAAGCTCTTCACTGAGAGAGTCATTTGCCATTGGGATGTGCTGCCCAGGGAGGTGGTGGAGTCACCATCCCTGGAGGTGTTCAAGAGGGGACTGGACTGGCACTTGGTGCCATGGTCTAGTCATGAGGTCTGTGGTGACAGGTTGGACTTGATGATCTTTGAGGTCTCTTCCAACCTCAGTGATACTGTGATACTGTAACCCATGCTCTGTATTTATACTGCACTTGTCTTTCTCTGTAAGGAGTGGGGATAGGCAGAACAGTGACCCAGTGCTGGAATTTACTGCAGAGCAGGGAGTTGGCTAAGGGAGCATTTACTGCACACAGCCCCCTCTGGCTTTCCTGACACACAGCCACCTCTGCTTGCCCTTAGGTATTTGCTCACCAGCAGTGTTCTGGACAGGGACTAGAAACAGACTGAATTAATGAAGACTGAACCAAGACTGAACCAAGTGTATTTCAGTCTTTTCTAACTCTTTTTGTTCCATATGAGGACAGGCTGAGGGAGCTGGGGCTGGGAGCTTGGAGCAGAGGAGCCTGAGGGCTGCCCTCAGTGCTGGGGATAAAGCTGTGCAGGGCTGGATCCAGGCTCTGCTCAGGGATGTCCAAAGACAGGACAAGAGACACTGGGGGCAAGCTGGAGCAGAAGAGGTGCCAGGGGAACAAGAGGGAAAACTTTTGTCACTGTGAGGGTGACAGAGCCTGGAGCAGGCTGCCCAGAGAGGTTGTGGAGTCTCCTTCTCTGAAGACATTCAAAACCCACCTGGATGTGTTCCTGTGTGACCTACTCTAGGTGTCCCAGCTCTGGCAGGGGCTGGACTGGATGATCTTTCAAGATCCTTTCCAACCCCTAACGTTCTGTACAAAAAGGCAGGCATTGTTTAAATGACCTGGGGCAAGTCATACCCCCAGAAGAGCATTGGTCTCCCACCAGACTTTATAATGGAACTGTCTGCAGATGCTCAGCTCAGCCCCAGCCCTGCCTGTGTGGGTGTGCAGCTGCAGACTTCACGTTACCCCATGGCATACTTGTGCAGTACAGCTGCAAAAGGACAGGGGATGAATTCCATGGCAAAATGCACACAGACACACCAAGGAATGCAAGAAATAGGAGTGTCTCCACCAAGCCTCAAAGTGATGCACACTCCCTACGTGCAGCTCGGGGGGAAGACATGCACACAGGGAGACCGCCTTTGGGGTCTGGAGGTGCTTCTCTTAGCTCTGAGAAGGCACTTTTGGGTTAGCCTGGGAAGTCTGCAGTCACAGCAGGCCCCTGGAACCTCAGCAAACCGTCCCAGCCAGGTCTGGGTCCTGGGTCACTGGAAGTGGTGTGGGAAGGGAAAGATCACCTTCATTAAAGCCCAGCAGTGTGTGAAGAAAGGAGCACTGTGGGCTGACCTAGCAATGGCTGCAGGCCTACCCTGGTTCCAACCAGCAACAGCTGAGCCCAGCTGGCTTTGGTGCTGCAACTCAGCTTAGCAGTGGGCACAGAGCTGACTCCAGAGCAGGTCACCAGCGCAGATCACCCAACACTGCTGCAATGATCCACCTGGCCACAGACACCCAACCCAGTGCCTGGAGTCACATGGCTGTCAAGCTCCTCAACTGTTACACCCATAGAGGAGTCACCCATCTGAAGTGCCTCAGTGTCTGCCTGCTGCCCTTGAGGGGGTGACAAGCAACAGCAGCCCTTGCACCCCACTCAGAGGAATCAGGCTCCTACCCCAGTGTGTGCAGCACACAGGGAGGCCAACTCTGCCTGCGGGACTGAGGAGTGGTGCAGCTTCTCCTGCAGTGGGGCAGTGGTCAGCGGGGCAGTGTCAGGGGCTGTGGAAGGAGGACAGGATGTCTTTCCAGGATGTCTGTTCACAGGAGCCATAAGCAAGAACAGAAGAGATAAAGCTGACACAAGTAAGGGAGGCTGGGATGAGAACAAGCCCAGGCAGGCATTGTTAAGGGACTCAGAACATTTATTTTTACAGTAGGGAAGTTAAGGAAAGGAAGGGAGGCAAAGAGTCATAAAAGCTGACCCATTAGCACTGACAACAACCAGAAACAGACAGCACCAGTTACTGACCAGCTCTCAAGCTGCTGCTGCCAACCAGGACTTTGCAGGTGAAGATGCAAATGAGTGTCCAGGGTGCTGGAGCTGGCAAGACTGTGGCCTGCCGAGGAAATGTGCAAGAGCAGGGGAGCTGCAAGGAGCATAAGATGGCAGAAAAGTGATACAGAGGAGGCTGGTGGAGTGTAAGCCCCTGCCAGTCAGTACTGCTCCAGCTGAACTCCACACTGGACCACCACAGCCTGTCCTGTCTCCTTAAACCCTTCCATAGCTCTGTGCAGTCTCTCTCCCCACACACACGAGCTTTAGGGATGAAGTGCCAGCTACAGGGCAGCCAGCCAGGGCATTTCCTGCCAGCTTCTGAAGTCGTACTGTGTCGTGCTGGCACAGAGTGGGAAGGGACACAACCAGCTGTGCTCCTGCTACGGGGGTGACCCTACAGCCACTGCAGAGGTAACTGCATGTCCAAAACAAGTTACTGCGGGGACCAGCATGAGTGAGGGAGGGGCTCTGTGCCAGCAGCTGGAGTGACACAGCAGATGACAGCTGCTGTGCCTGCTGCAGGACACTGGCTGGGGGTGGAAGAAAGTTTGTACCTCTCAGAATGGAGGGGTGTCCAGCAAACTGCAAGCTGGACCAGCTGGTAAGGAAGCATTGGGTCCAGAAAGATCAGGCAGGCAAGGAGTCCACCCTGGGACCTGGGGGTACTTGCATGTGTGGGGTGCCTTAGGGCATGTTTGGTGTCAGCTGTGAAGCAGGAGATGCACAGGATTGGTCAGAGGGCTTGGGTCCAGGTAGGGGTGCTGGGTGGACAGAGAGGACACGCTGGTGCTGAAGGACTCATGAAAGTGCAGGTGCTTGTGAACCCCAAGGGTGTGACATGAGGCTGCCTGCCCCAGCGTGGGAAGGGGTGCAGCTGGCTGTGCTCCTGCTACAGAGGTCCCATGTGTGGGTGCTGCTGACAGCAGTGTCTTGCCTGGGGCAGTCTGTGTCATCTGGCAGCTGTGGGTCACTTGCCTGCACGTGCCTCTGATAAGTGCTTCAGCAAACAGAAAACAGCAGCTGTCTCCTTCAGGAGGGATCCTGAGCCAAATGTCACACAGAAGCAACCTCTCAAAATCCTGAGTGAGTTACACATCCAGATAGGGAAACAGCCCTGAGACCTCTGCTGAGTGGGGGCTCTCATGGATCTGCAGTCCCCTTCCAGAAGAGCTGTGGGCTGCCAGTGCTTCTCCAGCAGTATTTGTCTTGATTTCCAATCACAACCCACAGCTGTTTCATCATCCAGATACATACAGCTCCACCAGTAGCCAAACTGAGCTGCTAACCAGCAAGCCTGACAGAGAGATGCTATAGCTCACATCATCATGGGGAGCAGATTGAAGCCCCAGGCTCTAAGAAGCTGGCTGGAGTAATTCCAGATGAAGCACTACTGCCTGTCCCCACTGCACTGCCCCACACTGAACTGGGCCTGTAACCCAGCACAGTTCAGCTTGCTGATTCTAACACCCTGCCTGGGATTAGGGAACTACAACGAAGGCAAAAGCTGAAGGGCTCCCTCCAGACCTAAGTGGCGTCTTGCACTTCTTCACACCATGATGGACTATGCAGTTTCTCCCCAGCACAAGTTCAGATGTGGTCAACACCTACCTAAGGCCTCAACAGACAGTCCAAAGGCACCAGTCCCACCCATGCAAAGAGGGAAGGTGGCAGATTTAGCAGTCACAAGCTTCCCCAGAAGCAGGCATGTGGAGACTGCAGATGGCAATGAGTTATGGACTCCTGGACTGGGGATGTGTAAAGGGAGACAGCAGGGAGAAGGCTGCTCAGACTGCTCCCCACCACTGTCAGATGGGGGCAGGCCACCCTCTCTCACCCCAAGAGAGCCACGTGAGCCAGGGGAGGAAGGAGGCCTCAAGCCACGATGTCCTTCAGAGCTGCAGCCAGGTCAGGGAAGATGAAGCGGTAGCCACTCTCCAGGGTGCGCCTGGGCACCACCCGCTGCCCCTCCAGCAGCAGCAGGGCACGCTCTGCCCCGAGGGCAGCCCGCACTGCCCCAGGCTGGCACCGGCAGCAGGGCTGGGCGGCCCAGGGCTGCAGCGAGCTCCTGAGCAAAGCTGCCATTGGAGGTGGCAGGGGCGGCCGGGGAGACGCCATTGAGGACACCTTGCAGGCACTCGCTCTCTAGGGCGTGAGAAACAATCCCGGCCAGGTCCCGGACGTGGATCCATGGGAAGGGCTGGAGCCCCGAGCCCAGGGGGCCCCCGAGGCCCAGACGGAAGGGCCAGAGCATCTGAGAGATTGCACCACCACCTCGGCCCAGCACTACCCCTGTGGGGAGAACAGAGTGAGACCACAGCCCTCTGCAGAGGATGAAGGCCCTTCAGCCTCCAATTGTGAGACAGACTTAGAGGGCTGGGCCGGAACCATGCAACAGGGAGAGGCACAGGTCCTCTTCTTCCCTGTCTTGCCCCAGCAGCAAAGCAGAGCACCCAGGAAAGTATCATGTGCTGCCTCACCAGATCTCACCACAACACCACGAGTTGGGCTCCCAGGGATGACAGCTGCAGCCTCCCAGGAGCTCACCAGGCGTGAGAAGAAGTCAAGTCCCCTCCAGGACTGTCCTCAGTGTACTCAGCTGTGGGGCTGGGGCGGTAATAGCCTGCAGGTGCAACAGCAAGAAGGAGGGTCAGGGGTGAATCAGCCACACAACCCCCCCAAAAAACCCACTCACTTCCCTGCCTCCAGGAGGTAATCAGTCCATGAGGGACATCCTCACATGAACACTACAGGGACTACCTGACAGCAATCCTGAGAGGTTTTTGACTCTGCAACTTCAGCAGGCTGAGCTGGCAGCCCCAAAACCCAAATCTATCGGCAAGCAACACAGAGGTGGCTGCAGTGCTCTAAAGCTGGACAGCACAGGTGCTGGACTATGGCAGCTTTAAGGACTGTAACAAGCAGAAAAGCAAAGCTGGAGATATGCAGGGGGACTCAGCTGAGCCCCTCCTTAGACAAAGTGACACCAAGAGAAAGCACAGGGAGCCAATTCCTCTCCAGCAGTACCCAAAAGATGATCAAGGCTTGCCTAAACACAAGACACTGATGGAAATAAAGCTGCCATTTCCCTCTAGAAGTGTTTCAGCCTGGGCTGTACCTCTCCAGGTCAGCAGGAGTCATGCTCTTGGCTGGGCCTAACCAATACCTACGCCAGTGACGAGGACCCAAGCACGGGGTGGCTGTTCAGCATCAGAAATGGCTTTGGCCAAGGTCTTGGTGGTCTCAACCCGGCTGCTGATGATTTCCTTGCAGAAGGTATCATTCCATCTGGGAAAGAGAGCGCCACTGATTATACTCTCTGGGGCAGTTTCAGGCTGTGCCTAGAAAATTTTCCACTGCTCTTGAACAGAAAGTGATAGAATGCAAATAAATTACCACTGGATGTAAAAGGGAAAATACTGGCAAGGTCTAAATATCTAACATACAGTGAGCTGTGCACACTGAGTCTTTCTCTTTCTGGTCTCCTTCACTCTAGCGGACACTAATTGGTGCTTCTGCTGGCTTGCTGACCTTGGCAGGGTGGGGAAGCAGGGGGAAGCTGTTGGTAGCCCCCTGGTTTTGTCCACGGTGGTTCTTGTGCTGTTTTTAAAGTGTAAATATATGTAAGTATTTTGTATATATTCATTGCATTCCATATTTCTAGATTGCAGGTTTGCTTCATTTGCTTTCAACTGAGCTGGTCTGGCAATTTTATGCTGGGGGTAATTTCAACCCACCACACCCCCCACAAGGATATGCCAGAAAACAACAGCACCAAGCAAGCCAGCAGAATCCTGCAACAAGCACAGGAAAGGTCCTGTGAATTCCCCCCAACTCCAGAGCAGGAGCAGGACATGAGATCTTACTATCTGAATGCATGGGGACTTCAGCAGATAGAGGCTCTCCACTTCCCAGAAAAGACTGTGGGGGTTGAACTGCCTTAGGACAAAGCAGAGGAGCTGGATGTCAAAGCTGGGTGCAGTGAATGCTTCCTGAGTGCCTGGCAGAAGCACTTCCAAAAAGTGCCCCCATGGAAATCAGACCCTGGTGCTGACTTAAATCTGGTGTCATTTTGGAAACATCAACTACTTCACCTATCCTCAAACTCTCAATCCATAAGGGAATTTGCTTTGCAAGGGTATTCTAGAACTTAACAGGCCTACAGAAAAGTTTTGGATACTCGAGGACCCAGCTGGGTAAGCCAAGTACTTCTTGGGCACAACAATTCCTCTGAGACGCCTCCCACATTCTCTGACACCTGGCTCACCTTGCCTTCACCTGGTCTGAACAGCACTCTGGGGGATCCTTACCTGCGGAAAGGGTTGAGAACGTTCTCACCAGCCAGGTTCACCACAGCATCGCATAGGGGCAGTCCGGAGCGGGACAGCTCTTCCTGGGCAGGGGTAATACAGACATCACACACGCAGCCTGCCCTCTGCTCAGGCCCTGCCAACAACCAAGCACGGCTGGCTCCCGACACTGCCTGGAGCACTCTTCGGAGCTACAGCAGCGCCCATCCCACGGCTATGGCCCACGGAGCGCCCAGCAGCCCCAAAGCGCATCCGCAGGAGCCAGCGTTCCCACCGCAGATCCCTGTAGGGCCCAGGGGTAGCAGGCTTTGCTCCTCCGCCCCGACGGCTTCTCCCCGTGCCCGTCCTCATCCCGTACCCAGCTGATGCGGTCCCTGCCGGCTCGCCGAGAGACGTGAGTGACCTCATGCCCGCGGCCCCGCAGCAGCTGCGTCAGGGCGCTGCCCACGAATCCAGTTCCGCCGCCTAGGAGAAATCCAGGGCATTATAGACCTGCCACAAGGCTGCACCGCTCTGCCCTCTGCCACGGCCGGCCCGCAGCGGGGCCCGGCCCGCACTGCCCCGGGCAGCGCCAGCGTTCAGCCGGCTCCGTGTCCGAGCACGGCGCTCCCCGTCCCGCCCCGCCCCCCGACACAGCGGGGCCAGCTCCGACCTCTGTCCGGAGCGCCCCAAGCCAGGTCCCCTCCCTACTTCCAGAAAGTCCTCCCCTCAGAGCCCCGGCACCCTCTCGAGACCCGCTCCCTCCGCTAGGGCCCCCTTGCCTACCCCGGCCCGCCCCGGCCGGCACTCACTCACCCACCAGCACCCTCATGGCGGCACCGAGCGGCAGCCGGTGCGCATGCGCCGCGCGGCTCCACCCCTCCCCGGTATCTGCTGGCGTCCCCCACAGGCCAGCACGACCCGGGGCTTGCACCCTGCCGCCCGGAACTACACTGCCTACAGGGCTGCTCCCCCAGCCCATAAGCTTCTTCAGTGCCGGCGCGGAGGGAGCCGTCCGAAGCAGGAGCGGCACCAGCAGTAGGGGTCGGTGTCCTCTGCACAGCCGCGGAGCCTCCAGAGCGCGGTGCGGGCAGCTCGTCCCGCATGAATACGGGCTGGGCCTGCCGTGCTCAGAGACCGGAGAGTTCGCTTCGCCGGAGCAGTTCAGAAGCCGAAGGAAGCGCCTGTGAGAAACCGGCTCGCCCCGTTGCTCCGGGGAGCAGCTCCAGAACCACCGAGACCCCGGTGTGCGCGGCTCCGGCGGCGACGCTGTCTCCCGACGCAGCAGCACCGTGCAGAGCCCCCAGCAGCGCAGCCCCAGCACGGGCAGGGGGCCCGGCGCGGCCCGCCTCTCCCCCCCAAGGCTTGCTCTGCACGTGTGGAGAGGACACTCTGCTTTAACCCCACTAAAGCCCTGGGCAGGCAGCTGTGGCTCTGCCGGCGGCAGCGCAGCATCCGCACACACACACCCGGCACAGCGAACAGCTCAGCCAGCCTCAAAGAAAGCAATTCCACATCGGACTGCACCTTGCTCTGCTGCTCCAAGACAGCGCAGCATGGGCTGCAGTAGTGCTCTGCTGCTCAGCTGCTCGGGCCCCTGCGCTAAGGCACTCAGCTGCTGGCTCTCCACAGCAGCCCAGAGCCACAGCCTCAGGAACAAGTCCCCGCTCCTGAGTGCACACATGCAGAGGCAGTGCAGGGGAGGCAGCGTCATCTGGAGCCAGCACAGCAGGAGCTCTTTGCAAGCCAGAATTTAAGGTGAAGACATTCCCCATTAGTGCTGTGGCTGCCACTGCTTGAATATACACCGGCCAGCCTCGGATGCTGCTGGCTTACCTGACCCTCCCCATTCTTGAGTCAGCACTCCATCCTCCCTCCGTATACTCAAGAAAGAGAGGCTCAAGACTGGAGCAGTAATCCCTTGTCTACCCCTGTCCAAATTGTGAGAAACGAGCTCACTTGTAAATTTTAACTACAACCAGTTTATCATAAAATAAAGGCAAAACAGCACTGGGGGCAGAGCAGGTTTGCTAGAGGTGCACCATAACAACACGATTTGAGCTTATATAGACGTCAAACATACACATTCATACACATCCATACCTTTCCCCAGTACGTTCTCACCCCTCTCCATCAGGGCTGAGACAAAACCTGCACTTTTGACCTGGCCAGTCTTCAGACATGGTGCCTCACCATTCTCTCCCCAAACCCCACACAATACAGACCATAATACAATACAATACAATACACCAAGTTGAAAGAGACCTTCAAGATCATTGCATCCAACCCATCAACCAATCCAACCCACCTAAACCATGCAGCCAAGCACCCCATCAAGTCTCCTCCTGAACACCTCCAATGAAGGTGACTCCACCACCTCCATGGGCAGCACATTCCAATGGGCAATCACTCTCTCTGTATAGAACTTCTTCCTAACATCCAGCCTAAACCTGCCCTGGCGCAGCCTGAGACTGTGTCTTCTTGTTCTGGTACTGGCTGCGTGGGAGAAGAGACCAACCTCTGCCTGGCTACAACCTCCCTTCAGGTAGTTGTAGAGAGCAATAAGGTCACCCCTGAGCCTCCTCAAGGCTAAGCAACCCCAGCTCCCTCAGCCTCTCCTCACAGGGCTTGTGTTCCAGACCCCTCCCCAACTTTGTTGCCCTTCTCTGGACACCTTCCAGCACCTCAACATCTTTCCTAAACTGAGGAGCCCAGAACTGGACACAGGACTCAAGGTGTGGCCGCACTACTCCTGATGCAGGCCAGGATGCCATTGGCCTTCTTGGCCCCCTGGGCACACTGCTGGCTCATGTTCAGCTGCTGTCAACCACTATCCCCAGGTCCCTCTCTGCCTGGCTGCTCTCAGCCACTCTGACCCCAGCCTGTAGCACTGCCTGGGGTTGTTGTGGCCAATGTGCAGAACCCAGCACTTGGATGTGTTCAATCTCATGCCGTTGGATTCTGCCCATCTGTCCAGCCTGTTGAGGTCCCTCTGCAAAGCCTCTCTACCAACCAATCAGCCCAAAGATTGAACCTCACAGTCCCCAGCAATTCCCCTTGCCAAAGCCAAATATTAAAAAAACAATTTCTCACAAAATGAAGTCACCATCCCCCACTAATTCTTCGTATAAAAACGTAACTAACTGACTATGTCTACAATATCCCAATAATCTTTGTTCGGGGGGCTTGAAAAGACACAATCCCCCTTCCTTCCAGCTTCAACAGATTATCTACATCTAAAGCCCCTCTATTTTCTTCACTGACCCAGACTTCTCGGTTAATCTCTGCCTCATAATATTCTGACCCTCATCCGCCCCTCTTCTGGAACTACTCCTATGTCCAGTTGAACTTGTAAGTCTCTTCCTCCTGCACTTGGTACTACTAAGGTCTCCTACACCAATTCTAGCTTCAGTCTCTCATTTAACATCCTTAACTACTGGGACTTTAAACTCTTTCCCCTTTGCCCCTAAAACCTTTACAGTATTTTTAACACAAGTAGCCCTCCTTCTCTGAGACAAAGAGCTGTGTGTGTGACCTGTGCTGCAGGTGGGTGGGCGAGCTGGAGCTGTTCCTCATCTGCAGCGTGGTCTGCTCAGCCTCTGCTGGTGTGTGCCAGTGGTGATGGTAGCAGGGGGTGCTGTCAGGCTGCATATGAGTTCTCCTTTGAACTCCTCCATCAAGGGCTGTACCAGGGCACTATCTACTCACTTGTTCCTTGCAAGCTGTCAGAGACAAGTGTAAGGGAATTCTGGATCTGTTTTAAACTTGTTTTCTTCTCGCCTCCCTCAGTCTCACGGGGTTACACTGGATAGAACTTCCTAGAAAGAAAAAATCCAGCATGCACCACACTGTTCACCGAGAAAGATGTGATGGGGAAAGAAACATGCCAGCTGTGGTAGGGTGATCAGTCCCAAGCCATAACAGAGCCCCAGCACTGGCACCTGAGGAAGTCCCACACTTGTCCTTCACAGAATCACAGAATCAACCAGGTTGGAAGAGACCTCCAAGATCAACAAATCCAACCAATCACTTCACCCTAACTAATCAACTAAACCATGGCACTAAGTGCTTCATCCAGCGTTTTCTTAAACACCTCCAGCGATGTCGACCCCACCACCTCCCTGGGCAGCACATTCCAAAGGCCAGTCTCTGTGAAGAATGTCTTTCTGAGATCAAGCCTAAGCTTCCCCCACACATCTTGAGACTGTGTCCTCTTGTTCTGGTGCCAACCCCCACCTGGCTACAACCTCTCTTCAGGTAGTTATAGACAGCAATAAGGTCTCCCCTGAGCCTCCTCTTCTCCAGGCTAAACACCCCCAGCTCCTTCAGCCTCTCCTCGTAGGGCTTATGCTCCAGACCCCTCACCAGCTTTGTTGCCCTTTGCTGGACATATTCAAGCAACTCAACATCTTTCTTAAATGGAGGAGCCTGGCACTGGACGCAGTACTCAAGGTGTGGCCTAACCAGTGCTGAGTACAGGGGCAGAAGGTCTGCAAGTTGATGTCCTGCAAGTGCAGCCAACCAATGAGAAAGATGACCCATCTTGGAAGTATTCCCAAGACTAAGGAAGCCAAGGCCTAGCATACAAACATCTTCTATCAAAACAAAGAGAAGAGTCATTGTTCTAGGTGTCTCCATTCTGATGGGAACAGAAGGCCCAATATGCAGACCTGGCCAACTTCTGTCTGCTGTCTCCCTGGGGCCTGGATTAAGGATATGGTAAGAAGGCTTCCTGCCCTGGTACAGCCCACAGATTACTAGGCATTATTACCTTCCACATAGGTAATGATGACCTTGAAAAAAGGAAGCTGAGGGCTATCAAAAGAGACTTCAGGGCCTTGGGTCAGGGAGTGGGAGCATGGGTAGTGTTCTCTTCTATCCTCCCAATTGCAGGCACCCATCCAGAAAGACAGAGGAGAATTTACCAGATCAGATGGGTTCTTGGCTTCGAGCCTGTACCTCCAACAGGACTTTGGGTTTTTTGATCATGGCTTGATTTACCAGAGGCCAGACCTGCTGGCAACAAATAGGAATAGGCTATCCCACAGGGGGAAAAGGCTTTTAGGAAGGGAGCTGGCAGGGCTCATTGATAGGGCTTTAAACTAGATTTGAAGGGGGAAGGGGACTGTGGTGGTGAGAGAAAGTTCTCCCCCCACACACAAAGAAACCACAGCTAACTCAGTTGGAGAAGCAGATAAATTTAAGCTGTATTTACAAGCAGGAGTGAAATGCAGTGAGTATGTACACAATGTACAGTATTTACAATATATACAGAAATATACAGCAATGAACGTAGTACAGAAGACCTTTTCCCCTCCTCCAGCCAGGAGGGTTCCCCCCTGTACCCCCTCTCCCTCCCTACCTCCCTTTTTTCCCAAAAAGGGTTAGAGAGAGAGAGAAAGGTAATTAAGAAGCAAATTCTGTTAGCTCAAAGCACGTGCAAGAATTACTTTTCTTATCTGGTTAGTTCAGTTAATTCAAGGTCAACTCCGTCCAGCAGCTGTAGCTCAGAGAGAGACAGAAATAGGCTGACAGGAACAGAGAGAACAGACTGAGACTGAGACTCAAACTGAACTAAAACATAAAGTTGCATTCTACCAATCTACCAATGAAATTAGTTTAGCATATCTGAATGTTTTTCAAAACATTCAGCCAGAGTGTTCCAGCAACTGTCCCTTTCTTAAAGGCACAGCCTAAAACGGTCACAGGGACAAAACCAGTCTCTGCGGACAGGAGTCTGGGGGTGGTAAGCTGAAGTCGGGGGTGAAGCCAGCAGCCTAGCTGAAGTGCAGGTACAATTATGCATGCAGCATGGGTAACAAACAAGAGGAGCTGGGAGCCTTGTTGCAGCAGGAAAACTTTGATGTAGTTGCCACCACAGGAACATGGTGGGACCACTCCATGACTGGAAGCGCTGCAATTGACGGCTACAGGCTCTTCAGGTGCTGTGATTAAGAGACAGGACTCAGCCTGATACAGGCTAGGTGTCCAGTTTATTGCACAAAATCCTTCTTTATAAAAGCTTATACAATACAAAAAAGCAGCCTACTACTGGAGCAGGGACCCCGTTACAACAATCTGGTATGTCTCAAGTCTTACACACTCCAGTCATAACAACCATTCGTCATCAAATGTATGCCCTCCTCCAACCACACTGCTGGACCGTAATTCACAAGCCATCAAGGCCAACACTATCCCCTCTTATCAGGCCAGCAGTGCTTGGAGCTCGGCTCTCCAAGATTTAACCCTTCATTCAGGAGAGACAGGCCAGGGAGCAGGGGTGGAGGGGTGGCCCTGTACATCAGGGAGGCTCTAGACGCCATGGAACTAGAGATCAGGGATGATCAGGCTGAGTGCCTGTGGGTGAGAATTAGAAGGAAGGCCAACAAGGCAGACATCCTGCTTGGAGTCTGTTGTAGACCACCCAACCAGCATGAAGAGGTTGATGAATTATAAGCAGCTGGAGGCTGTCTCAAGATCTCCAGCCCTTGTCCTTGTGGGTGACCTTAACCTGCCTGATATCTGCTGGGAACTTAACACAGCAGAGAGAAGGCAGTCTAGAAGGTTCTTAGAGTGCATGGAAGAGGACAGCTTCTTGTCACAGATGCTGTGTGAGCCTACTAGGGGTGAGGCTTTGCTTGACCTACTCTTCTGTTGCTTCTGTCTTGCCCTGCCTAAAACTGCTGCTCAGATGTGACAATCAGAATCATTTGGATTGGAAGGGACCTTTGAAGATCATCTTGTTCAGCCCCTTTGCATTGGACAGGGACTTTCTTCACTCAGTCAGGTTCCTCAAACCCCATCCAACCTGACCTTGAGCCTTTCCAGTGCTGGGCATTCACAACTTCCCTGGGCAACATGTACCACCCTCCTTGTAAAAAAATTCTGCCTTGAGTCTGATTTAAATCTACCTGCTCTCAATTTAAAAGTGCTGCCCTGCTCCTGCCACTATAGGTTCTCTAAAAAGGTCTTTCTGTCTTGCTCATGGACCCTCAACCGGTCACACCTCTGGACATGCTCTAACAGGTCCATGTCTTTCTTCTGCTGGGCACTCCAGAGCTGAATGCAGTACTACAGATGGTTTCTGGAGCATAGTAGAGGAGGAGAATCACCTTTGTTAACCTGCTGGCCACGCTTTCAATGCAGATCAGGATGCTCTCTGGGCTGTAAGTGCACAGAAGAATTCCTGTCCCAGTTTTCCCTCCACCGTACCCCCAAGTCCTTTTCTGTAGGGCTGCTCTCAATCCCTTCATCCTCTGCATTGATGTTGACGATTGTCCCAGCCCAGGCGCAGGACTTAATGTTGAATTTCATGTGCCCAGCTCTCGCTCACCAAATGACTCAGTGAAGTGCTAGGTAGGAAGACCAAATGGGGTTCATGCTACAGGACAGGATGGGGCTGCACCTGCCATGCTGCAATGGTCTAGGAGAGCAGAAGAGAAACTCAGAGGAACTCTTCACAATTTCACACCGCTGCAGCATACCTGGGGACAGAGGCCAGACTGTGATAGCAACACAGGTAATGACAGCTCAAGAAAGGGTTAAAACAGATTCACAGAATCACAGAAAACATTTGTTTGGAAGAGACCTCCAAGCTCATCCAGGCCGATTCCTGACACAGCACTGAAGGGTCAACACTAAACCATGTCCCTAAGCACCAGGTTCACAGGCTGCTTGAACACCTCCAGGGATGGTGGCTCTACTGCTGCCCTGGGCAGACCATTCCAATGTCTGAGAACCCTTTTACTGAAGAAGTATTTCCTGGCATCCAGCCTGGACCTCCCCTGGTGCAGCTTGGAACCATTTCGTCTGGTCCTGTCACTTGACATTAGGAAGCAGAAGCTGCTCCCTCCTTGCTCTCCCTCCTTTCAGGTACACTGCAGAGCAGCTGCACAAGAGAGAGGTGGGCATAATGTGAGAGAAATAACCCTGCTGACACCAAGGTCAGTGAAGAAGGAGGGAGAGGAGGTGCTCCAGGAGCCAGAGCAGAAATTCCCCTGCAGTCCATGGAGGACCATGTTGGAGCAGCAGGCCATGGAACCATCAGTGTGTATTAAGGGAGTGCAACCTTGCAAACCAGGTAGAACCTGGTGGCAGAGGGAACAAAGAACATGTATCCCACAAGTATGAAATGCATAAGATGGACTTTCAATCAGTGAAGAAAAATAATACAGAGTGTTAGCAAACATGAAGATATCCCCCAGTGCGCTCAAGTTTGAGGAGGGAATGAAACCCAGGACCAAAGGCACTTTCATCCTAGAAAAATCTGAGAACCTTTTGACTGTTTTGCTGCAATAATCTGTGCAAAACTCACCTGGTTGTGAGGGAAGTTGTCAGAGCTGGGCAGGTGATTGCAGGCCCTGTGTTCAGCCCCTCTGCATGCAGGGTGCAGATGCAGCCTTCCCCATGTTCACACTGAGCTGCATTTCTCTGCTTCATGTCTCAGTCCTCTGCTGTAGGATGCAGGGCTCTGTGGGATGCTTTTGTAGCGTGACAACCTACTGACAGGACAAGGGTCAATGAGCACAAATCGAAACACAGGAGGCTCCATCTGACAGTAACAGAAAAAGTTGGTTTGGATTGGTTTTTATTACAAGGGTGGCAAACACTGGAGCAAGTTAACCAGAGAGTTTCTGTCCTTGGGGTTATTCAGAACAGTCCTAGGCACCTAGCTGATCCTGCTCTGAGCACAGACCAAACTATATCCAGAGGTCCCTTCCAACTTTTAACTATTCAGTGAGTCTATCAGTGTAGTCATCCAGTCCTGTTCTTATCTGCTGCCTTATGTATGTTGAGTACATGGTCACTCCAGTGTCAGAGCAAGAGTCATGGCTCAACTCCAGGCACCTTCCTGCCCTAGATCCTGTCCTTGTTAATATACACAGCAGAATCTTCTTTGCAGGCATGGCTGTGACCTTTGGCCTTTTATATCTTTTAGCTCTGAGGCTTCCAATAATCTTAGGAAATGAAGGGGGAGTCCAGAAGATTAACTTTGTGTCAGTTTATTTATTTTCTGAGCTGTTCAAATGCAGCACAGTTGGTACCTTATGTTCTTCAAAGACCTCTACAGAAGACACAAGAATCACTGTAACATCTTGAGATAGGGTCATTAAACGTCTCCTTTGCATCACCAAACTTTGTTCTTATCTATTATTCTCAACTCTTCCATGCCTAGACTGAGGCTTAAACATAGTGAGAAGCAGTGAAAGCAATCTGATGTAGCTTTGGACAGGGTTGGTGTTAGGTGACAGACACAGCTGCTGCTGAATCTCTGCGGAGATGTCCACAGCAGAACAAATCTCACAAAAATGTTGCTAACCACAAAGCACACAGAGGTGGTGGCGGCGGAGACCGGAGTCTGTACGGACGACCAATATGATCTGCTGTTGTTCCCTTATTGCTCCGGTATTGCACGAGTATAGTGCGAGCATAGTGAGTATAGTATAGCAAAGGGAAGTGAAGTGAAGTGAAGTGAAGCGGAGTGCGTATTAAGGGAACCTTTACAGCTTATATAGACTCGAGAGCATCGTTGGCACAGCTTCATTGGCTCCCCACGAGTGACCACACATCACACTGTTATAGATCATTGGCCAAGCTCCTAATACCACGTGAGGTTGTTGATGCAGCTGTGCCTCCTGTTATTCCCAGATAACTCTCTGTTTATAGCTGCCAATGCCCTGCTTTAGTTACATGCTGCAGGCACAGCACTGTTCTGCTATACTGCTACCCACTTCTGCACTTGTGCTGAGCATGGCCTACCACCATGTCAGGCTCTAAGCCTACACTGCCAGATTGCTCACACTGCTCGTTGCTGGCATTGCCACACAGAGAAGGCAGTCTCCTGCCTCCCATAAGCAGCCACTGGAATAGAAGTGATTCCCCCCACCCTAAGGTTAGCATTTAAAGTGGGACACTCCAGCTTTTCCTGTGGAAGCGTCTGCTTTTCCATACTGGCTGCTAGAACAGTTGACAGTGACTCCCTTAGGTAGTCCCAGCTTTGCTGGCCAAACCAAAATATGCCTGCAGTTAGGAGACATTTGAAGTCTAGGTGAAACACTCCCAAAGACTGACTCATCTCATTCTAGTGGACATGATTGGGGTTAGATGAAATGCTTCCTTGAGATCTTCCCTTCACTGTAAGGGAGTCAGACAAGTAACTTAGATATCTGTGCTTGTAATCTAAATTCAGGGATGAAATACTCTCTGAATCTCTTTGTTGATAGGCATATGGCAAGTGGAGTTGTTACTCAGCAGGAGAGTGAGTGTGGCACCCCTCACACCCACTGAACAGACTGAGCAGTGAGGACATTAATGCTGTTCTAGGTCTGCTGAGGCCCATGGTGAGGGGAATGTGCAGCTCCTAAGAACAGCCTGGATGTTCCAGGCAGCCCTGAAATTCTGTTTGTCTATGCACACCAGGTGCATTGGGAACTGAGGAACAGTCTGCATGTCCTTCTCTCTCCTTCTCTTCAGTACCTGTGCTTTGGGTGTTTGTCAGACTGCAGACAGGGTGCTAGCTTCATGGTTATAGCTGCCAACCTGATTCTGCTCTAACTTGCATATGAATTCAAAGTCACTGCCCAGTGATTGCTATCTTCTCAAAATAAAGTAGGTGAAAAAAATGGGCATTTCAGTTACAAATATCTAATTTACTGCAACTAAACTGAAATAATTGCAATTAATTTAAAATGTCAATAATTTAATAAGAACAGATTAATAGAACACAAAGAGGGAAAAAACAACCAGGAAGAACAATAACACCAATGAAATAGTGTGGCAAGTGAGTGACACAAAGTCAGCACTGATCACGATGTCCTGTCCCACCCTGGGCAGACCAGTGTGGGAGACATTGTGGTTGGTGCCTGCAACAGGTCACTTAGGCAGAACACAAAGCTTTTATCTCCAGCATGCAAGAAGCCTGACATTTGCAGGGCCTGGTCATCATGGAAGACTTAGATGATCTGGGTACAGGGTGCAAGGAATCCAGGGGGATCACAAAAGTGTTCAAGAAGCTGGTCTGCTGGGCCACATACTTACCAAAAACTACAGAGAGACTGGAGATCTTGCGGTCAGGGGCAGCCTTGACTAAACAATGAGATAGTGGAGTTCAGAGCCTGAGTGAAGAGAACAAAGCAGACAGTAAGATCATAATCCTGGTCTTTAGGAGAGCAGAATTTGCCTGTTTAGAGACTGGCTTGGAAGAATCCACTGGGAGACCATTCTGGAGAAAAGAGAGGTCCAGGAGACCTTTTGATTTTCAAGGTCTATTTTCTCCAAGCTCCAGAGCAGACTATCCTGGTGTGATTGGGAACAAATTAACGAGGCAGGAATTACAAAGGTATAGTTATCTTTATTTCCTGAAAGCCCTGCCCCAGAAGCAGGTACAGCACCGATGCCATTTCATTGACAGGTTCTATTCGGTTTCAGACTCTACAGGGATGCTTATGGGCAACTTTAGTACAATTTAGAGAATGGGAAAGGCTAAGCCACAAAATAGCTTTACCCCACTTACAAAATCGGAGGCAAGCCAGGACCCTAGGGAAAAGCTGAGGGTGCCGGCTGTACTCATCAGGACAGAGCAGGCATCTGGAGGTGGTTGCTGGATCTCTCCTTGACAGCCTCCAGAACTGCAAGTTTATAACCCATTTGTGGACCACACGGCATACATCCAAAGGAAGAAGGACCTGCCAAAGTTAAAGTGTTCCTTAGACACAGCTCCCATGAGGCAAATCTCCTGCAGCAGCACTGTCTGAGCAGCGCAAGGGAAGCCGCACTGCCGGCCAGTCCCAGTGAACAGTTGCAGCTTACGGCAGGCAGGGTCACTCCACCACAGGCAGGGAGCAGGACCCCAGGGTAGGCAGGTCCAGGGAGAAGCCAGGTCTGGGTGCTGCAGGCAAATCTCTCCAATTTCACTGTGAATGTAGTGAGTCCAAGCCCAAACCGAGTCCAACAGGAGCTCCAGAACCAGCCCAAAACATGAGCCCCCAGCGGGCCCCAGTCACTCTGGGATTGCACCAGACAGTGTGCCTAGTGCCAGCATGTGCTGGGTGCGAGGAGCCCAGCCAGCCACAGCTCCAGCTCCCATTGGGTGAGTACAGTGTGAGTGCACAGGAGGGACTTCAGCCACCCCAAGGAACAAAGGCTCTTTTTCCCCCCCCCACCTTTCCCGCTCAAGCCCCCAGGGGGAGGGGAAAGGAATTTCATGCCTTTGGCTTCCCCCATTCAAACCTCTGCTGATGGAGGTGGGGAAAGAGGGGTTTGGAGCACCTTACAACACATCCCCATTGTAGGAAGTCAAGCAAAGATGGCTGAAGGCACATAAGTAGACAAGGAGCTCCTTACTGAAGACAAAAACAGAAAGGAAGAACACCAGAGGTGGAAGGAAGGTCAGATGTCATGGGAAAAATGCAAAGACAGTGCCTGATGGTGCAGGGTTTGGGTTAAGGTAACAACAGTTATTCTGGAGCTGAATCTGGAGGGGCACAAATAGGGCAAGAAGAGGTTCCACAGGTGTGTGAGCAGTAAAAGGAAGACTAGGGGAGATGTAAGCCTGCTGCTGAAGGGTCAGGGGATCTGGTTACAAAGAACATGGAAGAGGTTAGGTACTCAATGCTGCCTTCTCCTTGATCTTTGCTGTTCATCCCAGGAGCCTGAGGCCCATGGGAAGTCTGGAGCAAGGAATACTTACCTTCAGCAGAGGAAGATCAGGTTAGGGAATATTTAAACAAAGTAGACCTGCTGATGGCATTTACCCATCAGTGCCATTGCAAGGCCACTCTTGATTGTCCTTGAAAGGTCATTGTGATCTGGGAAGGTTCCTCAGGGCAGGAAGAATGCACTTACCTTCCAGAAAGGCAAGAAGGAAGATCCAGTCCTCTAGGTCTAAATGTCTTCCTCCTGGAAGCAATTTCCAACCACACAACAGACAAGAAAGTGGCTGTTAGTAGTCAGCATGGATGTGTGAAAGGGGCATCATGCTTGACCAGTCTGATGTGCTTCTACCACAGAATTACTGCCTCAGTGGGTGGGAGGGGAGCAGAAGACCATGGAGTGTGGGCTACAGAAGACCATGGAGTGTGGGCTACAGAAGTGGCCAGAGAAGGCTGTTGAAAACAGGCTGAGCTGGCAGTGGCTGTGGTTGGTGGTGCAGATTCCAGATGGAGGCTGGGTAGAGTGGTGTGCCCCAGGGGTAAATACTGGAGTGAGTGGTTTTTGCAATACTCATTAATCACCTGGGTGATGGCACAGAGGGCACTGTCAGAAAGTTTGTCTATGATACAAAACTGTGAGAGGTGTTTGACAGACTTGGAGACTGTGCTCAGAGGGACTTTGGCAGGATGGACAAATAGGCAGGCAGGTATCTTATGAAGTTCAGCAAGGGGAAATGCAAAGTCCTGCAAGGGGTTGTGACCAGCCAGTGAATCTTTACATTGGTAGAAGGGTCTGAGGAGATGGGGCAGGGATTTGTTCTCATAAAGACAGCAAGTTACAGCAAGTTACCAACCTCAGCTGTCAAAGCTGAACTTAACAGAAAGCAGAGCAGAAGGTAGCCTTGGTACTAGGCAAATGGCCATGTCCGGGGGTCAGCCAGCTGGGTAGCTGCTTGCCTCTGTGTTAGTGATTAACTCAGACTCTGAGCCAAGGACAGAGTTGGGTTGTTAGCACAGCAGAGTCTATTACAACTGAGCAACAAACAAAAAGAACTCACAAAAGAGCAATGGCCTGGGGCTGCTGTCAACACAGGTGTTTGCTCCTGTTGCCTGTGGAAGGCCAGCAGTGTGACAGGGAGCTTGCTGTAGAGAAAGGTAATGAAATTCCTGCTGTTGCTGTGGTTCAGCTGAGTACTCCCATTGCTGCCCTGCAGTTTATACTTGTGACTGAAGAGCGTGACTGTGTTGCACTAAAACTCTATGTAAGGGAGTCAGAAGATCACTGAGGTTGGAATAGACTCTTAAAATCATTGAGTCTAATCAGAACACAGGTCTGAACTTGTGTCACTGAGACACCTCCGGGTGTGACTCCAGAGTGGTGACTCAACTGTTTCCCTGGGCAGCCTGCTGCAGGGCTTAACAATCTTTTTGATGACAAAATCTTTCCTAATGCCCAGTTGAAACCTCTCCTGGTGCAACTTGAGGTTTTTTCCTCTTGTCTTATCACTTGTTGCTTGGGAGAAGAGAACAACCTCCACCTTTCTCCAGCCTCCTTTCAGGGAGGCGTAGAGAGCAAGATGTCCCCTGAGTCTCCTTTTCTCCAGGCTAAACAACTCCAGTTCCTCGTCCGTGGCTCATGAGACTTGATCTCTAGACACTCCACCAGCTTCATTGCTCTTCTTAAGACACACTACAGCACCTTGATGACATTCTTGTAATGAGGGGCCCCCAAAGCAAACACAATATTCAGGATGTAAATAAATTCAAGTAAGTTATCAAAGTGTCCAGGTGAAGAATATCCAAAAGAACCTGCTCAGAGAGTGTTGGACTCTGGCAGTGTGGAGGGACAGTCAATGCTTTGTGGGGATCTATTATCTGGAAAGAACTTTTGCAAGCAGGGGCCTGTGCATTCATGGGAGCAGCAAGTTGAAAACCAAGACAGCTTTGCAAGAAGGCAGCCAGCAGCTTTCCCAGCTGCATTAGAAAGAACACAAACAGTAGGCTGGGGCAGGCGAGCCTTTCATTTCAGTCAGAGAGCACCCTTGTGTTCAGTTTTGGACTCTGGGAAACACATGGAAATGCTGGAGCCAGTCACATGGTCTAATGATTGCAGTATCTTCCACATGAGGAAAGACTGGAAAGCTGGGATTGGTGACCTGGAGAAGGGAGGGCTCGAGGAAGAGTTCTGTCAGGACATATAAATACTTGATGAGAGTTGGGAAGATGGAGCCAGATGTGGTGCCCAGCAACAGGAGAAGAGGCAATGGTGTTGTGAAGAGGTTATTAAATTTATTAATATGAAATATGACTTATGAAAATATTATTTTTATTAATTATCAAATTATTAATAACTAATGAACCAATAATTTATAAACATGTTCTAGTGCACGTTCATTAAATACATTCCATAAGTGGCTTAATGTTATGATCAGAACTTAATTAAACTATATACAGACTTTGTATGTTTTATATAATGCAGAGTGCAGTTCTGCCGCTTGGCCACTAGATGGCGACTCGGCGGAACGCGGGCGGCTTCTGGCTATGTACAATATTACAATCTTTCTGTGCATCAGCGATTACTCTGCGGGACGCGGATACTTTGAACTGAGTGCTGGTGGATGGAAAGCACGTGGGAGATACTCTGTAGCTGTGGTTTGTAGCAAGGTGGGAGTCCGGCCGACTACTGCCGCTGGACTGGTTCCTAGTCGAGTTGGACAGCGGCGTTGGGTTACTGTCTCCTCTCTCTGCAGCAGTGGAGAGGGAATGCTGGAACCCGGGCTTAGCTCGGAAGCAGGTTCCCTTCAGGACTCGGTCGGTTCCCTCCAGACAGTAGGGATAGGTCCTGGTCGGGTTCGGCCCGTGGGGTCGGCCCTGGGAGTCGGCTCGCACGGCAGGGCGGGGCGACGGTTGCCAGTAGGTGGGCTCAGAGGTTCCCGGTTGGACAACAATAGCTATGGGGTCGGCCCCGTGGCGACGGATCTCGGGGCTGAGGTAAACAGCCTCGGAGAGAGAATGCGGCTGCGCTGAGCTGCGGCTTCTCCGTTACTGGGCTTAAAGGCACAGCGGGACGATCGGGGTAGTCCCGGGTTTGGTGCAGTATAGGCACAAACAATGCTTTAGTCTTCCCTGGGGTTTACAGGGCTTGGAGCGGCACACGTGGTGGCTCTCCTCCCGCTATGGCGGGGCTAGGTATATGTGGACTTAGTCTCGATCAGCAGTCCCCAGCAGCTGGGCAGATCTTACCCTCGGGGGTTGATCCAGTCCTCCGGTAGCACGTTGGGCTTTCCCGGTCGGTACGACTGGCTGTGGCGACGCTGGCTTCTCGGGCTCAGCGAAGGTCCTCCCTCTGGGGTGATCCTCACGATCAGAGTGCTTCTCACGATGCAGAGGCTTCACTATGCATGCATGGATGATAGAAGCTAACAACAATGAGCTCAATGGCAGAGGCTGTGGCTCGAGAGCTGCTCTCTCGAGCAAGTACAGAGACAAAGTGAAAGAGGGGGCAACTTGTTTACCAACAGGGATAATACTTATAGATTCCTCGAGGCTGGGTTTGACCAATGGGCACTCTCATAGACAACTGGCTTCAGCCTATAGAAAGCGTGAAGCTGGAATTATGCCATACTTGGTGTTTGCATGAGCACTGCATGCGCTGGGTGCGTGCTGGCCTGGCTAATGCCTTGGCTTTTGTCTTCCTCCTGAAGGAGGGGAAACCTGTCCACATGCTGGGACCAGATCTAGTATCTGGGCAGAATGTGCCTTTACCACAAATGGAAACAAATCAAGATACAGAACATTCCTTTGAAACATAAGGAGAATCTTTTTTGCTCTGACAGCTGCTGAACACTTGAGTGGGTTTTTGAGGAAGACTCTGGATTCTCCATCTGTGCACCTGCTGTAGTTGGTCACTGTTCAGGCAGGAATGCTGGACTAGGTGATCTTCAGATGTTTCTTCCATCCTGTGTGGTTTGGGCTGGGTGCCCTCTGCTACGTGGTGTGCTTCCTGTGTCCAGAAGTCCAGCCCAGTGGGCAGACACAGGAAACCAGGTATCTCCTACCATAATCCTTTGCACCGCTATAAAATCCAGCACAGGGTCTGGCACTGCCTCTTTCTTCCCCTTGCTGGCACCTGGTAACTGGGGGAGACATCTCCTGGCCATGGGCCTGGCTAGGCCCAAGTCCAGGGGGACGGGTGGTCTCAGGTATGGCCAGCCAAGACTAGCCTAGCAGTGGGGGGGGGGGAAGAAGGAGCCCTGGGGGCCTTGGGCCCACCATCAGGTGGGGATGGGATGTTTCTGGGTCTGCTTTGGGGTTTCTTTTGTCACTGCTTCTGGTTCTCTGTGCACATTCACTCTTTTCTATTTAAACTTTCCATCACTTCTGCAATCCGTTTGTCAGAGTCGTTATTTCTGCCCGTGGTGGGGAGGGGTCTGCCTCAACCCACTACACATCCTCAGCCATTCTGAGAGTGATCAGACACTGCTAATAGCTAATGATCTTTGCATACCATCTTTGGAGGTGTGCAAACTTACCTGATAAAGCTCCTGAGATAATAATTGGCCTGTCTGAGCAGGAGGCTGGCCTCTGAACCTCTTAGGGACCCATATCAGCTATTTCATTCTGTGATTCTGTTCTGGATTCTGTGACACAGATGTAGGTTATCCTAAGGGCTCCTCAGAATTACCAGTAGCTTTAGCAACAGCAGGGAGAAAAAGCCACTGCCAGCCATGGGTTCTTAGACCTGGACAGGGTTCTGAGACTAACCGAGGCGTATGTGGGGCTAGGGAGCAGGTCCTAGGACTCCCATCTGTCCTCAGTTTCATTTTGCCTTGTTTCTATGGTCCATCCCCCTGACCCCTTGCTTCCCTAGTGGTAGCTGTGCGCATTTCTCTGAGCTCTCTCCTCTCTTTCTTCAAGATCAGCCACATCTTAAAGATGGACATTAGCAAATTTATTTTGAGCTTGAAAATAATTTTCACACAGAGAACTCTAGATGGCTTTTCTAGGACAACCCTCTCCAGGGTATTGTTCTCCTAAGAGCAAATCTGAATTCCTGATTCCTCAAGCAGTAGATGACAGGGTTGATGAGGGGCGTCAGGACAGTGTACACCACAGAAATCAGTTTGTAGGAGCTGCAGGAATCAATAGACTGGGGCCTTGCATAGATAAACAAGGAGGCTGTATAGAACATCATGACTACTAAAAGGTGAGAGACGCAGGTGGAAAAGGCCTTGTAACGCCCCTGGGCTGAAGGGATGCCCAAAACAGCAGAAATGATGCACACATAGGAGGCCATGATGACAATGAGTGGCACAAGAAGGATGAGCAGGGCCAGCAGGAAATCCATGAGCTCAGCGGCGGACACATCGCTGCAGGCGAGCTGCAGTAAGGGGGAGACATCGCAAAAGAAGTGGTTAATGACATTGGGCCCACAGTAGGTCTGTCGGGAAATGAAGTAAACCTTCCCAGTGGAAATGAGGAAGCCGCTGAGCCAGGAGCCGGCAGCCAGGCGGCTGCAGAGGGTGAGGTCCATGATGCTGGGGTACTGCAGGGGCTTGCAGATGGCCACGTAGCGATCGTAGGCCATGACGGCCAGCAGGCTGCACTCGCTGCAGGCCAGGGCCAGGAAGAAGAAGAGCTGAGCCATGCAGCCCATGAAGGAGATGCTCTGTCTCTTTGTCACCAAGCTCACGAGCATGTTGGGCACTGTCACAGTGACATACCAAATCTCCAAGAAGGAGAGGTTGCCCAGGAACACATACATTGGCTTGTGGAGCTGCAGGTTGGTCCAGACCAGCACAACCACCGTGGCATTTTCTGTCACCGTCAGCACATAAGCCACGAAGAACACAAGAGAGAGCAGGAGCTGCATCTCCTCTTCACCTGGAAAACCAACCAGAATGAACTCAGCCACATGGGTCAGGTTGTCTGGGGGCATGCTGAGGAGCGGGCAGAAGCGGGAAAGCAGCAGCAGTCTGAATGTCCACTCAAGCTATCTGATATGCACAGACCACAACTTGAAAACTTGTTTGCAATTTGAGCTGTCTGGATTAGGGGGGGAAAGAAAAATTATTTGCACAATAAAATAAATACTAATAAATAATAAAGTATAAGTTGCATAATAGAATGTTAGTTCATAATGAAAACCCAACGACCAATGACGCCAGCAGAGCAAACTCACAGAGCGCTGCTGGGGAACGAGGGGAATCTTCCCCTTGTTTCCTAGGACCATTGTTGTAGATGTAATTGGGGCAACACTCACACAACTGTGAGTTACATTTCTGCCCTGGAAATCTCAGCAGGATCTGAAATGTGCTGGCACAGGAAAGGTTGCAGTGCTTTGGAAGCATTGTTTTTTTCTCCAGTCTGTTGGTTTGAGTTTTCCACCTAACCTTCTCATTTCTCCTCATGCAGAACCCAACCAGCTGCTGTTACACCACTCGGAACACTGATCTTCCATGACTCTGAACTATTATAGGCACAATTAATTAAGCCATCTCATCCTTCTGTAGCTAGAATCTTCACAGAATGGCTGATATGTTTCCTGTTAATGCCTCTGATAGAATTTCTAGATGCTCTTCCGTCACTGTTGTTGCTGGCCTTTAAACTGAGACAGGAATCTTTCTCTGCTTCAGTGGGGTGGGTGGATCCCCTTGTGAGTGATGAGGTTATGGAGTGAATGCAAAAGTTAATGGAGACCACAAACACTGTCAAGAGTAACAATACCTCATAAAGCACAATAGAATTAATGAATCCACCTTCTCAGCCAGATGTGGAGTCAACCATTTCTAAGTAAACAGTGAAATTAATCACAGTGTGGCTGTGTTCCAGGTAGGGATTCAGGTATCGAAACATGAGCATGCACCTATCCAGCTGTACACACAGCTGCGAAGGGAAATAAAAGATCAGAATCGATGTGGCCCTGGGCAGCCTGATCTAGATGGAGTTGTCCCTGCTGACTGCAGGGGTGTTGGACAAGATGACCTTGGAGGGTCCCTTCCAACCCGATGCAATCTGTGAACCTGTGAAAAGCAGAAGCCTTTCATAGCTTACAAGTCCATACAGCTCTGTGTCCGTTCTGGAACGAGCTGTCTGTGTGCACGCTTTCTTCAGGTATTCTTTTGATTTGTCAATCAAAGATGTGTTAAGGAAACCTAGTGGATAAGAAATTCTCACCGGATTGCTTAACTTGGCATCAGGAGGTCTGATTGCATCCCTTAGCCAGGCAAAACTTTGCTCACTGTTAAAAGCCAAGATACTAATGAGCTGTGAACCTCTGCACAGGAGAAACTCTCAGCTGAGCTAACAGCTCACTCTGCTGGAAGGGACAGGCAGGGAAAAATCTCACCTGAGATCAGTTTCAGGATGCATATACTTAGAAGAGGCCTCACCAATCCAGATAGTAAATACAGATTTTAATGAATTAATCCTGCAGAAGATCCCTTTCTACAACATGAACTGTGCACAGCTACTGTTTTAAAGCTGCCCAGGGTGGTGGTGGAGTCCCCATCCCCAGAGGTGTTCAGGAGGGAATTGGATGTGGCACTTGTTGCGATGGTTTAGTCATGAGGTCTGTGAAGACAGGTTGGAATTGTTGACCTTTGAGGTCCCTTCCAACCTTGATGATTCTGTGATTCTGGGATTCAAGTGTATTCAACACAAGAGACAATGACAGAGGAGACTGAGGATGGACAGAGCCTGTGCTGATGCTACTGCTGGAGATACCAACACCAAGGGAAGAGAAGGTCATAGTACCCAAGTGTGAGCATGAAGAGAAATGGTAAAGAAGGGAAGGTTTGGGAAGGGAAGGTTTGGGAAGGTTTGGGAAGGGGAAGGGGAAGGGGAAGGGGAAGGGGAAGGGGAAGGGGAAGGGGAAGGGAAGGGGAAGGGAAGGGGAAGGGGAAGGGGAAAGGGAAGGGGAAGGGGAAGGGGAGGGGAAGGGAAGGAAGGGAAGGGGAAGGGAAGGGAAGGGAAGGGAAGGGAAGGGAAAGGGAAGGGAAGGGAAGGGAAGGGAAGGGAGGGAAGGGAAGGGAGGAAGGAAGGGAAGGGAAAGGGAAGGAAGGGAAGGGGAAGGGAAGGGAAAGGGAAGGAAGGGAAGGAAGGAAGGGAAGGGAAGGGAAGGGAAGGTTTTGGGAAGGGAAGGTTTGGGAAGGGAAGGTTTGGGAAGGGAAGGTTTGGGAAGGTTTGGGAAGGGAAGGTTTGGGAAGGGAAGGTTTGGGAAGGGAAGGGGAAGGTTTGGGAAGGGAAGGGAAGGTTTGGAAGGGAAGGGAAGGGAAGGTTTGGAAGGGAAGGGAAGGTTTGGGAAGGGAAGGGAAGGTTTGGGAAGGTTTGGGAAGGTTTGGGAAGGGAAGGAAGGGAAGGGAAGGGAAGGAAGGGAAGGGAAGGGAAGGGAAGGAAGGGGAAGGGAAGGGAAGGAAGGGAAGGGAAGGGAAGGGAAGGAGGGAAGGGAAGGGAAGGAGGGAAGGGAAGGGAAGGGAAGGGAAGGGAAGGGAAGAAGGGCTGGCTGTGCAGTAAGCCATGTCTACAATTAATGTGCATTAGTGTAGATTCTAAAGCACAGGACAGCACTTACTTGACTGGAGGTGCAGATGCCATCAGCCTGGTGGTTTTTTTCTGGATTCTTTTTTGAAATTACTTCTGAAAATAAAAAGGAATCTCATAGAGAAAAAATCTGTATTGAAGAATGGAAATAGAAAATATCAGCAATCTCAATGCTCTGTGTGTGCCAGGGGAGTCATTGCCTATGGAAGGTAGAGATGGAGAGTTAGAAAAGCTAGGAGAGCACAGTTTCAATGGCACAGTCACAATCTCTGGCTGCTCTAAGGCAGAACTCTCTGGTGACAAAGCAAGTAAGCAACATCAGCTGTGCCACCCCACCTCCCCACGAAATGGGCTCTCCCTCAGCAAATAAGCAGCTCAAGGAGTGGCAAAGGCAGAGGTGTGGCAGAGGTTGCAGGTGGAGAGGTTCCTGGGGAAGTCATACCTGGTTGGTTGGTGATAGATGAGTGTGTATATGATGGTAGCACTCATGTCATTCTTTCCCCAAGGCATGGTGCCATAGAGCAGCCAGAAGATGATGAAGGAAAATCTGCAGCTTTAGCTGATTCTGAATCCCATCAGTGTGAACTCACACAGAATCAGAGGACTTCCAGAGACCATCGAGTCCAGCCCCCTGCCAGAACAGGGTCACCCAGGGCAGGTCACACAGGAACACATCAAGTGGGTTTGGAGAGTCTTCAGAGAAGGAGCTTTCACAGCCTCTCTGGGCAGCCTCTCCACAGCTCCAGCACCCTCACCAGGACAAAGCTTTCCCTTCTGTTCCCCTGGCACCTCTTCTGCTCCAGCTTGCCCCCAGTGCCCCTTGTGCTGTCCTTGGACATCCCTGAGCAGAGCCTGGCTTCAGCCCTGCATGGCTTTATCCCCAGCAGTGAGGGCAGCCCTCAGGCTCCTCTGCTCCAAGCTGCCAGCCCCAGCTCCCTCAGCCTGGCCTCACAGGAGATGTTCCACTGCCTGCAGCAGCTCTGTGTCTCTGTGCTGGACTCTCTCAAGCAGTTCCCTGAGGTACCTCTTGAACTGAGGGCCCCAGAACTGGACACAATATTCCAGATGTGGCCTCCGCGCAGCAATATTCTGTGCCAGTGCCTGATGCAGAACATAAGTTAAAAGAATCAAGTTCAGTTCATGTTGGAATTCTGCATTCTAGCTCAAATGAGAGCAACCACAGCCAAGCCTTCATTCATGTAGGTGCATGGATATAAATTCATCCATATGTGTAACACACATGGATAAAGCTCGTGTATGCCCGTGTACCATGACATGCAAACACCATGCATGGCTTTCCCTTCTCCAGATTGCTGCCAGCAGCTGTGTTTATCTGTACAATTAATAAAAACAAGAAACAAACAAGCAAAACACAAAAAGGAGAAGAAATCTTTCCCCTTGCCAGCTGACTGCACACTACATGCATGTTCCTGTATCTGTTAGTGAAGGCTGTGCAGTCACATTACAGAAGCAGAAAACTTTTTGGTGTGTGAAAAACAAGAAGAGAGCGAGTCTCACACTTCTGTTTTATCCTGCTTAGTAAGTCCTTGAATTTAAGGAGGCTGAAGTCTCTCCTCACTGTTTTGACTGATCTTGTAGCTTTGATGTAGTTTTATTCTTTTACTCTTGTGGTGGTTTGAGCCTTAACTGGAAGTTAAGAGCTCAGGTGGGGGGCAAGGCTGAGAATCTCTCCCCCACTCCCCCCCCTCCTCCCTCCCAACAGAGAGGGGAGAAAAGGAAAGAGCAAATCCACCAAACAATAATTTGGAGTCGGCTTGGAAGTAGAGAGGCAAAGAGTTGTCTTTAAGCAGTATATATATATATATATAAAACAATAACAGGCTCCACCTTTCTCTAAGGCAGTCTGGATCACCTCATGGCAGATGGTTGAGCTATGGACCCAGCCCTGAGGCAACCGATTCCATTGGTACCGTACTCCCCTCCAGGTGAAAGCAAACTGTGGCTTGCATTCTTCTGCAATGGGAATGGAGAAAAAGGCATTAGCAATGTCACTTGTGGCATACCACTTGGCCGCCTTCGATTCCAGCTGGTACTGGAGCTCCAGCATGTCTGGCACGGCAGCGCTGATCGGAGGAGTCACCTCATTCAGGCCACGGTAGTCCACGGTCAGTCTCCATTCCCCATTTGCCTTCCGCACTGGCCATATCAGGCTGTTGAAGGGGGAGTGAGCCTTGCTGATCACCTTCTGGCTCTCCAGTCATTGAATCAGTTGGTGTATGGGGTGCAGAGAGTCTCTGTTGGTCCTGGATTGCCTGCGATGCACTATGCGAGAGGCAATAGGTAGCTTCAAATCCTGCACCTTATGGCTGCCCACCACGGAGGGGTCATCCGACAGCTCGGGCTTGGTGGACAGCTGTTCTTTGCCTGCAGTCTCCACAGCTGCCACCCCAAATGCCCACTTGTGCCCCTTAGGGTCCTTGAAGCATCCCTCCCGCAGAAAGTCAATGCCAAGAATGCAAGGTGCATCTGGACCAGTCACTAGGTTGTGCTTTCCCCATTCATTCCCCGTCAGGCTTCTCTCAGCTTGCAGTACAGTCAGGTCTTGTGAGCCCCCTGTGACTCCCTGAATGCTTATGGGTTCAGCCCCTTGTACCCGATGGTATCAGGGTGCATTGGGCCCCTGTGTCCACCAGAGCTCAGTACTTCTGGGCTTCTGAAGTGCCAGGCCATTTTACATACACATCCCAATATACTCTGTATCCCTGGCCTCCACCTGGCTGGAGGTAGGGCACCTCTAATGCTGGCGGCGATGTCCACACTTGTTGCAGGGTCCTGTGTTACTAGGGGAAGGGTCTCTTGAGCGAGAGGGACCACTCCGGGAAACTGGGGCAGCCCTTCTCCTGGATGAGTTGTCCCAGTGTGGCCACCTTGCAGTTCCCGCACTCTGTTCCAGAGTGCAGAGGTGGGTTTGGCCATGCAGGTGTCCATGTCCTCTCCGTGGTCACAGAGGAACCTCCACAGAGACCCCCTTGACATCCCCCGATTGGCTTGGGGTGCTCTCCTAGGGGAAGGTCGCCTGTTCCTGATTGCTGAAACCTGGATCCATTCTGAGGGAGAAGGGAAAAGGAGGCATGCTCCCCCTTTTCAGTTCAGACATGGAGGTCTTGATCTCTTTGACAATGTCTTTGGCCATAGTTTCTATGGCTGAGATCAGGGTTTCTGATTTACGCTGTCCTCATATTCCCTTAGATCATTGCAAACTCACAGACAGTTTTAGGACTTCCATCCTGCCCAGTCAGGAGTATCCCTCCTAATGTGGGAGCATATTTCTGAGGAGCACCCTGGGTGAGTTTCTTTACGAAGGGCCGTCTCATGGGCACCTCATCTGGTCCGAAGGGAGCTGGCCATCCCCATCAATTATTTCCAGCACAGCCATCTGTCTCAGGTAGCGAATGCCCTGTTCCATAGTTGTCCATCTAATGGGGGCCCAGGGCAGGTCATCTCTTGAGCGGTACCGGCTCTTGATGGCATTGAGGATCCGGGCCCAGAGAGTGTGTGTTCCATCGAGTTTGGCTAACTCTTTGTCCAGACCAGCATCACGAGTCAGGGAGCCTAAAAGCTTTGCCTCCCTCTTATCCAGGTCCACTGTGTCCACCCCCTCGTCCCAGCATCTCAGGGCCCAGCTCAGTATTGGCTCACCCTCTTTCCTTGCGTAATCCAGACGAGTTTGCCTTAGTTCCTTTCTGGGTAATGATGTGACAGTTATTTCCTGGTCTGACTCATCTTCATCCACCGCTGGGTTCTGTGAGGTGCTGGGGCCTGCTGAGGTTCCTTCCTCTCCATCTGTGCTTGGCGATGACTTTTGACTTCTTTTCCTGCGTGTGGTGACTGGTGCCAGAGAGACTGCATTGGCAGGAGCATCAGGGGTTAACTGTGGAGCTGCTGGTGGTGGGGCAGACCCTTGTGCCTGGGGCTCAGGCTGAGATCTGGGCACACTCATTACAACCTGACCCCTCCCTCTTTGTGTTTACAGAGTGCTCACAATGCCCACAGCAGACACGCCCCCAGTCGTTAAAGAGTGCAAAGGAGTGTGTTATCACCCTCCAAACAGCTCTTAATGGGTTAGCTCGCCCCCCACCCAACACGGTCACAGCAAATGCCCCTATAATGATTACATTCAAGTATATGAAGCATTTTGCAAGGCACAGCAATTTTCCATCACAGGCACTTTGATCTACACCATTGGTTTCATAGCCTTCTGCAGGAAAATTTCCTGTGTTATAAAAGTTACCACTGACAGTGTGTGGTGGGGTGAGAAAGTTCCCTCCCCACACACAAAGAAAAGAAACCACAGCTAGCTCAGTCGGAAAAGCAGATGAAAGCTGTATTTACAGGCATCAATGGAATGCAATGAATATGTACACAAATATACAATATTTACAATATATACAGAAATACACAGCAATGAACACAATGCAGAAAAGCCTTTTCCCTCCAGCTGGCCAGCTCTCTCCCTCCCTACCTCCCCTTTTTCCCAAAAAGGGTTAGAGAGAGAGAGAAAGGCAATTAAGGAAGGAAAATCCTGTTAGCTCAAAAGCACATGCAAGAATTAGCTTTCTTATCTGGTTAGCTGTTAACTCAAGGCCGTTCCTGCTTCAGACAGGAGAAGCCATTCAGCCCACAGGACAGAGAAGCACAGACTGCACCCAGCCTGAACCCAGACCAGACTGAACTAACAGAACCCAAACTTAAAATTGCATTCTACAATCTACCAATGAAATTAGTTTAGACTATCTTGGTTTTGTTCAAATATCAAAAACATTCAGCCAGAGTGTTCAGCAACTGTCTCTTTCTTAAAGGCATAGCCTCAACCGGTCACACAGTGAAACTCAATGAATTCAGGAGATACATGCCCAGCTTCATTGGTAAAGTTTTCATCCATTTGATCAGCATCTCTATCATTAACCACACCACATGGTAAGTTATTAATTTGTAGATGTGGGTCCAAAAGATCCAGCCAAACACCCACGCAAAGGCTTGGACCACCAGGCTCTTCAAAATCGCCATCTCTACTTCCAGTCCCTTTTTCAGACAAAGTTTTGCTTTCCCAAGACAAGATTAATTTCCAAGCCCCATGTTGGAGGCACCAAAAATTGTGGTGGTTTGAGCCTTAACTGGAAGTTAAGAGCTCAGGTGGGGGGCAAGGCTGAGAATCTCTCCCCCACTCCCCCCCTCCTCCCTCCCAACAGAGAGGGGAGAAAAGGAAAGAGCAAATCCACCAAACAATAATTTGGAGTCGGCTTGGAAGTAGAGAGGTAAGAGTGTCTTTAAGCATATATATATATATATATATATATATATATATATATATATATATATATATAAAACAATAACAGGAAAAAGGTTCACAAGGGCAGGGAACAAGGATGGATGGGAGGGGGACAAAAACAAGAGAATGATACAAAACCAGCCTTTCTCTGAGGAAGCCTGGAGGCAGCAGGTCTGACCACGTGGCAGAGGAGCAGGAGGGCAGCTGCAGTAGCTCTCGTCCAGCAGAGGCAGAAGCCAGAAAAGCCGGGCCAACAGCTATGAGGTCCTGCTTTTTATACCCTAGCTGGGCAGGGAGGGGGGAGTGGAACAGACTCAGCTTCCCAGGGGAAAAATGTCCTACAGGGAGTGAAAAGTACCTGCAAGCCCTGCAAGCTCTCCACCCTGCTTTGTTCTTTTGTTCTCAGAAAAGGGTGTTAACCCACCACAACTCTCTAATTTCTCCTATCCCAATTCATTCATGACAAAACATCAGTGTCATTTGACCACAGGAAGGCATTACCCTCTAATCATCTTGCTTAGGAAAGAAAGAGACCAAAATGGAGGAAGATGCATCTCAGATTTCTTCTCTATCAGCTGGGACTACCACCATGAAGTCCACTGCAGCTTCATGATATTTGTCATCATCTTCTGTGGCAATTCTGAAAAGGGTCTGAAGTTCTGCTACTCCTCACAGATTCGCAGAGCAGTTTAGGTTAGAGGGAACCTTCAAAGGGCATCTAAGCTAATCCCCCTGCAGTGAGCAACTAGAGCAGTTTGCTCAGAGCCCCAAATAACCTGGCTAGGAATGGTTCCAGGGATGCCATACGATGTCAGATTGTGCTGTTACAAGCTTATCAGTCAGAGAAGTAGCTCCCACCCTGTGGGACACTCCTGCAGGCAGGGGCACAGACACAGGGAGCCAGAATTCAGCTGTAGATGCTTTTTTTCCCCAGTTTGCTAGAGAACACTTCAGTCACAAGATCTCAATTGCCCATCAATGATTGGTGCCTGGAACTCAAATTTCAGTGGTTTCACTTATTTCTAAACAAGAGATTTTGAAAATGCTGTAACAAATGAATAGTCCCAGACAAAGAAATCAAACAGTTCACTCTGGATTGACCTAATTTACCCTTGGATGTTTGCAGTAAGAATGTCTCTGCTTGAACTAGCTGGGAAATGAGGCCAGAGTCTGAGTTTTATGTCCTATTTTAGATGGCTTTAAAATGTTTGTGCCTTTTGAATAGTGCTCTGAAGGCTTCGTATTGCAACTGGGATTGTGAATGTCTGCGTGTGGAGAAAGGAACCCACACCTGCATCTGATCTAATGCTCCTAGATTTCTTTCACAGCTCTTTCTCGGTCCAGAGAGGGAAAGAGCCTCAGTTCTTTTGAATACTCCGTGCTGTGAAATGAGAGGCACAAAGGAGGCCAAAAGATCAACAGCTCGACTATTTATTGCACAAATAAAGTGGATGGATCAGCAGAGGAGAGAAAGAAGAGAGTGAGAGACAGAGAAGAGGAAAGGAATTATATTACCACACCCCTCACCCCTCACCCTCCCAAGACACTTTGAGTCTGTGGAGGAAAGGTGCTGCAGGAGATGTTGGGTCTGTAGAGAAAGGCTGCTGAGGCTTTGGCTGTAGAAGAGATGTGGTCCTCTGGGCAGCCTCTTCAGCTCCATGAGATGCAGCAGGCGGAACTTAGGACACAGAGAGAGGGTTCCAGGCTCCATGGTGATGTCTCTGTAATTTTTTATCTCCTGGTATTCTCTCTGTTTTTCTTCAGAGCAGCATTGCCCCAGGCTTTTCCTACTCTCCCTGGTTTCCTTCTCAACAGCATTGTCCTTCTCCTGTGTTTCTCTTAATCTGTGTTTTCCTTCTTCTCCAGTAGTTGCTCAGGTCTTTTTATACAGGTTTTAGTCCTTAGGTATGTGTCCAACGATTGTCCCCCAGGAAATCATCCTTAGATAAGTGTCCAGGCATTGTTCCCCAGAAAATCTTCCTGTGTATTCCTTTGTGTTTGGACAGGGGTCTGGAGGAAGGGGGGGGCCTCTGCCTCCTTCTCCATTTACCTGCCCACACACCAAATACACATCAGGGGCCAGGTGGTGAATCCATTGTCTCACCATCCTCCCTTTCCCAGGTACCTGATGGGTGGAGATGATCTTGTCTTATGCATATTCCCAAGGGTATGGATTAGAGTGGCCTCGGGCCATTGGTGTCAGGCCAGCAGCAGTCCAGTGTGCAATCTTTTATCCTTGCACCCTCCCGAGAGTTCCAGTGGCTCTGCCCAGTACACATCAGCTATTGTCTGGGCAAGCAGCAAAGGTGATTTTATCTTTGTTGAACCACATCAGGAGAGACAAGCTTTAGTCTCTCACAAGCTCCTGTTTTCATCTTTATGGCACTGACCATCTGTAATCACAAAGACTCTGGAAAGCAAGCCCTCTTGTCCCTGGTTGCTTGGTTTACATCCCAACCCCCTGTCTGTAGCAAACTGGGCACTGTGGTCCTTGCCAACTTTAGTAAAGATGCTAACAAAAGCCTTTCCTTTTTAATTGTTTTTTCAGAGACCCTTTTGCCTCCTGGTTTCGGAGGGTGTAGATGAAAGGGTTTAGCATGGGAATCACAACAGTATAGAGGACAGAGATGATGTTGCTTCTGTCAGGTGCAGTGTGGTGAAGGCACATTTTTGCCCATGTACTAGATCTTGTCCCAGCATGTGGACAGGTTTCCCCTCCTTCAGGAGGAAGACAAAAGCCAAGGCATTAGCCAGGCCAGCACGCACCCAGCACATGCAGTGCTTGTGCAATTACCAAGTGTGGCATAATTCCCAGCTTCACGCTTTCTATAAGCTGAAGCCAGTTGTCTATGAGAGTGCCCATTGGTCAAACCCAGCCTCGAGGAATCTAGAAGTATTACCCCAGTTGGTAAACAAGTTGCCCCCTCTTTCACTTTGTCTCTGTACTTGCTCGAGAGAACAACTCTCGAGCCATAGCCTCTGCCATTGAGCTCATTGTTGTTAGCTTCTACCATCCATGCATGCATACTGAAGCCTCTGCATCATGAGAAGCACTCTGATTGTGAGGATCACCCCAGAGGGAGGACCTTCGCTGAGCCCGAGAAGCCAGCGTCGTCACAGCCAGTCGTACTGACCGGGAGAGCTCACTGTGCCACCGGAGGACTGGACCAACCCCCAAGGGTAAGACCTGCCCAGCTGTCGGGGAGAAGGGACTTGATCGAGACCGAGTCCACATATACCTAGCCCCGCCATAGCGGGAGAGGAGCCGCCACGTGTGCCGCTCTGAGCCCTGTAAACCCTCAGGGAAGACTAAAGCACTGTTCGTGCCTATACTGCACCAAACCCCGGGACCACTGCGAGTGTCCCGCTGTTGCTTTAAGCCCAGTAAACAAGAAGCCACCGCTCAGCGCAGCTGCATTCTCTCCCCGACTGGAAACCTCCAAGCCTGCCTACCGGCAACCGTCGCCCTGCCCTGCCGTGCGAGCCGACTCCGAGGGCCAACCCCACGGGCCAACCCCGACCAGGACCAATCCCTGTTGTCTGGAGGGAATCAGCCGAGTCCTGAAGGGAACCTGTATAGAACATGTTTATAAGTTAGTGATTCATCGGTTATTAATAATTTGATAATTAATAAAAATACTATTCATAATTCATATTTCATATTAATAAATTTTATAACCTCTTCACAACATGCAGATGTGGCCCCAGGCTGAGCATACACGAAGAAAACTGTCCCAAAGAATAAACTGACAGCCAGCATGTGAGAAGAACAAGTGGAGAAGGCCTTGCACCTGCTCTCAGCTGAAGGCATTTGGGCAACGGTAATGATGATATAGCCATAGGAGATAAACACCACCAAGGCAGTGCCCACAATGATTGATCCACATACAGCCAGCGTTACCATTTCATTGACCAGTTTGTCTGAGCAGGAAGCACGCATCACTGCAGAAACATCACAGAAGAAGTGGTTTACTTCTTTGGGCCCACAAAAAGATAAACTGAATGTAAAGGCTGTCTGGACAATGCAGTTGATGCAGCCTGACAGATAGGAGCCCACCACCATGCAAACACAAAGTCTTCTGTTCATAATGATTTGGTAGAGCAGTGGATTGCAGACGGCAGTGAAGCAATCGTAAGCCATTACAGCAAGGAAGAAGGCTTCAGTGGTACCAAAGAGGGAGAAGAAGAGCATTTCAGATGCACAGCCACTGTAGGAATTGGTTCCTCTGCCCAGTGACAATGTCAGTACTGCTTTGGGAGTGATGACAGAGGAATAGCAAATGTCCAAAATGGACAAGTTCTCTAGGAAAATGTACATAGGAGTGTGCAACTTGGAGTCCATTTGAATGATGAGGATCATGTAGGCATTTCCTACCACAGTGACAACATAGATTGTAGAGAAGAGAACAGAGAGGAGAAGTTGTGATCCTGGGTGAGATCTGAACCCAACCAAAATGAACTGAGTTACCCTGGTGTAGTTTTCCATGTTTCCTTTCAGATGATATCAAATAAGACATTAGGATGCAGGGGATTTCAGACACTTTGCCTGCAGAAGCAATCAGAAGAGAAAATCAACCAGGAGAAATGTGAAAAACACAGAGAAAGATGGGAAACGATGGAGAACAGATTCATTTGTTGCCTCTGAAGACTTTTCCAATCCATTACCTTACAGATGAGCCAGTTACCTGCTATGTTCTCTCCAGTGTAGAGAAACACAGTGCTTGCTTTCACCCACCTCCTTTTAAAAGCCAGCCAGCAGATATTTCATTCAGGGGTAAGCACAGAGAAGAATCTCACCCTAAGGTTGCAGGTGACCCACAAATGACTGCTGTCCCCTCAAGAATTAAATGAATGTGCTGCTTCAGGTGATGCAGAGCAATTGTTGAAAATGTATCAGACAAGAAGTGATGGGAAAATGGATAACTATTAAAAAGCTTATGATTGAGAAAAAGGGCAACACTTCATTATGTGTGAAACTGAGCTTTGGTTTGGTTGTTTGTTTATGTACTTGGGGAAAAAAATAAAATCCTGGAATAAGTGTTCTCTAATAAAATGGAGAGATTGGTCAACTGACATTTCATTAACAAACTACTTCAGGTGGCTCCCTCACAGCATCACAGAACTCCAGAGCTCATCCAGCCCACCCAGGGCAGGTCACACAGGAACACATCCAGGAGGATTTGGAAATCTCCAGAGAAGACTCCACAACCTCTCTGGGCAGCCTCTCCACAGCTCCAGCACCCTCACCGGGACAAAGCTTTCCCTTCTGTTCCCCTGGCACCTCCTCTGCTCCAGCTTGCCCCCAGTGCCCCTTGTGCTGTCCTTGGACATCCCTGAGCAGAGCCTGGCTTCAGCCCTGCACAGCTTTATCCCCAGCAGTGAGGGCAGCCCTCAGGCTCCTCTGCTCCAAGCTCCCAGCCCCAGCTCCCTCAGCTGTGCTCACAGGAGATGTTCCACTGCCTGCAGCAGCTCTGTGCCTCTGGGCTGGACTCTTGAGCAGTTCCCTGTCATATTTAGCCTTTTCGCTTTCATGACTTAGGTTTCATCTCCCCTAGGCTTGAACATATACAGTGGGTTGATGCCTACATTAGAACTAATAATTTAGATTAGCTTTATAGATAGAGATAAATAGAAATAAACCTTCCTTTGTTCATCAGAACAGAACACAACAAAAAACGAAACATGAGAATTTTATGTCAGTGTAGTCAGCCATACGAGGGATGTGTAAGCTTGTCTGACATAGTTGTCATTTTTTTGTTTGAATCTTTACTTTTATTCTGGTTTTATATGTAAACATGATTGACTTAAATGCAGCAGGTACTAAGTTATGAAATAATTTCATAATAATAAAACCTCTTTTCACTAGAAAGGTCTCCTGTGTGCTTGTTTTGTTGAAATATCAACTGCCACTGCTTTAAGTGTTTGTTTTAAACAGGCTAACAAAAACCTGAGCTAAGAGTGGAGCTACTGGAGGTGCTGAATAGCAGAGAGACACATCAGCAAGATTTTTGCTTCACCTGAGATCTGAAGGAGTCTCTGGAATTGTCTCTATGGACAGGAAGCTTGATGTGGCAACCTGGGCAACATCAAAAGCAGCATGGCCAG
>JAAWVA010000042.1:4209668-4311012 GCA_015227895.2 Colaptes auratus | reverse complement strand
TTGTTGCACATGAACAATGAGGAAAAAAAAAAATAACTGACTCCTACAGCTGCAAACATCAGCACCCAACAGACTTCTCCCACTGGGAACATGAACACATTGAAATACTCAAGGTCTGCGATGTGGCTTTCCCAAAAAACATTACCTCCAGCCTTCTCCTGGTGGCAGATGAGCTACCTTGTTTTGCTTCAGTGTCCTTTCTCTTCTCTGTGTTCTGCTCTTCTGCTACCTACTCAGGGACATTCACCTACCCATCAAGCAAGTGCTTCTTGAAAACAGGAAATAAATTCCAAGACAGTTTTTCTCTTGAACAGAACTGTTCCTCCTGCTGAGAGCCTTGGACAAAGGTAATTCCTGACAAACATCTTTAGTGCTTTTTCGTCTCCTTCCCAACAGGAAGGGGTTGTAATGCTGGGATGCTCTGTGTGTGTGTCTGCATGCACATCTGTGTGGTTCTGTCTTGACTTCTTCCTTAACTGAAAATTATGTCTGCTCCCTTTCAAATTATGTCAATGAAACCAGAGCAGCTATTTTAAACAGAAAATCCTCCCTGCCCTGCTTGTGGGCCACGCAGTACAAAGTTTCATTTCACAGACTCTTGGAACAACTGAGATTGGCAGTGACCTGTGGAGATCATCCCGTAAAACCCTCACCCAATGCAGGTTGCTCATGGCCATGCCCATCAGATTTTGAGTATCCAAAGATGGAGACTCCACACTTCACAGCCTCTGGGTAGCCTGTGCCAGTGCTTGACTAACCAAAAAACAATGAATAAACAACATAAAAATCTCTTCAAATGGGACTCCCTCTGTTTGTGCCTATAGCCTCCTGTCTGCTCACAATGCTGAGCTTGTCCTCACCCTGAGCAGAGAAGCAACAGTAGCATGTGCCCTCTGCTGTCCTTTCCTTCCCCAACTTGCACTATATTAGTTTTGTGCAGTGTGCAGGTGGGATGGAAGTGAAGGCACAGGAGTGTACCTGAGTTCAGGGGTGATTCTTTTCTAGAATTAACCCAGTCCACAAAATGATAGCAGGAGGGACTCACTGCCAAGAGCCATGGTCCACCAATCATTTCTGGGTTTAAGGACTTCTTTACTTGGCAGCAGGCGATAGGACAGCAGACCTCAGCTGGGTAATGGGAGAAAAGTCTACTACAGAGACTGGAGCAGTGGAGTACAATCCTTATCCTAAGAGGCAGGAAGAGTAGAACATTCTTCCACCCTAAAGAAGACATTTTCCTTTGCACTGACTGGAAGTGTACTCACCTGCAGAAGTTGCTCTTGCAAGCTATGTGAAGGGAATCACCTTCCCTTGCTTATCTAAACAATCCTTAGTACACAGCAGTAAAGCATCATTCACTCTCCTGGGATCTTGTCCCACTACAAAGCAATATATATGAATATTGAACTGACTGTTTTTTCTTTCTCTAGGCTAACTAGAAAGGATGTGCAATGATTTCTGCAGCTAAAAAACACTGAGGGACATGACCCACTGGAACCACACAGTGGTGACCTATTTCCAATTTTACCTTTCTCCAGCACCCCAGCCATCCAAGGCTCTCTCTTTTGTCTAGTGCTGCTCATGTACCTCAGCACTTTGGTGGGGAATATCCTCATCATTACCCTCACCATGGTAGATGCTGCTCTTCACTCTCCCATACTTTTCCTCAAGAACCTGTCCTTCCTAGAGATTGGCTACACTACAGCCACAATCCCCAAGATGCTGGTGAACTTCCTCTCAAGAAAGCAGGGCATATCCTTCCTGGCTGTGCCACACAGATGTATGTGTTCGCCTCCTGGGGATCACAGAGTGCTGCCTGCTGGCAGCCATGGCCTATGATCGCTATGTGGCCATATGCCAGCCCCTGCGCTACCAGGCCATGATGAGCTGGGGTAAGTGCTTCCTGCTGGCAGCTGTGTCTTGGCTCCTTGGGTTCTTAGTGGCCTTAGGGCAGACAGCTTCCATCTTTACCCTTCCATATTGTGGGCCAAATAAGATCAATCATTTCTTCTGTGATCTGCCTCCGCTCCTGAAGCTGGCCTGTGCAGCCACCTTCAAGAATGAAATCACCACCTACATCATAGCTGTTCTCTTCATCATGGTCCCTTCTTACTCATTGTTGTGTCATATGTTCAGATACTCCACACCATCTTCAAGATGCAATCAGCTGGGGACAAGAGAAAAACATTCTCCACCTGCTCATCACATCTGGTCGTGGTCACTCTGTTCTATGGGTCTGGCATTGTGACATACCTGAGACCCAAAGCTTCTTTTTCAAGCAGCAGCACCAAACTGCTTTCTCTCCTTTACACACTGATGTCTCCAATGATGAACCCCTTGATTTACAGCCTGAGGAACAATGAGGTGAAACAAGCCTTGAAAAGACTGATAACAAAACCAGAAAGGTGTCATCTTAATTAGTAAATGAAGTCTAGCAGTAACTTTGACCTTGTGTGCATTACTGGAAGGACAACGACTTACCAGAGCTCAATCGACTTTGTAGCTCTTAGTCAATCTTCAGATAATTCTTCTTTTATTTTGGTTTGTTTGGTTTTCTTTTTATTGATATATTTTTCATGTCATTTAAGGTAGGTTTGACACACAGATGGAATCATAGAATCACAGAATGCTAGGGGTTGGAGGGAGCTCCAGAGATCATTGAGTCCATCCCTCTCCAAAGCAGGGAGATCAGGTGAATTAAATCTGTCACATCTCCTACATCCTACCTGCCCATACAGGAAGAGTTTCTCTGCTTTGCAGATATGTTCACCTGAGGTAAAATGAAACTCATGATCTTCTCTGAATATTGTGAACACATTTCTGTAGAGCTTGTCTAAGAATAATTACACAACACTGAGGGCAATAAATTGTCAGAGAAGGGGACAATGGACCTTATGAGAACCACTTCATAAGAATCACAGAATGTTAGGGGCTGGAAGGGACCTGAGAGAACACCAGTCCACTCCCCCTGCCAGAGCAGGATCACACAGGAACACATCCAGAAGGGTCTTGAATATCTCCAGAGACAGAGACTCCACACCCACCCTGGGCTGCCTGTTCCAGGGCTCTGTCACACTCACAGTGGAAAAAAATTCCTCCTGTTCCCTGGAACTTCCTCTGCCTCAGCTTCCACCACTGCCCCTTGTGCTGGCATTGGGCAGCACCCAGCAGAGCCTGGCTCCACCCTCTGGGCACTCACCCTGCGCATCTTTATCAACAAGAATGAGACCACACTCAGGCTTCTCCTCTCCAAGCTAAAGAGCCCTCAGTTCCTCAGTCTCTCCTCATGAGGAAGATGTTCCATTGCCTTCATCATCTTTGTGGCTTTGTGCTGGACTCTCTCAAGCAGTCCTGAGGTTCTTCTTGAACTGAGGGGCCCAGAATTAGACACAATATTCCAGATGTGGCCTCAGTGGGGGAGAGTAGAGGAGGAGGAGAACCTCTCTGGACCTACTAAACACAGCCCTTCTAATCCATTCCAGGATGCCATTTGCCTTCTTGGCCACCAGAGCACATTGCTGGCTCATGGTCAACCTCCTATCCACTAGGACCCCAGGTCCTTTTCCCCTTCAGTGCTCTACAACAGGTCCATTCCCAGCCTGTACTGATACCTGGGGTGTTCTTTCCCAGGTGCAAGACTCTCCCCTTGCCCTTGTTGAACTTCATTAAATTTCTCCCTGCCCAATTCTCAGCCTGTCCAGGTCTGGCTGGATGGCAGCACAACCTCCTGTGTCAGCCTCTGCTCCCAGCTTGGTGCCATCAGCAAACTTGCTGACAGTGCCCTCATCCAGGTCATTGATGAATAATTGAACAGCACTGGTCCCAGTACTGACCCCTGAGGGACTCCACTAGACACAGGCATCCAGTTAGACTCCCTCCCATTGACCACAACTTTCTGATCCTTTTCCTTCAACCAGGTTCTATCCATCTCAGTCCTGTCCCTCCAGACCACACTGCCTCAGTGGAGCTGCAAGGATGCTGTGGCAGACAGTGTCAAATGCTTTACTGAAAATCAAGACAAACCACATCCACTGCTCTGCCATGTTGACTGCTCTAATCACCCCTAGTCCTCCTGATATGCCTAAGGACAGCACCAAGGTGTTCTGATTGTTAATATTTAATAATGGGTGGAATGATTAATAAAAATATTAATAACTTTCTTAACCCCCAAATCCTGCAGCAATATTAATCAAACCTAGCTACAGACTGGCAGTGTTGGGTTGTGGTTGGTCACTGGCACGGTGAGCAGACAACTTAAGCAGTTGCTGGAGCAAGAGACCGCTTGGCACAGTGCTGGCTCAGCCTGCAGGCAGCAGAAGCTTGCAAGCAGAGACTCCAGAGAAATCTGCCAGGCTTGCTCAGGGCTGTGCTGCTTGCAGGCTGCTATCTGCCCAGCCTGATCGGAACCAGCTGGGGCCAGCAAAGCACAGATGGCAACCGCCGTGCAACACCTGCACCACCTGCACCTGGCTTTCCTAGACCCCAGGGGATGCCCAGGCAAGTCTGGGCCATGTGCAGGCCACCAGACTCACAGACACCCAGCCCCATTGTCTGTCTGGAGCCAAACAATCCCCCAGAGGGAAGGGAAAGAAGGGGCCTGAGGCCTGACCTGTTGGGACATGTTCTGTGCCTGTCCTGGGCCTCTTTGGCCCTACCACCACACAAGGATAAGTCGCTCCATCACCTTTCCAGAGATGGAGGTGATGCTGACTGGTCTGGAGTTACCTGGGTTCTCCTTCTTGCCATTTTTGAAGACTGGAGAGACATTTGCCCTCCTGCAGTCCCCAGACACCTCTCCTGTCTGCCACGACTTACCAGAGATGGTGGAGAGTGCTCTGCCAGCTCCCTCAGCACCCATGGATGCATCCCATCAGGACCCATGGATTATGGATGTCCAGGTTGCTTAACTGTTCCCTAACCCAGGCCACACCAACCAAGGAAAACTCCTCTTTTCTCATGCCTTCCTCTGGGGCCTCAGGGGTCTGGGGACTCCTGAGGACAGCTCCCAGCAGTGTAGATGGAGATGAAGAAGGCATTTAGTAATTCTACCTTCTGTGCACCTCTGTCACCAAGCACCACCTCACTCAGCACTGGGCCTACACTGCCTCTGGTGTTAGTTTTTATTGCAATATCCTGTTGTGTTTGACCTCCCTTGCAAGGTTGAGTTTCAACAAGGCCTTAGCTTTCCTAGTTGACCCCCACATCCTCTGGCAAACAGTCCTATACTCCTCCCAAGTGGCCAGCCCCTCCTTCCATGATCTGTAGACTCTCTTCTTCCACTTGAGTTTGTCCAGTAGTTCCTTACTTAATCATGCAGGTCTCCTGCGCCCCTTTCTCAATTTGCTGCTTGTTGGAATTCTCTGATCTTAGGGTTGGAAGAGGTCCTTAAATATTAACCTACTATCATGAGCCCCTTTGCCTTCTAGTACCCTGTCCCATGAGATAGCTCCTTGAAAAAGCACGGCCCTGCTGAAGTCTAAGGTTGTGATCCTACTTGGTGTTCTGTTCCTACCACACAAGATCCTGAACTCCACTGTTTCATGATTGCTGCAGCCAAGGCTGCCCTCATCCTTCACTGCTTCAGCCAGACCCTCCTTGTTAGTATCAGGTCCAGTAATACTCCTCTCCTATGTGGCTGATCCACCATCTACATCAAGGAGTACATCAATGCACTGGAGGAACCTCCTGGACTGTGGACAGATGCCTGAGGAGCATGGAAACTGGGCTTTTACTTCTATCTGCATGACTCCATCAATACCAGTGGAGAACAGTTATCAGCCCAGGCAGAGTTCTTTACATTCAGAACCTGAAGCAAAGTGAAAGGGTAATGACTCCTCAGGCTTCAGATAAACTTTTTTTGTTTTCACAGAATAAAGCTGAAGAGCTCATCTGGGAAATATGTTCATCAGAACTCATCAGAGGACAGAGGAGCTATTTCACCAACACTGTCAGTATGATGTTACAGAAAAGAGCAGGAAGAGGGCGACTGGCAAACACGGCTTGCCAGGGAAGCCCCAGAATGAGCTCTTCTACCACAATCTGGTTCTAATTTTCTTTTTTTTTTCCCTTCCCCCCCCGCCCATGTTCCATCTGACACCACACAGTGTGCTGACCAAAGAATACATTGCAGTGTTCTCTCCTTATGTCCTGGCCAGGACAGGTCACAGGTGTCCGTGCTAAGCTGTGGTAGTTTGGGCTGGGTGCCCTCTGTTGCTGCTGCCACATAAGATACACCTCTTGTGCCCAGGTGTCCAGCCCAGTGGGTGGACACAGGGAACTGTGTATTTCATACCCATAATGTCCTGCTCCCTATAAATCAATTGTGGTGAAGGCACATTTTTTGCCCGCTGGACTGATTCCTAATAGACTTGAAACGGTGGTGTTGAGTATTATCTCCTCTCTCCGCAGCAGTGGAGAAGGAATGCTGGAACCTGGGCTTGGCTCGGAAGCAGGTTCCCGTCAGGACTCGGTCAGTTCCCTCCAGACAATGGGGATAGGTCCTGGTCAGGTTCGGCCCGTGGGGTCGGCCCTGGGAGTCGGCTCGCACGGCAGGGCGGGGCGACGGCTGCCGGTAGGCGGGTTCAGAGGTTCCCGGTCGGACAACAATAGCTATGGGGTTGGCCTCGTGGCGACGGATCTCGGGGCTGAGGTAAACAGCCTCGGAGAGAGAATGCGGCTGCGCTGAGCTGCGGCTTCTCCGTTACAGGGCTTAAAGCAACAGCGGGACGATCGGGGCAGTCCCGGGTTTGGTTCGGTATAGGCACGACCAATGCTTTAGTCTTCCCTGTGGTTACAGGGCTTGGAGCGGCACACGTGGCGGCTCTTCTCCCGCTATGGCGGGGCTAGGTATATGCGGACTTAGTCTCTAGTAAGTCCCTTCTCCCCGACAGCTGGGCAGATCTTACCCTCGGGGGCTGGTCCAGTCCTCCGGTAGCGTGGTAAGCTCTCCCGGTCGGCACGACTGGCTGTGGCGACGCTGGCTTCTCAGGCTCAGCAAAGGTCCTCCCTCTGGGATGATCCTCACGATCAAAGTGCTTCTCACGATGCAGAGGCTTCAGTATGCGTGCGTGTGTGATAGAAGCTAATAACAATAAGCTCAATGGCAGAGCTGTGGCTCGAGAGCTGCTCTCTCGAGCAAGTACAGAGACAAAGTGAAAGAGCGGGCCAGTTGTTTACCCACAGGGGTAATACTTATAGATTCCTCGAGGCTGGGTTTGACCAATGGGCACTCTCAGAGACAACTGGCTTCAGCCTATAGAAAGCGTGAAGCTGGAATTATGCCCATACTTGGTGATCACACAAGCACTCCATGCGCTGGGTGCGTGCTGGCCTGGCTAATGCCTTGGCTTTTGTCTTCTCCTGAAGGAGGGGAAACTTGTCACATGCTGGACCAGATCTAGTATCTGGGCAGAATGTGCCTTCACCACACTGCTGCAGAGAGAGGACAGTAACCCAACGCCGCCTTCCAACTTGACTAGGAACCAGTCCAGCGACAGTAGTCTGCCAGACCTCCACCTTGCTATGAACAACAGCTACAGAGTATCTCCCACGTGCTTTCCATCCACCAGCACTCAGTTCAAAGTATCCGCGTCCAGCAGAGTAATCGCTGACACATAGAGATTACGATATTGCTGTATATAGCCAGAAGCCACCCGCGTCCTGCCGCGTCGCCATCTAGTGGCCAGCGGCGGACTGCACCCTTCGTTATATAACTATACATAACTTCTGTAGATAGTTTAATGAAGTTCTACTCATAACTAAGCCTCTTAGGGAATGTATTTCACAAACGTGCACTAGAACATGTTAGTGATAATCGGTATTAATAATTTGATTGTTAATAAAAATACTATGTTCATATTATATTTTAATTAATAAATTTAATAACCTCTTCACAACATCCATCTGCCAAGTCTCACACTCCTCTTTCTCCACTTGTTGCTCCCATGGGAGATGTTCCCTATCTGGTAATCAAAGGGGAGTTATCTCAAGGCCTCTTGGCCTGGCTGGGCCTAATACCAGGAGGAGAAGGTGGAAGGGCAATCTCAGATCTGGCCAGCTGAGAGTGGAGTGGGGGGAAGAAAGAGCCCTGGGGGGTTTGGGTATACCCTTAGGTAGCGAGAAGGGAAATGGGGGGGCTGGAGGTTCGGGGTATGCTATAATGGACTCTGTATGCTTTGGGATCTCTTTTGTCACTGTGTTGTAGTTCTCCGTAAACCGCTCACTGCTTCCATTTAACTTTCCATCACTTCTGCAATCTGTTTTGTGAGTCTATCATTTTCCCACACCTGGTGAGTGGCAAGGGAGGACTGCTCAAACTGGCACATAAGCACACGTTGTTTCTCTTTCATTTTATGTAGTGGGTTGAGGCAGCCCCCTCCCCACTACGGGCACAAATAACAACTCAGACAAACGGATTGCAAAAGTGATGGAAAGTTTAAATGAAAAAGCAGTGAATCTTTACAGAGAGAGCCAGAAGCAGTGACAAAAGATAATCCAAAGCATACCGAGAGAGAGATCCCATCCCCACCTGGGGGTACATCCAAGACCCCCAGGGCTCCTTCTTCCCCCTCCCCACTGCTAGGCTAGTCTCAGCTGGCCAGATCTGAGACTGCCCATCCCCCCGTGGCCTTGGGCCTAGCCAGGCCCATGGCCGGGAGACAACATCTCCCCCAGTTACCGGGCGGATGGCGAGGAAGAAAGAGGAGGTGCCAGACCTCCCACTGGATCTTATAGTGGTGGTGCAGAGAATTATGGTAGAAATACCTAATTTCCTGTGTCCACCCACTGGGCTGGACCTCTGGACACAGGAAGCACCTCATGTAGCAGAGGGCACCCAGCCCAAACTGCAACATGCCACCCCTTATTTCATACCATAATCTCTGCACCCCAAACATATCATCAAATCAGAAATCTTCTGATGACATGTCCAGCGAGGTCCTTATCTTCATCTGGGCGTCCACCCAAACAGTCTCTCATTCAGGCTCAAGCATCAGTCCATTCCAGTTCTTCTTCTCTCATCTAATGGAACCTCCCAGCGATGCAGAGTTCACTCTTCTGCGGTGCAAGTTCTTCATGGATCCGTTGGACATGCTGGTCACCTGGAAAAGCCTCACAACTCCTCACCCCTTTATTTCCATCTCTATTTACTCAGCGGCATATTTCCACCCCTGGGGCAAGCCAGTCAGAACAATCAGGCTCTGACTGCTTCTCCACCCCTCCAGGAAAATAGCACGCTGAGCCTTCCACAACCCTGCACGGACCTATCCCAAGCCCAGTGCTGACCGCTTCCAGCCGCGGCCCGAGGCTCTACAGATGCATGTCACAGTACACCGCCCTCCCGCTGGGCGTTCGCGTACCGAGGCGTGATAGCATCAGACTACACAACCGTCCCTCAAAAAGAGTGAGGGGCTGCACCACAACCTACTGAGAAGAAGGGAGGCAGTGCCAGGTGCTTGGCGCCATTTTCGGAACTCGTCCGAAAGATCGGGGAAGAGACTAGGGCCGGCCCTGCTACAGCCCGAGAGCACGGCCGGGGCCGCCGCCACAGCCCGAGTGGACGGCCGGAGGCCGCCGTCGCCACTCAGAGCGCACGGCCGGGGCCACCGCCGCCGCAGCCTGAGTATACAGCAGGGCTCCGGCCACCTCTATCGCCGCGGTACAGAATCAAAATCACCTCCACCCCTCGGGCATTCTAACAGCTCCTCCAGCGAAAGCCATAAACGCGTTCTCAGAGCCCTTGAGAACGGCTTTCCAACTGGGGTCCCCGTTCGCCCTCCTGAGTTTCGGGAGCTGGGCTCGCCCGCTCGCCACGGCTGGCTCTATCCCGCAGCGAGAACGGATCTGACTTTAATCTGCTCGCCGCTGCCCCTCCCCCGCTTCACTCCCCGCCGCTTCTGTCGCTCCGCAGAGAATGAATGTGGAGGAAGGGCAGGTTCCGCGTTCTTAAGCGGTACCCCAATTCCGATGGTCAAGAACCACCCCTGCATAAAACAGCAGGAGGGGCTCTGTGCCACCGGCCACGCACCAGGTGTCCCCCTGCAATCCACAAGAACTCACACAATCGCCCCAGCAACAAAACTTGAGCCCCAACTTCTAAAACCCAAACCGACGCCCAGAACTAGATTTAAACTCTCCGTCTTTTGCAATCCGATCTGCAGAGTGACCACAACAAACTCCTACTCCTGGCTGGCTCGCCAGGAATGCAAAGGGGTTGAGGGCAGACCCCCTCCCCACCGTAACCATCCTCTGCTACCAATAATGTAGTGGGTTGAGGCAGCCCCCTCCCCACTACGGGCAAAATAACAACTCAGACAAACGGATTGCAAAAGTGATGGAAAGTTTAAATGAAAAAGTAGTGAATGTTTACAGAGAAAGGTAGAAGAACAGTGACAAAAGAAAAATCCCAAAACATACCAGAAAGATCCCATCCCCACCTGGGGGTACATCCAAGACCCCACCCAGGGCTCCTTCTTCCCCCTCCCCACTGCTAGGCTAGTCTCAGCTGGCCAGATCTGAGACTGCCCATCCCCCCGTGGCCTTGGGCCTAGCCAGGCACATGGCCGGGAGACAACATCTCCCCCAGTTACCGGGCGATGGCGAGGAAGAAAGAGGAGGTGCCAGACCTCCCACTGGATCTTATAGTGGTGGTGCAGAGAATTATGGTAGAAATACCTAGCTTCCTGTGTCCACCCACTGGGCTGGACCTCTGGACACAGGAAGCACCTCATGTAGCAGAGGGCACCCAGCCCAAACTGCAACATTTATACACTGGGAATTAAGTGAAATTACTCTGCCCATATTCAGATATCTACACTTGATCAAACTGTCTAAACTTTCACAGTCAGGGAGGGAAACCAAGCACTTCAAGGGCATAATGACCAGGTTATAGGAGGATGATGTTTGAACTATCATAGGATGTGCAGACACTGCACAAACCAGTGATATCTGTTCTGTGTTAGAGCAACACTCTTCCCCTCACAAGTGTGTAAATAAAATCTAAGAAACCCATCTGACACTTGACTTCTTTGATCTTCAGCACACATCTGATGAAACTGAACAGCTGTGTTGACAGAAAAGATGAGAGAATACTCCCTGTTTATACAACATTTCCCCACTAGACAATAATTAATTTATTAAACTATCACATAAAACTGTGTCCAACAGACACAAGGACATGACCTCCTACTGTAAATCACAGAGTCACAGACTTGTCAGGGTTGGAAGGGACCTCAAGGATCAGCCAGTTCCAATCTCCCTGCCATGGGCAGGGACACCTCACACCAGAGCAGGTTGCTCACAGCCACATCCAGCCTGGCTGCAAAAACCTCCAGGCAAGAGGTTTCCCTCAACTCCCTGGCAACCTGTGCCAGGCTCTCACCACCCTCATAGGGAAGAATTTCTTCCAAACATCCGATCTAACTCTATCCTCCTCTAGTTTTGCTCCATTCCCCCAGTCCTATCACTCCCTGACATCCTAAACAGTCCCTCCCCATCTTTCTTGTAGCCTCCTTCAGATACTGGAAGGACACAAGAAAGTCTCCTCAGAGTCTTCTCCACAACCCCAGCTCTCTCAGTCTGTCTCCATAATAGAGCAGCTCCAGCCCTCTGCTCATCCTCCTGGCACTTCACTGGACACTTTCCAGCACCTCCGGATCCTCCTGGCACAGAGGCTCCAGAACTGGACCCAGAGCTCCAGCTGTGGTCTCAACAGAGTGGAGCAGAGAGGGAGAAATCAACTCCCTGGCCCTGCTGGCCACACTTCTCTTGCTGCAGCCCAGGCTCTGCTTGGCTCTCTGGGCTGCAAGTGCTCCCTGCTGGCTCCTGTTGAGCTTCTCCTCCCCAGCACCCCCAAGGCCTTTTCTTCAGGGCTGCTCTCATGCCAGTCCCTGCCCAGCCTATAGCACTGCCTGGGATTGCCCTACCCCAGCTGCAGGACCTTGCCCTTGGTCTTATTGAACTTCATGAGGTTGTCATGGGCCCAGCTCTGCAGCCTGTGCAGGTGCCTCTGGATGGATCCTTCCCTCCAGCTGTCAGCAGCATCACACAGCTGGTGTGGTCAGGAACTTGCTGAGGCTGCTTCAATGCCACTGTCCATGGCACTGACAAAGATGTTAAACAAGACTTTTGCTGATCCCTGAGGGACTCCTCTTGGCCATGGGCTCATTAACAGCTACTCTTCAGGTGTGGCCATCAAGCCAGTTCTTTATCCAGTGGTCCATCCATCAATTCGTGTGGCATGAGTTTTGAAACCAGGATATTGTGTGGGACAGAGTCAAAGGCTTTGCTGAGGCCCAGATAAATGATGTCAGCTGCTCTCCCTTTGTCTGTTGATGTTATGACCTTGCCTTGTCAAGCAGGATTTGCCCTTCTGAACAGAGATTTTTTCCTCATCTCACTCTACCTGCTTTAAATCATTTATGTAAATGTGAGCTCCCCTTCTCACCAGTGAAGAAACACAGGCAGCTCACTAGGACTTCTGTTACAAGTCTGTTCTACAAGGAAGTGATTTCCATGTCCTAGGAGACAGCAAGTTCTCCATGGGACAGCAATGTGCCCTTGTGGCCAAGAAAGCCAACAGCATCCTGGGGTGCATCAAAAAAATGGTCTGGAGCAGCTCTGCTATTAGCAGAGGCTGAGGGAGCTGTGATTGTTCAGCCTGGAGAAGAGAACTCCAGGGGGACCTTAGAGCTTCCTTCCAATAGCTGAAGAGATCATACAGGAAGGCTGCAGAGTGACTTTTCTTGAGGGTGTCTAGAGACAGAACAAGGGAGAATGATTAGAAGCTGAGGCAGAGCAGGTTTAGACTGGAGCTGAGAAAGAAGTTTTTAAGTATGAGGGTGATGAGACTCTGGCACAGGCCCCTCAGGGAGGTTGTGACTGCCTCCTCTCTGGGAGTGTTGAAGGCCAGGTTAGATGAGACCCTGGAGCAGCTGAATGCAGTTGAGTCGCTGCCAATGGCAGAGAGGTTGGAGCAGGTGATCTCTGAGACCCCTCCAACTTGAGCCATTCTGTGATTCTGTGATTGGCAGTAATGTCCTCTTGATTCCTTTTAGGACTTTTAGATGCATCTTTTCTTTACAAGCTCCAAGTGAATCCTTCATTCAAGAGGTCATTTCACATCCCCTTGCAGCTGCCACATGGGCTTCATGCCAGCAGTGGTTTATCAGTTACCATAGTCCTTGCACACTGTACTGCTGGTCAGAAACACAGGGAGCTTGATGCCATGGGAATGATGACAGTCACTGCACAACATGTTGTCCTTCAGGAAACTGTTTTATTCTCTGAGGCTTTTTGTTGTTGTTGGATTGGTTTTCCATCTTGGTGGAAGACAGAAAGATGAAAAATCAAACTAAGCTCCTTCCCTTGTACTGCAGCAAAAGAAAGGGCTGGGTGCTGGCACCCCCCTCTGTGCTCTGCTGGGGCAGGACCTCAGTTTGCTTCCAAGATGCTGGAAACTGAGGATGAGTCCTTCATCCTCTACTGTATGGCACAGTTGGCTCCCAGAGCAAACCCTCCCATCAACCCCCCTGCACAACAGCACAGAGCGAAATGAGTGAATTCTGAATGCTTCCACCTCCACACTGCAAGGTTTTAATTCAAGGACTGAAAATCACTTTAGGCACAGAGGAGCGTTTGGGCTGATGCAGAATCATAGAATTGTTCCAGTTGGAAAAGCCCTCTAAAATCATCCAGTCCAACCATCAACCCAACACCACCGTGGCCACTAAACCATGTCCCCAAGTGCCATGGCCACGCATTCTTTCAACACCTCCAGGAATGGTAACTCCACACTCCCTGGGCAGCCTGTTCCAACCCTGACCATTCTTGCAGCAAAGAAATTTTTCCTAATCTCCAACCTGGCTGGGGTTTATTATTGTGTCTGCTGGCACAATTTCAGGCCATTTCCTCTTGTTCTATTACCTGGTATTAGGGAGAAGAGACCAAACCTACCTGGCTCCATCTTGTTGTTCCTCCTCTAACTTCTGCAGGGTCACCAATCACTAAAGAGATTGGTGAAAGTACCTAAAAAGACTTAAAGGTAAAGTAGCATTTAGAAGGGGAAAGCTACAAGAACTGGCAACCTCAGCCATTTCCTGAAGATGTTTTGTTACTCACTGAGTAGATCTGAGAGCAGTTTGGGTTAGCAAAGATCATGGCAAAATGTGGGTAAAGGACTTTGGTTGCTGTGATTGTATGAGTTGCCCAGACAGAGATGCCCCTGAGGTGATTTGTATAGTCCCAAAGTTTCCCAGAGCTGTTAAAAATGAATGCAATTATTCAGCTCATTAAAGAAATAATTCAGAAGAATAATTCTTCCATTTGTCTTATTTCTAAGTTGCTAATAGACAAGCAGCTGAATGTGAGCCAGCAGATTAGAAATGGTGTTCATTCCTGGTGTCTCTGAACACAGGTGCTAACCTCTACCAGTACGTGTGCAGGATCCCCTCCATAGCTTCCAGATGGTCGCAGAAGAGACTCGGACTGACAGCCAGGAAGTGCACTCAGAAGCGTAAAGGCAACTCTAATGACTTCTGATGCATGTCCCATGCCCTAGCTGCTTGTGGCTCTCACTTCCAGGAAAAGTTAAAATCTGGTCTTGACCAACATGGAGAGGCTGCACAGCCAGGCAGAGCAAGAGGTGCCTGCTCTCCTCTGCCAGTTTGAACCTTGTATTTCTCTTCACTTCCTGACCATCTACACTGCCCTCATAAAAGTTCTCCCACTGGCTTCCAGGCTGAGTCATTTGCCCTCCACAAAAGGAAATAGAACCTGAATGCCTGCTTCATGCAGAAGCTGTAGGCCTTCAGGTGTAAATGGTCTAAGTAGCAGGCACTGGGAGCTCCACTGTGAGTTCAAGCACCACTCCTGAAATCACCAGGGACTGAGGAGTTAGAATATAAAGATACAGGCAGACATACACCTATGGACTTAGAAAATTAACAACTCTCCTGAGTGAGACAGAGACTTCTTGGAGGTGTTCCAGAAGTGTGTAGATGTGGTGCTTCAGGATATAGTTTAGTGCTCATAGTAACTGGGTTATGGCTGGACTCGATAATCTTAAAGGTCTTTTTCAACCTTAATGGTTCTAGGACTCTATGATTCTGAGTCCCAGCTGGGGACTCACCATCACATTTCTGTCATTGAAGATAGGTCATATGGACAAAGAAGCCAGAGAAGAGGACTAAGAAATCTCTGTCACCCACAGTATTCTGCTGGCTTTGGAAGGACCCTGGACAGCCAGATGAGACTTTATTGCCTTCATTTTATATGGCTTCTCTTGGTGACATTATTCCTGTACCCAGACACTGAACTAAAAAATGAATCCTAGGAGATCCTCCACATAGCACAGCCATGGAGGGAGTGGTCAGACCAAAGTTGTATCCAGTTCTGAAGGAGAGGATGAGCTGAACCATTAGCATTCACACATCAAACTCTGCTGTCAGTGCTGATCATCTTGCTGTGGTAGTTTGGGCTGGGTGCCCTCTGCTACAGGGGGTGCTTCCTGTGTCCAGCAGTCCAGCCCAGAGGGCAGACACAGGAAACCAGGTATTTCCTACCGTAATTCTCTGCACCACTCTAAGATCCAGTGTGGGGTCTGGCACTGCCTCTTTCTTTCCTCTCCGCCACCCAGTAACTGGGGGAGATGTCTCCCAGCCTTGGGCCTGGCTACGCCCAAGGCCAGGGGCATGGGCAGTCTCAGATCTGACCAGCTGAGACTAGCTTAGCAGTGGCGGGGGCAGGGAGGGAAGAAGGAGCCCTGGGGGTCTTGGGTGCACCCTCAGGTGGGGATGGGATGTTTCTGGGTGTGCTTTGGGATCTCTTTTGTCACTGCTTCTTACCTCTCTGCACACACTCACTGCTTTCCATTTAAATCTTCCACCACTTTTGCAATCCGTTTGTCTGAGTCGTTATTTCTGCCCGTGCTGGGGAGGGGTCTGCCTCAACCCATCACACTTGCTCACCTTGTTTCCCACTTCAGCAATATAATTTTGTGGTGTGGAAATGCCTAAAGATCAGAGCACTCCCCTTTGGTCAGCCCTTCACTCTGGTTAGCCCCCTGCAAGCAGAAAAGAGGAACAACATTCCTTTCCCCAAGCAACTGAGTAGAAAACCAAAGGCAGGGGATGGTGATGTATGGAACACCACCAGGAGGCCAAAGCCACACCCAGGCCATTTTGGGAACCCCTATGCTCCATTCTGCTGAAGCAGACACAGAAACAGACACAATTCCTTGGAAGAACTTGATAGTAATCCAGGTTTCTTCTCATGGGCTTTAGGACATGCACATGACTGTGATTGAATGGAGCCTGGCATTACTACAGTGTAGGACAGGCAGGGACTGCATGCTTAAATGGGACTCCTGCATCCATATTCAAAGAGTGCAGGTGGAGGCTCCAGGTGAGGCTGTTCAGGGCCATAATGGTCTTTTAGTGCTCTCAAGGTGCCAGCACTTTGTTAGCATCCACATGAAAATGCTCTGTGCTTTGGGAACCATTTTACTGGGGAATGAGCTTCTAGGTTCCACCATTCAAAATGTTTGCTTGCAGAAACCAGGGAGAAAGCCATCACTCACCTCCACCTACCTCTATAGATAAAATGATGGCACTCAGCTGTCAGTTGATGCCATCTGCGGTGAAGGTGAGGCATCTCTGTCCAAAGTGTACACAGTATTGATTTAACATCCTATAGAAATCTATGGAGAGTTGATGTCCCTGTTGTCTGCCTTGGACTTCACCACACCTCCTTTCAAACAGACTAAATGCTTCCAACTGACTCAAAGAGATCTTGTAGGTAATCAGTGAAGCAAGGAGACTCACTAATTGTTTTTCATTGCTTTTCTTTCTGCTAGAATTTCTGTCTGTTAGAAAATCTTTCCCAGTAGCATAAGAGATAAGTGGTAGCACTGCGGTGGTTTAGGCTGGGGGCCAGCCCCCTGATGCCGCTGCACAGACCACACCTGGGATGTTCCAGGGGGTGGGCCCAGCCCAGGGGGTGGTCACAGGAAACCAGGTATTCCATTCCCATAATGCCCTGCTCCCCATAATACATCAGTGCAGGGTCTTCACTTCCTCTTTTGTCCCCCTGCTGCTGCCTGGGTAAAATGGCATGAGCCGCCTCCCTTGGGCCTGCCTTGTGGGGAGGAAGAGCCCTGGGGGGGTTTTGGGTGTACCCCCAGGTGGGGATGGGACGTCCTTGGGTATGTTCTGGGATCTCTCTCTCTTTGTCACGGTGCTTGTGGTTCTCCGTAAAACTTTCATTGTTGTTTTTTTGTTTTTCCATTTAAACTTTCCACCATTTTTTGCAATCCGTTTGTCTGAGTCTTTCTTTGCCTGTGGTGGGGGAACTGGCCTCCCAAACCACGAGAAGCACATAAGATTTTAGACATAACTAAAATATTTTAACATAGATACTGGTACAGCCTTGAAGCTCAGATAATGTTGCAGCTGCCAGACACAGCTGCTGGGTATGGAACAGGGATGCCTCCCACCAAGGCCTCACCCAACCTGGTCTTAACACCTCTTGGAGGGGGGCATCCACAGCCTCCCTGGGCAACCTGTTCCAGTGCCTCCCCACCCTTTCTGCAAATAATTTCTTCCTAGTCTCCAGAGCAAATCTCTCCTGTATGTCTGAGGCCACGTCATCATGTTTCAGAAACACAGTGAAAAGCAGCACAATGATTCTTAGCCGTAAGCAAAGCAAATGTTGGCATCCCCTGAGAAACTATACATACATTATTTGATTTTAAGTTTTGGTTTATGAATTCCCTTTAAGAAATAATCTTAGGGGAAAACAAACAAACAACAAACCAACAAATCACTGACTCTTAGAATCACAGAATGGCTCAGGTTTGAAGGGACCTCAGAGATCATCTACTCCAACCTCCCTGCCATGGGCAGGGACACCTCTCAACTAGACTTGGCTGCTCCAGGGCTCATCCATCCTGGCCTTGATCACCCCCAGGCAGGAGGAAGCCACAGCCTCCCTGGGCAGCCTGTTCCTGAGTCTCACTACCCTCATAAAGTACTTCCTAAGCTTCAGTCTAACCCTGCCATCCTGCTTCAAACCATTCTTCCTTGTCCTGTCTCACCCTCAGAAAAAGTCCCTCTGCAGCCTACCTGCAGGATCCCTTCAGCTTTTGGATGGCAGCTCTAAAGTGGCCCAGAGTCTTCTCTTCTCCAGGCTGAACACCCCCAGCTCCCTCAGCCTGTCCTCATAGCAGATAGCCAGAAAATCAGCAGAAGTTTGTTAAGGAAATAGTGACGATTTCCCAAGCAGGCTGCAAATCATCCTTGTTCAACATTATCTCAGTTCTTCCCCTTCCCATCAGCATGCTGTTGTGAAGAGGTTATTAAATTTCATGAATATGAAATATGAATTATGAAAATATTATTTTTATTATCAAATTATTAATAACCGATGAATCAACAACTCATATATATGTTCTAGTGCACGTTCGTGAAATACATTCCATAAATGGCTTAGTGTTATGATCAGAACTTAATTAAATTATCTACAGACTATTTGTATGTTTATATAATGAAGAGTGCAGTTCTGCCGCCCGGCCACTAGATGGCGACTCGAGCGAACGCGGGCAGCTTCTGGCTATGTACAACAATATTACAATCTTTCTGTGCGTCAGCGATGACTCTGCTACACGCGGATACTTTGAACTGAGTGCTAGTGGGTAGAAAGCACGTGGGAGATACTCTGTAACTGTCGTTTGTAGCAAGGTGGGGGTCTGGCCGACTACTGCCGCTGGACTGGTTCCTAGTAGACTTGAAACGGTGGTGTTGGGTATTATCTCCTCTCTCCGCAGCAGTGCAGAAGGAATGCTGGAACCTGGGCTTAGCTCGGAAGCAGGTTCCCTTCAGGACTTGGTCGGTTCCCTCCAGACAATGGGCATAGGTCCTGGTCGGGTTCGGCCTGTGGGGTCGGCCCTGGGAGTCGGCTCGCACGGCAGGGTGGGGCGACGGTTGCCGGTAGGCGGGTTCAGAGGTTCCCGGTCGGACAACAATAGCTATGGGGTCGGCCCTGTGGCGACGGATCTCGGGGCTGAGGTAAACAGCCTCGGAGAGAGAATGCGGCTGCGCTGAGCTGCGGCTTCTCCGTTACTGGGCTTAAAGGCACAACGGGACGATTGGGGTAGTCCTGGGTTTGGTGCAGTATAGGCACGAACAATGCTTTAGTCTTCCCTGTGGTTACAGGGCTTGGAGCGGCACACGTGGCGGCTCTCCTCCCGCTATGGCGGGGCTAGGTATATGTGGACTTAGTCTCTAGTAAGTCCCTTCTCCCCGACAGCTGGGCAGATCTTACCCTTGGGGGCTGGTCCACCTCCGGTAGCACGGTGAGCTCTCCCGGTCGGTACGACTGGCTGTGGCAACGCTGGCTTCTCGGGCTCAGCGAAGGTCCTCCCTCTGAGATGATCCTCATGATCAAAGTGCTTCTCACGATGCAGAGGCTTCAGTATGCGTGCATGTGTGATAGAAGCTAGTAACAATAAGCTCAATGGCAGAGGCTGTGGCTCGAGAGCTGCTCTCTCGAGCAAGTACAGAGATAAAGTGAAAGAGGAGGCCAGTTGTTTACCCACAGGGGTAATACTTATAGATTCCTCGAGGCTGGGTTTGACCAATGGGCACTCTCATAGACAACTGGCTTCAGCCTATAGAAAGCGTGAAGCTGAAATCGTGCCCATACTTGGTAATTGCACACGCACTCCATGCGCTACATGCGTGCTGGCCTGGCTAATGTCTTGGCTTTTGTCTTCCTCCTGAAGGAGGGGAAACCTGTCCACATACTGGGACCAGATCTAGTATCTGGGCAGAATGTGCCTTCACCACAATGCTCATAGCCACTACGCCACAAGCACCATGCCTGCCTTGGGAGGCTTGTTAGGGCTTCATTTTAGCAGGAGCTGAAATCTCTTCTGGAAGTTCACTGCTTTGCCTGTAAAGGTCACCTGCCCATTGATGGTGTGTGTCTTGTCTTCAGTCATCTCAAACAGGAGAACAACAACATCCAAAGCACAACCATGCACCCTGCAAATGATGTTGTGCCCCCTACATATCTGTGTCTGACATGGAATACACCTGAGCCTTCTTTCTTCACCTCCACATTTTATACTACCAGCTACTTTTACCTTTCACCTGTCTTGCAGCTTAGGGAATAATTAGGCAATGAACTTCACTGGTGGCACTGCTGGGACACACTGATTCCATGGGCAGGTTTGGGGGAGAGTTGTGTTTTAGAATCATGGAATCAAAGTAACAGAACACTTGAGGCTGGAAAGGACCTCTGAAGGTCATCTGGTCCAACTCTTCTGACCCTTTTAGAAACCTGTTCCAGTACTTAAGTCACCTAAGATGAAAAAGAGTTGTTACACTCAGATGAAGTCCCTGATGCTTCTGTTTGTGACAATTGCCTCTGGTCCTGGCACTGGGTGACTGTCCCCTTTGCATCCTCCCATCAGGCATACACTGAAGAGACCACCCCTGAGCCTTGATGTCACCATAACACAGCAGAGCCCTCCTCTGAGCAGCAGGGGATGCAATCCTATCTCCAGCAATTCTTTGGTGGACACTTACTGCCCTTACTTGACTCAGCTGAAGAAAACTCTCATTTCTTGCAAGTAAAACCCTATGCATAATCCCCCATGGCATTTTTCTTTGCCCCACAAACTGGTAACTCATTCCCAAAATGGAACTGCAGAAATGCATTTCTGGCAGCTGTATCACTCATCCTGGAAGAGCCTCCTGGAATGGGGGCACTAGGCTGGGCTCAGCAGGCAGGCAGGAGGGTTCTGGGAGGAGCCTGGCAGCCATTCCTGACACACTGTAAGAGATCTGGTTGAGCTGTCAGTGTTCTGAGAGTACGCACACACAATCTTTATACCGTGGGGTTTCCACACTCTGTTGGCAGGCACAAAGCTGTAACCAGACTACTTATTATGCTGGCATCAAATCAGGGCCTGTGCTACACTGGATCCACTGGATCCCAAAGTACTCAGCAGAACATTAGAGGAGTATGGTGAGAGGTGCAAATGGCTCCAACAGCAGGCCCAGTGACTGGGCTTTGTAGTCTGGGGGACAAAAAGAGATGCTCATCCCTCCCTGCTTCAAGTTACCATTGGGGCTGGCTCTAAAGCCATGGGAAAGGAAGCTTTAAGACAAGAGTTTGTGAGAGAAGCTGTAATGTGAGCTGATGCTACGAAGAGTGTAGGACTACACTGCTGCCCTTCTACATCTGTGCTTGTGTGTCCCTGTGCCTCTGGGACACCTACTGAGCCTCTCAGATGGTTGAGCCTGCAAACAGGAAAGCATCAGCCATGGGAATTGGCCTGGGGTGGAGAACCTGCATCTCTAGGCTTGGCATTGGCAGATGGGCAGGAGGAATCACCAGACTGTGGAGCTGATGGAGGAGTTTGCTGCTTATGACATCCTTGACATTCATCAGTCTAGATGATGAAGATGATGCTAGAGTGAAAACAGAAGTGATCAGTGGGGTTGTTCAAAGGAAAGCCTGAAGTTCCTAGGTGCTGTACAAGTGTTAACTCCCTTGGGATTTTGGTCTCCTATCTTACCTTCATCATTTTTCTGGGGAAACATTAAAAATGAGATAAACAGGGCTGCTAAACCCAAACCTGGTAGGTTTCTGCTGGTCTGTCTGTCCACTCACATGAGTCTGACTCCTTGCCTCTTCCTGTAACAGCTCTCCATCTCTTTAACCACTACTTTAAAAGAATATTTATTTCAAATTATTATTCCCCAAAATAAAAAATGTCCACACAAGCAAAGCCTTCCACCTTCCCTTCACTTCCCTGTGCTGCAAGCAGCACTTACTCTTGTCCATAAATCCGTGCTCGGTCCCTTCTGCAGTATCTGTCTATACATTGAGGTCTGCCCTCTCAACCCACCTATCCTGGCAGCAGTTATTTTATTACTCTGAGAGAAGCAAAGTCTAAGGTCAGCATTTTCAGAAGTGCCTAAATTTCTAACACATTTGGTAAGCAGAGACTTCCAGTGACTCATCATGCTTGTTATCTACTGAGAGGTTTCCAAGGACAGAAATCCTTATTAAAATCCTTAGGAAGGCACAAAAACTCTAACTATAATTTTAATGAGTTTTGAAATTTTTTCCTCCTCAAAAGAATTCTTGTACTTGAGAAAAAATGGCTAAATTTCTCCCTAAATGTGTTGAGGGCTCCAGAGCTGGACACAGCACTCCAGGTGTGGTCTTCCCAGAGCAGAGTCCATTAGCAGGATCCCCACTCTCCATCTCTGGCCACGCTACTTTGGCTGCCGTTGGCCTTTTGGGCTGCAGGTGCCCATTGCTGGCTCCTGTCCAGTTTCTCAGCCACCAGCACCCCCAAGTCCTTATTTGCACAGCTGCTCTCTATCACCTCATTTCCCAGACTGGTTCAATAGTGAGGATTGTGCTGATCCAGCTGCAGGATCCTGCATTTGCTCTTGTTGAACCTCATGAAGTTCACCTGGGCTCACCTCTCCAGCTTGTCCAGGTCCCTCTGGCACATTGACAGCACCACTCATCTTGGTGTCATCTGCACACTTGCTGATGGTGCCTCGACCCTGCATCTATAGTATCAAAGTATTAAACAACACTGGTTCCAGTGTGGACCCTGAGGATCACCACTTGTCACCAGTCTCCACCTGAACTTTAAGCCGTTGACCACTCCCCCACTGGGCAACCTCATTTAGTGGAGGATATCCCTGCTCAGTGCAGGGGACTTGGTCTAGATGACCCCCAGCATCCTGGCCTGCATTAGGAATGGTGCAGTCAGCAGGAGCAGGGAGGTCATTGTGCCCCTGTGTTGCAGTTTGGGCTGAGTGCCCTCTACTACATGAGGTGCTTCCTGTGTCCAGAGGTCCAGCCCAGTGGGTGGACACAAGAAACTAGGTATTTCTACCATAATTCTCTGCATCATCACCATAAGATCCAGTGCAAGGTCTGGCACCTCCTCTTTCTTCCTTGCAGTCGCCCGGTAACTGGGGGAGATGTTGTCTCCCGGCCATGGGCCTGGCTAGGCCCAAGGCCACGGGGGGATGGGCAGTCTCAGATCTGGCCAGCTGAGACTAGCCTAGCAGTGGGGAGAGGGAAGAAGGAGCCCTGGGGTTCTTGGATGTACCCCAAGGTAGGGATGAGATCTTTCTGGGTCTCTGTTGGGATTTCTTTTGTCACTGCTTTCTGGCTCTCTGTAAGCATTCACTACTTTTTCATTTAAACTTTCCATCACTTCTGCAATCTGTTTGTCTGAGTTGTTATTTTTTGCCCGTGGTGGGGAGGGGGGCTGCCTCAACTGATCACATCCTGTACTCTGCTTTGCTTAGGCCACACCTTGAGTCCTGTGCCCAGTTCTGGGCCCCTCAGTTTAGGAAGGACATCGAGACACTTGAAGGTGTCCAGAGAAGGGCAACAAGGCTGGGGAGAGGCCTTGAGCACAAGCCTTACGAGGAGAGGCTGAGGGAGCTGGGGTTGTTAAGCCTGGAGAAGAGGCAGCTCAGGGGTGACCTCATTGCTCTCTACAACTACCTGAAGGGAGGTTGTAGCCAGGAAGGGGTTGGCCTCTTCTCTCTAGCAACCAGCACCAGAACAAGGGGACACAGTCTCAAGCTGCACCAGGGGAAGTTTAGGCTGGAGGTGAGGAGGAAGTTCTTCACCGAGAGAGTCATTCACCATTGGAATGTGCTGCCCAGGGAGGTGGTGGAGTCTCTGTCCCTGGAGGTGTTCAAGAGGGGATTGGACGTGGCACTTGGTGCCATGGTCTAGTCATGAGGTCTGTGGCAACAGGTTGGACTCAATGATCTTCGAGGTCTCTTCCAACCTTAGTGATACTGTGAGACTGTGATACTGTGATACTGTGACTTTGGAGGTTCCTTTCAGCCCAAACCATTCTATGATTCTATGACAACTCATTTTGCCAATGAGTTTTCCATTGAAAGGTGAACTGACAAGAGAGACTAAGGTGAGCATCTACATGAGATGAGATTAGCATAACCAAACAGGAAATACACATTTGGGTTAGCCTATAAATCTTCATCTTAGTTCTAGCAATGATTAATTTAAAGGAGATGCTGTGTTCCAGATTACACAGATATCATCGGAATCAATGAGAATCATGTCAGAAGTTCAAGAGGCACTGTGCATCCATCACGTAATTCATATAAACGATGCAGAATATGAGTTACAAGCAGTTGGAAAAGTGATCTCTTCTACACTAGAATACCATCAAGAAGGCTGAAGAATTTATGATTAACAGGATATAAAGTTCCCTCTTACCATTTCCATCTCTAAGGGTGGGAGATATGACCACATTTATGTCCTCTCAAGGACGGAGATCTAGTTCAAGTTGATCTGGGCATCTACTTCCAAGTCCAGAGTATCACCATGTGGTGGTTTGAGCCTTAACTGGAAGTTAAGAGCTCAGGTGGGGGCAAGGCTGAGAATCTCTCCCCCGCTCCCTCCTCCTCCCTCCCAACAGAGAGGGGAGAAAAGGAAGGAGCAAATCCACCAAACAATAATTTGGAGTCAGCTGGGAAGTAGAGAGGTAAAGAGTTGTCTTTAAACAATATATATATATATATTTATTAAAAAAAAAACCCAATAACAGGAAAAGGTTCACAAGGGCAAGGAACAAGGATGGATGGGAGGGGGACAAAAACAGGAGAAGAATACAAAATCAGCCTTTCTCTGAGGAGGCAGCAGGGAGAAGGATCAGGTCCGACCACGTGGCAGAGAAGCAGGAGGGCAGCTGCAGTAGCTCTCATCCAGCAGAGACAGGAGCCAGAAAAGGGGCCAACAGCTAAGATGTCCTGCTTTTTATACCCTAGCTGGGCAGACTCAGCTTCCCAGGGGAAAAATGCCCTGCAGGGAGTGAAAAGCACCTGCAAGCCCTCCCCCCCCCGCTTTGTTTTTTTGTTTTCAGAAAAGGGTGTTAACTCACCACACACCAAAAAGTGATGAACCTCATCTAGACATAGGCAATGTGAACTACCTCTTACCACAGACGTTGCTCCCTCTGATCTCTGTGGCAGAACACAGCCCAGGTGGATGGGAAGAGTTATCGAAAATGTTGTTGCATAAACAGAGGCCAAATGTTTATCAACTTGGGTAGGTACAAAGCCTCCCTAAGTCTACCCTGGGCACAGCTTTGTGCAGGAATTCTCTCTCTTTCCAAGGAAATGTTTCATGCTAGAAAATCAACTGCAGGTGAGATTCTAAATCTCTGCTTTATTCATCTTTCTGTCACTTGGGTTTTGTTACTTTGGTCTTTTTCATCCTCAGGGGTTGTTGCCAATTGGTTCTAAAGGAGAGAAGGAGCATGAGTCACATCTTAGCCCTAGGAATTGCTCCTGTGTTTAGTTCTACTACAAAGAACCAAGCCCAGATGTTCGTGGGGCTTTTCTTTCATCCACAGTTATCAAGATAAACATTAAAGTCAGAGTAGAAATCAGGATCTTCTCTTGCTCAGTATATCTTAAAAATTACTCAGGCTTCCGCCCCTCCCTGCTTTGGGACATGAAACCTTACTCATTCCTCACTGATACATCATTGCCCATTGTGTCTCTATTCCCCTTTGTCCTATCAAGCAATCTAATCACACACACATGCAAACAGCCTCAATTTCTGGGACAACAGATTTTTCTGAAATATTTCATCTTTCTCATCCTAAACCAGAGTGTAACACTTGCATGTCTCAGTCTCCATGGGGCCTGGATTGCCTTCAATAATCACCAGAGGTTCTCTGAATCATGAACAAATCCAGACAGAATACATTTGTGATTGAGCCTTCGATGTCAAAGTCATTGACCCAAACAAGAAGAATATTCTGAGCAAGGAAGGGAGATTAGAATCTGTCATCAGCACATAATGAAACTTCTCTGCCTGTTGTTGTTAAGCAAACTAAGTGTCTCTGGACTGAAGGAAGATGCTCAGGTAGCTCCAGTCCATATTCACACATATTTAATAAAGCTCATCACTGTGCTAGGAAAGAGCAATCAACCCAGCTCAGTTGACAGGAAATCTTCAGGGGAAAACGGATCACTTAAAAGGCACAAAGGCTCTGCACAATTTCAAGAAGAAGCTTAACTGAAAAATCAGCCTGGAAATCTACAGGGTCTTAAGTAGCAAAAAAATTAACCTCCTGGGCAGAGGCATTGAAACAACTCCCCATGGGTTAGCTGCTGCAAAGTGCACCAGCTCCATGAATTACAATACAATACAATACAATACAATACAATACAATACAATACAATACAATACATCAGGTTGGAAGAGACCTTCAAGATCATCACGTCCAACCTATCAACCAATCCAAGCCACCTAAATACAATACAATACAATACAATACAATACAATACAATACAACCCACCTAAACAACTAAACCGTGGCACCAAGCACCCCATCAAGCCTCTTCCTGAACACCTCCAATGAAGGTGACTCCACCACCTCCACAGGCAGCCGATTCCAATGGGCAATCACTCGCTCTGTATAGAACTTCTTCCTAACATCCAGTCTAAACCTGCCCTGGCACAGCCTGAGACTGTGTCCTCTTGTTCTGGTACTGGCTGCCTGGGAGAAGAGACCAACCTCTGCCTGGCTACAGCCTCCCTTCAGGTAGTTGTAGAGAGCAATAAGGTCACCCCTGAGTCTCCTCCTCTCCAGGCTAAGCAACCCCAGCTCCCTCAGCCTCTCCTCATAGGGCTTGTCTTCCAAACCCCTCACCAACTTTGTTGCCCTTCTCTGGACACGCTCCAGCAAGACAACATCCTTCCTAAACTGAGGGGCCCAGAACTGGACACAGTACTCAAGGTGCGGCCTAACCAGTGCAGTGTACAGGGGCAGAATGACCTCCCTGCTCCTGCTGGCCACACTGTTCCTGATGCAGGCCAGGATGCCATTGGCCTTCTTGGCTGCCTGGGCACACTGCAGGCTCATGTTCAGCCTACAATCAACCAGCACCCCCAGGTCCCTCTCTGCCTGGCCGCTCTCCAGCCACTCTGACCCCAGCCTGTAGCACTGCCTGGGGTTGCTGTGGCCAATGTGCAGAACCTGGCACTTGGATGTGTTCAGTCTCATGCCCTTGGCCTCTGCCCATCTGTCCAGCCTGTCGAGGTCCCTCTGCAAAGCCTCTCTACCCTCCAGCAGATCAACTCCTGCCCCCAGCTTGGTGTCATCCGCAAATTTACCGATGATGGACTCAATGCCCTCATCCAGATCATCAATAAAGACGTTGAAGAGCATGGGGCCCAGCACCGATCCTTGGGGCACACCACTAGTGACAGGCCGCCAGCTGGCTGTGGCACCATTCACCACCACTCTCTGGGCTTGGCCCTCCAGCCAGTTCCTAACCCAATGCAGTGTGCTCCCATCCAAGCCATGGGCTGCCAGCTTGGCCAGGAGTTTGCTGTGGGGGACGGTGTCAAAGGCCTTGCTGAGGTCCAGGTAGACCACATCCACAGGCCTCCCCACATCCACCAGGCGGGTCACCTGATCATAGAAGGAGATCAGGTTGGTCAGGCAGGACCTGCCCTTTCTAAATCCATGCTGGCTAGGCCTGATCCCTGTGCCATCCTGTAAGTGCTGTGTGATCGCACTCAAGATGACCTGTTCCATAATCTTGCCTGGCACTGAGGTCAGGCTGACAGGCCTATAATTCCCTGGCTTGTCCAACCGGCCCTTCTTGTGGATGGGCACCACGTTGGCCAGCTTCCAGTCTTCTGGGACCTCTCCAGTGAGCCAGGACTGCTGAAAAATGATGGAGAGTGGCTTGGCCAGCTCATCTGCCAGCTCTCTCAGCACCCTAGGATGGATCCCATCTGGTCCCATGGCCTTGTGGGGGTCCAAGAGGCTCAGAAGATCTCTAACTACCTCCTGGAGCATCAGGAAACTAAATTCCACCAGCACAAGGAGCTATAGGGTACTGGGACTGACAACCTCCTGGGAATCAGCTGCAGCAGATTGCATACATTGTGGTGGATAATTTGAAAAGGTTCTGGCCTCAAAATCTTAAAAGGAGGATCACAGGAGGCATGGATGATTGTGGCATATTAAGGCACAGACCCCTGCGATGTCTAGGAATAGGACATTGTGCACCGTAGATAGCTCAGAAAAGCGGTCAGGGATGGTTTCATGTGGGATATGCACAGCTTACACACCCTATGCAGCAACCAAAAGCAAATCTGTTTCTAGCAGTACTTTTCCATCCTAGCATGGTTGAGCATTTTGAAACTACTTGCAATACTGTGGCCAAAAAGAGGTGTTCAGTATCTTGACCACTTTCTATTCCAGCACAATTCAAGGTTTCATTTCTTTATCAGAACACTGTGTTTCAGACTCAAAAATGATTAACTCTTTTTCTTCAATCCCCATAGTGGATATCAGCACATCCTATTGGCAACTGAATACCCTGAGGCCAGAAGAGTTGCCCATCACTTCACCAGGCACCTGAGAAACTTGCTGTTCACTGCTGCCCATAAGCCTTCTGTCCTGGCTTGCACCAGAAAGCCAGAGCTCCTGAGATACCTCTCTACATCACCTTAAAATATCAGGCCTAAAGCTTGTTTTGCTACTGTTATAAATGCTACAGTGTGGTGGTTTGAGCCTTAACTGGAAGTTAAGAGCTCAGGTGGGGGGCAAGGCTGAGAATCTCTCCCCCACTCCCCCCCGCCTTCCCTCCCAACAGAGAGGGGAGAAAAGGAAAGAGCAAATCCACCAAACAATAATTTGGAGTCGGCTTGGAAGTAGAGAGGCAAAGAGTTGTCTTTAAGCAATATATATGTATATATATAACAATAACAGGAAAAAGGTTCACAAGGGCAAGGAACAAGGATGGATGGGAGGGGGACAAAAAAAAAACAAGAGAATAATACAAAACCAGCCTTTCTCTGAGGAAGCCTGGAGGCAGCAGGTCCGACCACGTGGCAGAGGAGCAGGAGGGTAGCTGCAGTAGCTCTTGTCCAGCAGAGGCAGAGGCCAGAAAAGCCCAGGGCCAACAGCTATGAGGTCCTGCTTTTTATACCCTAGCTGGGCAGGGAGGGGGGAGTGGAACAGACTCAGCTTCCCAGGCGAAAAATGCCCTGCAGGGAGTGAAAAGTACCTGCAAGCCCTCCACTCTGCTTTGTTCTTTTGTTCCCAGAAAAGGGTGCTAACCCACCACATACAGTTATTAATAAGAGGCAGAGATATTAACAAAAGTGTTAATTATGATTATACAAAACTATGCCAAAATTATTTACACTCAATTTTACAGATACAGGTATTCAGTTGAAAGAACCATCTGTCCAGCATGTATACATATAATTTGAAGACTTAGACAAATTAGGCAATTTAGAAAATTTAGAAGCAGCACTTAGTTCAGAAGCGAGGCCCAGCCCCTGGCTGGCAGATTCCAAAACAAAGTGCCTGGCACAAAACTTTATGGAAACTTTTGTAAGAAAATATTTGGTTTACTCACAAATTTAGGATTTTCTGGAATCTTTCAGGGGTACTGTGTTTGTGATCCTGAGATTATGCCATGGATGTGTCATAATAAGCAAAGCCAAATGGTGCTGACCACGTGGAACACTGCCATGTGGTTGCTGCCTTTGCCAGAGTGAAAGTTCTCAGCTCCTTCCAAGGGAAACTTTTGGAGGCTTTTGGAAAGCTCTGCCTGGGAGAGTTTGAAGGGCATGGTAAGCTGGCTCCTCAGTGAGGCAGGGGGCGACTCCCCCATGGCTCACAGGGTACAGCCAGAGCAGCTTCCCAACTGGACAAGGCGATAGCCTGATGCGTGGGGCTCTAGCAGTCCGGAATGAGCGGTGCACACAGGGCTACCGCAGTTCCCTTGCTCCATGCAAACCGAGCACCAGCTAGGCTCAGGTTGTGGATTGCAGGATGTGGTCCTGACCCTGCACAGCGTCACCTGTAGCCAGCAGTGCACTCGGGCCAATGGCTGCTTTGTGGTCCGGAGCAAAGCTCTTGGGATGAGTGGCTTGTGGATCGCAGGCAAGGCGACGTGGAGCATGGAGAAAACATGGCATGAGCGCGAGAACTTGCTTACCAAAATGACCCCAATTTAACATTTCCCAAAATCAATACCTGACCAATAGCAAAACTTGTGAAGAGTGTAATTAACCAACAAGACTGCCGAATGCAGTCTACACATATGCAGCGCATAAGCCAGGCATGAGGCAAGCATGAGTTTGCCATGGAGGTGGCAAACGTGCCTGGGCAGATTACTGCCCAGACTCACTGATGCCTCCTTTCTTGCTCTATTTGGTGCCAAACCCCCACACATACTCCAGAAGGGAGTGGGAAGAGGGGGTTTGAGCATAACATGTAGGGAGATGTTGTGGGCATATTTTGGGCATAATTCTGGGATATTCACCCTTTCACCACAGTTACCCTGAGCTTCCATTCCTAAGTCTCACATTTTGAAAGGCTTTAGCCTGGCATTTCAAAAGCAAGGCTTTGTTTTTCATACATATCAGCTGGGTGTCATGAACTCATTCCCTGTTTTGCAACATTTTGTTAGGGCTCTCACACGCTGTACAATGCATTGTTTCACCAACTGCTCTTTTCAAACTTTTTCTTCACTTAGCATGTAAATTAAACATAGATAAGAAAGGAAATCTACCCGGACCTCAGCAAGGCCTTTGACACCGTCCCCCACAGCAAACTCCTGGCCAAGCTATCAGCCCATGGCTTGGACAGGAGCACACTGTGTTGGGTTAGGAACTGGCTGGAGGGCCGAGCCCAGAGAGTGGTGGTGAATGGTGCCACATCCAGCTGGCAGACAAGCACCAGTGGTGTGCCCCAGGGATCAGTGCTGGGCCCCATGCTCTTCAACATCTTTATTGATGATCTGGATGAGGGCATTGCGTCCATCATCGGTAAATTTGCAGACGACACCAAGCTGGGGGCAGGAGTTGATCTGCTGGAGGGTAGAGAGGCTTTGCAGAGGGACCTCGACAGGCTGGACAGATGGGCAGAGGCCAAGGGCATGAGACTGAACACATCCAAGTGCCGGGTTCTGCACATTGGCCACAGCAACCCCAGGCAGTGCTACAGGCTGGGGTCAGAGTGGCTGGAGAGCGGCCAGAGAGCGGCCAGGCAGAGAGGGACCTGGGGGTGCTGGTTGATTGTAGGCTGAACATGAGCCTGCAGTGTGCCCAGGCAGCCAAGAAGGCCAATGGCATCCTGGCCTGCATCAGGAACAGTGTGGCCAGCAGGAGCAGGGAGGTCATTCTGCCCCTGTACACTGCACTGGTTAGGCCGCACCTTGAGTACTGTGTCCAGTTCTGGGCCCCTCAGTTTAGGAAGGATGTTGTCTTGCTGGAGCGTGTCCAGAGAAGGGCAACAAAGTTGGTGAGGGGTTTGGAAGACAAGCCCTATGAGGAGAGGCTGAGGGAGCTGGGGTTGCTTAGCCTGGAGAGGAGGAGACTCAGGGGTGACCTTATTGCTCTCTACAACTACCTGAAGGGAGGTTGTAGCCAGGCGGAGGTTGGTCTCTTCTCCCAGGCAGCCAGTACCAGAACAAGAGGACACAGTCTCAGGCTGTGCCAGGGTAGGTTTAGACTGGATCTTAGGAAGAAGTTCTATACAGAGCGAGTGATTGCCCATTGGAATCGGCTGCCTGTGGAGGTGGTGGAGTCACCTTCGTTGGAGGTGTTCAGGAAGAGGCTTGATGGGGTGCTTGGTGCCATGGTTTAGTTGTTTAGGTGGGTTGTGTTGTATTGTATTGTATTGTATTGTATTGTATTTAGGTGGCTTGGATGGGTTGATGGGTTGGACGCAATGATCTTGAAGGTCTCTTCCAATCTGGTGGTGTATTGTATTGTATTGAGCTGACCTTGGCCAACTGAACTGCAGTAGGCTCATTTGCCCTAAGTCCCACTATTTGCAAAACTTCTTCCTGAAAGGTTTTAGTTACAATTTATTCCAACTATGAGCATTCTATTTCTGTCTGCTTTCAACAGCAGTGCACACAAATGTGAGGGCATGCAGGGAGCTTCAGTAATTAACTCAGGTTTGAGCATGGATGCTGAGAGCTTGAAGTCTCTGCTCTGTTCCTTTCTGGTTGTGGTGGGGTGAGAAAGTTCCCTCCCCACACACAAAGAAAGAAACCACAGCTAGCTCAGTCGGAAAAGCAGATGAAAGCTATATTTACAGGCACAAATGGAATGCAATGAATATGTACACAAATATACAATATTTACAATATATACAGAAATACACGGCAATGAACGTAATGCAGAAAAGCCTTTTCCCTCCAGCCTCCCCCCTCCCCACCTCCCCTCTTTCCCAAAAAGGGTTAGAGAGAGAGAGAAAGGCAATTATGGAAGAAAAATTCTGTTAGATCAAAGAGAATGCAAGAATTAGTTTTCTTATCTGGTTAGCTTTGTTAACCAAGGTCACTCCTGCTTCAGAAAGAGAGAAGCCATCCAGCCCGCAGGACAGAGAAGCACAGACTGAACACAGCCTGAACCCAGACCAGACTGAACTAACAGAACCCAAACTTAAAATTGCATTCTACAATCTACCAATGAAATTAGTTTAGACTATCTTGGTTTTGTTCAAATATCAAAAACATTCAGCCAGAGTGTTCAGCAACTGTCTCTTTCTTAAAGGCATAGCCTCAACCAATCACAATCCACCTCTTCTAAACAATTTCATTGGCTGTTCATACTGTCCATCCAATCTAAAACAATATCTACAATTTTGCAAGTAAAGTCCATAGTCCATTCTGGCTATCCTCAGGTGTAGATGATTCAGAAGTCCAGAAAAATGGAAAACAGTTTGTCTCTTCGCAGACGGAGCGAAGAAAAGGGAAACAGGGAAACAGGGAAACAGGGAAACAGGGACACAGGGACTCTCAGTTGACTCAGGGCTCTCAGGGTTCTCAGGGTTCGTGCACCATGGATTCCTCAAGGATTCTTCCTTTGGGGGCGATGTAGCTGTACAACACTCTGAAATTAAACTCTCTCAGCTAAAGTTAAATTTCGTTTTGGAATACACTGAATTTCACCATTCTCTTGCATTAGCCAATAAGTGTGACCCGGACCTTCAGCTGAAACCACCCCTCGGACAGGTTTAGCCTCTCCTGAGGGAGAAAATACCCAAACAGTTTTACCTAACAGATTCTTTTCTCTAACAACAGGAACTCTATCACCTTCTACTTTCTGTAGCAGATCTGAGTGTGCCGGTCCAGCTCGGTTCACTGAACCTCTACTATTTACCAGCCAGGTTGCTTCTGCTAAATGTTTTTCCCAGTTTTTCAAAGATCCACCCCCCATGGCTTTAAGAGTGGTCTTCAAACCGTTGTAGCGTTCAATCTTCCCTGCGGCTGGTGCATAGTAGGGAATGTGGAATATCCACTCAATGCTGTGCTCTTTGGCCCAGCTCTTTACAAGGTTGTTTTTGAAATGAGTTCCGTTGTCTGACTCAATCCTCTCTGGAGTTCCGTGTCTCCACAGGATTTGTTTCTCCAGACCAAGAATGGTGTTGCGTGCAGTTGCATGTGGAACTGGGTAAGTTTCCAACCATCCAGTGTTTGCCTATACCATAGTAAGCACATACTGCTTACCAGAACGAGAACGTGGTAGGGTGATGTAGTCAATCTGCCAAGCTTCACCATACTTGTACTTGGACCATCTGTCACCATACCACAAGGGCTTAATTCGTTTTGCCTGCTTAATAGCAGCACAAATGTCACAGTCATGGATGACTTGTGTGATAGCATCCATGGAAATGTCTAAGGATCTGTCACGAGCCCACTGGTAGGTTGCATCTCTGCCTTGATGTCCTGATGAATCGTGAGCCCACCGAGCTAAGAATATCTCACCTCGGTGTTTCCAGTCAAGATCAAGATCAGAGTCCATGTCTACTTGAGAAACTCTTGCAGCTAATCTGCCTGATGGTTGTGTTGCTGTTCCTCAGTAGCTTTGCTCTTAGGGATGTGAGCATCAATGTGTCTCACCTTCACTGGAATTCTCTCGATTCGATCAGCAATGTCCTGCCACAGGTCAGCTGCCCAAATCAGTTTCCTTTTCTCTGCCAACCATTCCTCTTCCAGTCCTTTAGCCAATCCCACAGAGCATTGGCTACCATCCATGAGTCGGTGTAGAGAGAAAGCTTTGGCCACCTCTCACATTCAGCTACATCGAGAGCTAGCTGGACAGCTTTTACCTCTGCGAACTGACTGGATTCTCCTTCTCCATCCTTTGCCTCTGCAACTCGGCGTGTTGGACTCCACACTGCAGACTTCCACCTTCGCTTGTTCCCGACCAGCCGACAGGAACCGTCTGTGAACAAAGCATATTTCTTTTCATCATCAGAAAGGTCATTGTAAGGAGGAGCTTCCTCAGCACGAGTTACTCTCTCCTCTGGAGGTTTAGTACAGTTGGTACCTTCAGGCCAACTTGAGATCACCTCCACCAGACCAGGTCTTTCAAGATTTCCCATGCGAGCTCTGTGTTATCAGAGCCATCCACTTAGACCAGGTAGAGTCTGTTGCATGATGTGGTGTGGAACCCTTGCCTTTGAACATCCAATTCAAAACTGGTAATCTGGGAGCTAAGAGAAGTTGTGATTCAGTTCCAGTCACTTCAGAAGCTGCTTTCACTCCTTCATAGGCAGCTAGAATCTCTTTCTCTGTTGGAGTATAATTAGCCTCTGAACCTCTGTAACCTCGACTCCAAAAACCAAGAGGTCGTCCATGTGTCTCACCTGGAGCTCTCTGCCACAAGCACCAGGTTGGACCATTGTCACTTGCAGCCGTGTACAAAATGTTCTTCATGTCTGGACCATCTCGGACAGGTCCCAGACCCATTGCTTGAACCACCTCTTGCTTTATCTGGTCAAAAGCTGTTTGTTGTTCAGGTCCCCAGTGGAAATTGTTTCTCTTTCGAGTCACATCATACAGAGGTTTCACAATCTGACTGTATCCAGGAATGTGCAGTCTCCAAAATCCCACTCTCCCCAAGAAACGTAGAGTTTCTTGCTTGTTCATGGGATTGGCCATGCTAGAGACTCTGTTTACCACATCCACTGGAATGTGTCGGCGGCCATCCTGCCACCGCACTCCCAGAAACTGGATCTCTCTGGCAGCTCCTTTCACCTTGTCTCACTTGATGGCAAAACCTGCACTCAGAAGAATGTCAATGATTTTGTTACCTTTCTCGAAGACTTCCTCAGCAGTTTTACCCCAGACGATGATGTCATCGATGAACTGGATGTGTTCTGGAGCACCACCTTGCTCCAGAGCATTGTGGATCACTGCATGACAGATGCTGGAGCTGTGGATCCAGCCCATTGGCAATCTATTGAAAGTGTACTGGATTCCTCTCCAGGTGAAAGCAAACTGAGGCCTGCATTCCTCTGCTATGGGAATAGAGAAGAAGGCATTAGCAATGTCTATGGTAGCTTACCCTTTGGCCTCTTTGGATTCCAGCTCGTACTGGAGTTCCATCATGTCTGGTACTGCTGCACTCATAGTTGGAGTTACTTCATTCAGGGCTCAGTAGTCGACCGTCAGACGCCAGTCTCCATTCTGCTTTCTCACAGGCCACACTGGACTCTTGAAAGGGGAATGAGTTTTGCTGATGACTTCCTGACTCTCCAGCTGACGAATCAGATTCTGAATGGGCAACAAAGAGTCACGGTTGGTTCTGTATTGTCTGTGATGCACAGTCTGAGAAGCAACCGGCAATTTAATGTCCTGAATCTTGTGTTGTCCCACAACTGCAGATTCATCAGAAAGCTCAGGTCTAACAGACAGCTTCAGTTTTTGTCCATCAACTCCTACAGATGCTACTCCAAAAGCCCATTTGTAACCTCTGGGGTCTTTGAAACGCTCTGTTGGTGCTCCTCCCTATCTCCCTGCATGTGGAAAACTCCACTAGCTTATAGTCACTGCATCCTAGACAGCCTCAATGGTGAATGACTCTTTCGGTGAAGAACTTTCTCCTCACCTCCAGCCTAAACTTCCCCTGGCGCAGCTTGAGACTGTGTCCCCTTGTTCTGGTGCTGCTTGCTAGAGAGAAGAGACCAACCCCTTCCTGGCTAAAACCACCCTGAGAGCAATGAGGTCGCCCCTGAGCCTTCTCTTCTCCAGGCTAAGCAACCCCAGCTCCCTCAGCCTCTCCTCACAGGGCTGTGCTCCAGACCCCTCCCCAGCTTCATCGCCCTTCTCTGGACACCTTCAAGTGTCTCAATGTCCTTCCTAAACTGAGGGGCCCAGAACTGGACACAGGACTCAAGGTGTGGCCTAACCAGTGCTGAGCACAGGGGCACAACGACTTCCCTGCTCCTGCTGGCCACACTGTTCCTAATGCAGGCCAGGGCCTGGGCACACTGCTGGCTCATGTTTCAGCAGCTGTCAATCAGCACCCCCAGGTCCCTTTCTGCCTGGCTGCTCTCAGCCACTCTGACACCAGCCTGTATCTCTGCCTGGGGTTGTCGTGACCAAAGTGCAGCCCCTGGCACTTGGACTTGTTGAATGCCATCCTGTTGGACTCTGCCCATCTGTGCAGCATGTCGAGATCCCTCTGCAGAGCTCTCATACCCTCTAACAGATCAACTCCTGCCCCCAGCTTGGTGTCATCTGCAAATTTCCTGATGATGGAGTCAATGCTCTCCTCCAGATCATCAATAAAGATATTGAACAGGATGGGGCCCAGCACTGACCACGGGGGACACCACTAGTGCCTGGCTGCCAGCTGGAGGTGGCACCATTCACCACCGCTCTCTGGGCTCAGCCTCCAGCCAGTTCCTAACCCAGCTCAGAGTGCTGCTGTCCAAGCCAGGGGCTGAGAGCTTGGCCAGGAGTTTGCTGTGCGGGACAGTGGCAAAGGCCTTGCTGAAGTCCAGGTAGACCACATCCACAGCCTGCCCCAAATCCACCAGGCAGTCACCTGGGCATAGAAGGAAATCAGGTTGGTCAGGCAGGACCTGCCCTTCCTGAATCCATGTTGGCTGGGCCTGATCCCTTGGCCATCCTTCAGGAGCACAGTTATTGCCCCCAAGATGATCTGCTCCATCATTTTCCCTGGCACTGAGGTCAGGCTGCCAAGTCTGGAGCTTCCAGGTTCCTCCATCTGACCCTGCTTGTGGATGGGCACCATGTTGGCAGCTTCCAGTCATCTGGGACCTCTCCAGTGAGCCAGGACTGGTGGAAAATGATGGAGAGTGGCTTGGCAGCTCATCTGCCATCTCTCTCAGCACCCTAGGATGGATCCCGTCTGGCCCCATGGACTTGTGAGCATCCAAGTGGCTCAGCAGGTCCCAAACCGATTCCTCATGGATATCCAGGGCATTACACTGCTCCCTGACCCCATCACCCAGCTCAGGAGGCCACTCACCCTGAACTCCTCCTGCCTGGCTGTTGAAAATTGAGGCAAAGAAGGTGTTCAGGACCTCAGCCTTTTCCTCATCTCCAGTCACAGTGTTCCCCTCCAGGTCCAATAGGGAGTGCAGGTTCTTCTTGTCCCTCTTTTTAGCATTAATGTATTTATAAAAATGTTTTTTATTACCTTTCACAGAGGTGTTCAGCTTCAGTTCCAACTGGGCCTTTGCCTCTATAATTTTTCTCCTGCATAATCTAACAACTTCCTTGAACATACCTTGAGAAGCCTTCCCCTCCTTCCAAAGGTGATACAGCCTCTTTTTTCCCCTTAATTCCTTCAGGAGCTGTTTGCTCATCCAGGCCCAGAGCCTTGCCCTCGGCTCATGTTCCCCAGTTCCTGTGCCTTCAAGAGCTCCTGTTTGAAGTAGCTCCAACCATCCTGGACCCCTCGGTTCTTGAGGGCTGCTGCCCAGGGTACTTTGCAAATAAGTTTCTTAAACAGGCTGAAGTTTGCCCTCTGGCAGTCCAAGGTGAGGGTTCTGTTGGTGCTCCTCCCTATCTCCCTGCATGTTGAAAACTCCACTAGCTTATAGTCACTGCATCCTAGACAGCCTCCCATGGTCACATCTCCCACCAGCCCTTCTCTATTGGAGAGCAGCAGGTCAAGCAGAGCCTGACCCCGGTAGGCTCACTTAACAGCTGCATCAGGAAGCTGTCCCCCATGTGCTCCAGGAACCTTCTGGACTGCCTCCTCTCTGCTGAGTTAAGAACAGTGAAAAGGCAGAGTTGGAACTGGCTAATCCATCCTGGAGAAAAATAGATGCAAAGTTAAGGGACACCAAATGATGTCAAAGCAAGAGCTGGCTACTCTGTAGAAATCTAGAACACAGCCAAGAATCTCTTGAAGAAAGTGACCCTGAAGGTGATAATTTGATTCTCTGTTTTGAAAGGTCATAGATTTGTAGATTCATAGACTGGTTTGGGCTCGAAGGCTTCTGAAAGATCATCTAGTTCCAATCCCCCAGGAAGGCAAATGAATAATTGATGTTTTATTGTTCCCATGGGGTATCCTGCCTGTTTTCAAACTGTTTCATTCTCCAGCTCCTTAAGACAGTGTCCCACTGGGGTAACTTTACCCTATCTCTAGTACTTTGCTGCCGTCTGAAGGCCAAAAAGATTCAAAAGCATTTCCTTGGTACTGAATTCTTTGCTTTTCATGGAATGTATCTGGTTGGAAAAGACCTTCAACCAGGCCAAGCTGCCACCCAGCACTGAAGGGTCAACACTAAACCATGTCCCTAAGCACCAGGTCCAGACACTGCTTGAACACCTCCAGGAAAGGTGACTCCAGCACTGCCCTGGGCAGCCTCTTCTAATGTCTGAGAACCCTTCCAGTGCAGAAATATTTCCTAGCATCCAGCCTGAGCCTCCCCTGGTGCAGCTTGGAACCATTGCCTCTGCTCCTGTCCCTTGCCACCCAGGAGCAGAGGCTGCCCCCTCCTCACTCCAACCTCCCTGCAGGGAGCTGTAAAGAGCAATGAGGTCTCCCCTCAGCCTCCTCTTTCCCATCCTGAACACCCCCAGCTCCCTTAGCTGCTCCTCACAGCCCAGGGGCTCCAGGCCCTTCTCCAGCCTCACTGCCCTGCTCTGGACAGGCTCCAGCCCCTCAGTGTCCTTCCTGGAGTGAGTGGCCCAGAGCTGAACACAGGGGGATGGCCACCTCCTGTTCAGCATGAACCAAACTCTACACCCAGCAGGCAGTTTTGGGGGAACATCTCCATCTTGGTGGCAAGGAGAATTTGGTAGGATGGACGTGGCCAGGCTGTGACAGCAGAAAAAGAGGCCCTAGCACATGGAATGATTTAGCATGGTGGCAGCTGAAAGGGGACCCCTTGATGCTGAAACAATCTCACTTAAGCTGCAGAAGTACTTCACATTCCTAAACTTAATGAAGTGCCTGCTTAATGAACCTGATCTCCTTCTACATAAGGTGACCTGCTTAGTAGGTGAGGGACAGGCTGTGGATGTTTTCATCTGCACTTTAGTGAAGTCTTTGACACCATTTCCCACAGCATCCTCCTGGAGGTACTGGCTGCTCATGGCTTTGATGGGTGGAGGCTTTGCTGGGGTAAAACCTGTCTGGATAGGCCCAGAGAGCGGGGGGAATGGAGTGAAATCCAGTTGGCATCTGGTCACAGGTGATGCTCCCCATGGCTCAGAACTGGGTCCAGGGATGTTTAACATTATCAATGAGGGCATTGAGGCACCTGCAATAGGTTTGCAGATGACACTAAACTGGGTAGCAGTGTTGATCTGCTGCAGGGTAGGAAGGCTCTTCTGAGGGATCTGGGCAGGCTGAGGTGAATGGGATGAAGTTCAACAAGGCCAAGGGCTGGGGGCAGTGCATTTTGGTCACAACCACCCCATGAAGGCTCCAGGCTGGGGGCAGAGTGGCTGGAAAGTTGCCTGGCAGAAAAGGACATGGGGATACTTGTTTACAGCAGCTGAAGAGGAGCCAGGGAGTGCCCAGGTGGCCAAGAATGCCACCAGCATCCTGGCCTGGATCAGCAATGGTGTGGGCAGCAGAAGTGTACTGTGTTTGGCTGAGCTGGAGTTAATTTCTCCCCAGAGCACCTTCCTAGTGCTGTGTTTGGCAGTGCTGTATCTGGGTGTTGATACCACAGCAGTGTTTTGGCTGCTGCTGAGCCCAGCACCCTGGCTGTGCTTTCCCAACCTTTCCCACCCCAAGAGTACACTGAGGGGTGGGCAAGATCATGGGAGGGGACACAGCCAGGCCAGCTGACCCAAACTGACCAAAGGAGTGTTCCAGGCCAGGTGACATCAGCTCAAGCAGAAAAGCTAAGTGACAGAAGGCAGTGTGGGGTATTTGTTGATGGCATCTGTCCTCCAGAGCAGCCACAGAGCCCTGCCCAGGAGCGACCTAAGCACTGTGCAGCTGGATGGGCAGCAGAGAACATCTCTGATTTGCCTCCACCAGCGGCCTTTGCTTTGGCTTTGCATTATTAAATTGCTTCTATTCATTACAGGCCTCCTGTTGTATTTTCCCCTCTCCCCCTGTCCATCTAAGAAGGGAAGTGGTAGAGCAGCTTTGGTGGGCTGTGGTGGGTTAACACCCTTTTCGGAGAACAAAAGAACAAAGCAGGGTGGAGGGCTTGCAGGTACTTTTCACTCCCTGCAGGGCATTTCTCACCGGGGAAGCTGAGTCTGTTCCACTCCCCCCTTCCTGCCCAGCTAGGGTATAAAAGCAGGACCTCATAGCTGTTGGCCCGGCTTTTCTGGCTTCTGCCTCTGCTGGATGAGAGCTACTGCAGCTACCCTCCTGCTCCTCTGCCACATGGTCGGACCTGCTGCCTCCAGGCTTCCTCAGAGAAAGGCTGGTTTTGTATTATTCTCTTGTTTTTTTTGTTCCCCTCCCATCCATCCTTGTTCCTTGCCCTTGTGAACCTTTTTCCTGTTATTGTTATATATATATTGCTTAAAGACAACTCTTTGCCTCTCTACTTCCAAGCCGACTCCAAATTATTGTTTGGTGGATCTGCTCTTTCCTTTTCTCCCCTCTCTGTTGGGAGGGAGGAGGCGGGGAGTGGGGGAGAGATTCTCAGCCTTGCCCCCCACCTGAGCTCTTAACTTCCAGTTAAGGCTCAAACCACCACATGGGCATTTGGCCCTCACCAGGTGAAACCACCACAAGGAGCAGGGCAATGATTGTGCCACTGTACTGGGCACTGGTGAGGCCATGGCTTGAATACTGGGTTCAGTTTTGAGTCCCTCAATCCAAGAATACTGAGGGGCTGGAGTAGATCCAGAGAAGGGCAATGAAGCTGGTGAAGGGTCTGGAGAACAGGGCTGGTGAGGAGCAGTTGAGGGAACCAAGGTTGTTTAGTGTGGAGAAGAGGAGGCTGAGGGGAGGCCTCATTGCTCTCTACAGCTCCCTGCAGTGAGGTGGGGGTTGGGCTCTTCTTCATAGTCTCAGTTAATTGGAGAGGAAATGGCCTCCCTCAGCCCCTCCTTTAGCCCTGGTGCTCCAGGCCCTTCTCCAGCCTTGTTGTCCTGCTCTGGACAGGCTCCAGCCCCTCAATGTCCTTCCTGGAGGGAGGGCCCAGAGCTGAACACAGGACCCAAGGCACAGAGGGCACTGAGCCAAGCCTCGTGCCAGGAGCTTATGAAGGAGAGTTCTGGGGGGAGACAGTGTCAAAGGCTTTACTGAAGTGCAGGCAGGCAATGTCCATGGCCTTCCCTCATCTAGCAGGTCACCTTGCTGTAGGAGATCAGGTTGGTGAGGCTGGGCTGACACCATAGGGAAAATGAGTACATGGCTGAGGGAGTGGTGTCAGGGGCAGAGCTTTGGCCATTTCAGCTAGGAATCTTAGATTTGGAAATCTGCTCTGCTGGGAGCTGTGGGGATCCATCTTTCAGAGAAGGGCAAGAACATCTTTGGCCACAAGCTTTCCAATCTAGTGAGGAGGGCTTTAAACTAGGGGACCCCAGGGAAGGGGTCCTCAATCCATCCCACATAGAGGCCAATGACACTAACAGGCACCCTGTGCCTGGACTTAGACCACAGGCTGTGAACCCCAATCAGTAAATCAGCTTCAGTGGAGCCACACTGGCATCACTGAGATGTGGTGGGATGGCTCCCATGACTGCAGTGTGCCATTAGATGGGTAAAAGCTCTTCAGGAAAGACAGGCAGGAGAGGAGTCCATGAAGCTCCACCTGGGGACAGAAGAAGAGGTGGCAGAAAGCTGATGGTGAGCATTAAAGGGCAGGCAAGGGGAAGTGACATCATAGTGGGGGTCTGCTACAGGCCACCTGACCAAGAAGACTGAGTGGATCAGGCCTTCTATAAGCAGATAGGAGCAGCTTTGCGTTCGCAAACCCTGGTCCTCCCGGCAGATTGCAACCACCCTGATGTCTGTTGGAAGGCTAACACAGCAGGGGACCAATCTGAGAGGTTTCTGGAATGCACTGAGTTTCCTCCTCCAGGTACTAAAGGAACCCACATGAAAGATGCTACGCTGGACGTTGTCCTCTCCAGCAAGGAGGCGCTGGTGAGCAGCCAAGGGCAGCCTTGGCTGCAGCAATCATGAACTAGTTGATCTGAAGATCCCTGAGGTGTCAAAGGGGTGTCAAAGAGGGTGTGAAGCAAGCTCACTACTCTGGACCTCAAGAGAGAAGACTTCATCCTCCTCAGGGATCTCATTGGCAAAATGTCATAGGATAAAACCCTTGAGGGAAGAGGGGCCAAGAAACAAGGTCAATATTCAAGCAATATCTCCTCCAAGCCCAGGAGCAGTGCATGCCAAGAAGGAAGAAGGCAGGCAAGAGTGCCAGGAAATGAGCATGGGTGAAAAAGGTGCTCCTGGACTTTCTTGGGCACAAAATGAGAGCCTCTAAGGAATGGAAGCAAGAACCGGCCCCGCGGGAGGACAACAAAGGTGTCCAAGGGATCAGGCTAGGAAAGCAAAAGTGCAGAGAGAACTGAATTGGCCAGGGACATAAAGGGGAACAAGAAGAATTTCATCTGTGAAAAAAGGTGGCTAGGGAAGATGTGAGGCCTCTCCAAAAGGAAAATGGAGTCCTGGTCACAAGGAATATGGAAAAGGCTGAGGTGCTCACTGACTACTTTGCCTCAGTGTTCACCAGTAAGGGCTCCAGCTGCAACACCCAAGCTGCAGAAAACAAAGATGGGGAGTGGAAAACGGAAGATCCACCCACTAGTGACCTGGAGTCCCTCAGGGGCTGGTACTGGGACAAGTGCTGGTGAACATCTTTGTGGGTGACCCTCAGCAGGCTTGCGCATGACACCAAGCTCTGTGATGCAGCTGACAGACCGGAGGGAAGGGATCCATCCAGAGGGACTTGAACAGGTCAGGGAGGTGAGCCCGAGCCAGCCTCAGGAGGTTCAACAAGGCCACGTGCAGGGACCTGTGTGGGAACCCGGGGGTGGTAGATGATAAAAGGCTTTGCTGAACTGCAGACCTGTGTGAGAACGGAGTGGGGCTGGCAGTGTGTCTGGAGCGGACGGAGAGCAGGTGCTGAAAGCTGGCCGCGGCAGTGAGAGCGGAAGCAGCAGATTCCAGGATCAGTAGGCTGTGGGAAAGGGAAGTAAAGCAGGTACAAATCTCTTCGTAAATAGCCACCTGTCGCACAGGTCAGGGCCATCTGCCCACCTGCAGCAGTGGCCACCTCTCCACAGGCTGGTCCATCAGTTTCTATTTCAGCTTGTTGTGGTGGGACCGGCAGGATCGGGCCCACTGCATTTCACCACACTCAAGAATGGAAGTCCTGCACCTGGGTCAGGCCAATCCCAAGCACAACTCCATGCTGGGTGAGGAGTGTGTTGACAGCAGCCTGGAGGAGGCTTTGGGGTGTCAGTTGGTGACAATATCCCCAGGAGCCAGCAGTGGTCCCTGGCAGCCCAGCAGGCAGCTGTGTGCTGAGCTGCATCCAGAGCAGGGAGAGCAGCAGCACAGGGAGGGGATTCTGCCCCTCTGCTCTGCTCTGCTCTGCTCTGCTCTGCTCTGCTCAGACCCCACCTGCAGCACTGCCTCTAGCTCTGGGGCCCCCAGAACAAGAAGGACCTGGAACTGTTGGAGCGGGTCCAGAGGAGTCCACAAAGATGATCAGAGGGCTGGAGCACCTCTGAGAGCTGAGGCTGTTCAGCCTGAAGAAGAGAAGGCTCCAGGCCTTCCAGTATCGGAAGGAGGCTACAAGAAAGCTGGAAAGGGCCTTTTTATAAGGGCTTGTAGTGACAGAACAAGGGGGGGGGTGCATTGAAGCTTGGGGAAAGGAAATTTAGACTGGAGAGTAGGAAAAAGTTCTTTAGAGTGAGAGTGGTGAGACACTGACACATTTTGCCCAGATGTCTCCTCCCTGGAGGTACTCAAGGACAGGTTGGATGAGGCCTTGAGCAGCCTGGGCTAGTGGAAGGTGTCCCTGCCCATGGCCAGGGGGGTTGGAACTGGATGACCTTTGAGGTCACTTCCAACCCAAAGCATTTTGTAAATCTATGAAGCTGTGAGTTCAGATGGTGTGGTTCATGGAGGTGTCAGCAGTGTTGCAGCCACTGTGTCCTGGCTGATCGTTGCAGCTGGAGCCTGGGAAGCAGGACCTGTGTACATGCCAGTCTTGGAGGAGCAGATTAGGAGAGGTGGTTTCGTGACCTTTGCTTTCCACATGCCCTGTGTGTAGACGGCGGAGTGAAAGGACCCCCTGGCACCCGAGGGTTGCTGTTTGACTTCTGTAAGGGCAGTGTGAAGCAGGAGAAGTCTGTGGCTTCCTGTGCTGCCTGTAACCAAAGTCTGTTAGCTTGTTCTCTAACGAGCCCTGGTGGGAACACGTTGTCCAACTCGTTTCTAGTCTGGCATCTCTCCCTGGGCTCCATTAAAGCTCCAAGTAACTTTTCTCTCTGCTTCTGCCTGTGGTCTCCTCAAGGTAGCTTGCCAGATTTTGCCATAGCTACAAAGCAGCAGGGAGGAAGCTGCACATTCCTCAAGGGGCTCATTAAGAAGCTGGCAGCCAAAATGAGCTCTGCCTTTGCCTTCCTGCCACTCCCTGCAGAGCTGTGAGCCTTGTGGGGCTCATTGCAGAGATGTTTCCAGGAAAACCCAGGGCACCAGTTTTGTTTGTTCTGTGTTTTAATCATGTGTGACAACATGAGCGGAGATGAAGCAGTTCTGGAAGGAAATTAGTTCATCTTGTCTGCTGCTGGAAACCAGGAAGAGAGAGGAAAGCATCTTGGTGGTCAAGCAGCAAGTGGCCAGAGCCAGGCTTGGATTCATGTGCTGGGGATGGGGCAGCTCTCCTTACAGTCTCTTCTCTTGTCACCACCACCCAGTGTCAGAGGCCTTCTTTGCTAGGCCTTGTTCTGCCCTAATTAGCACTTGGTACCTGTTGTGCTCACTGTGCACAGGGACAGGAGGGATATTCACCAGCATGGCAAAATAATTTCTAGGCCTTTTTTTGATGAAGGATAGTAATGAAAAGAGTCATCTTTTTCACTCTGGTCCCCCTGAACTCCATTTCCCTCAGGACATGAACCTGCCAAGAGCTCCTCAGTGGAGATGGGCGGGTGACAGAAATGTTCAGGAAGCATTAGGGTAAGAAAAGTTTAACCAACAGAATGAGCAGAACTAGATTACAAAAAACTGAATGCAGATGCAGAAGAGAATGTGATGGGCTGGCCAGGTGGGCTGGGTTAGCAGAGGGAGAGGACAGCTGGGCCTTGGCTTGCCTGGCTCAGGAGCCACAGAGTGACTGACTGAGGGCTATGATTAGGAGCATTGACTCGGGATGGCTTTTGTTCTCTAAACATCATCTGTCAGCATTTCCATGGTGGGAACATGGGAAGCTGTAACAAATTAATTTCAGGTGTGAGCAATGGATTCAGCTGGAGCAGAGGTGGTTCACGGTCCGCTGATGAAGGAGATGGTCTCACATCTGTAGCATTTACAGGCTTTGGTCATTGATGTCACACTTACAGGAACCCATCTTATTTAAGCCTTAGGAAATAGGAATGGGTCTAATCCCACCTACCATCAGTGACTGGATTCAGCACCTGACTCGCAGCTCCGTGTAGGCATCTGAACCCAGGTGTTAGGAGCTGTGTGCAGGTGGCCCTTCCCGGCCTACGCTAAAAGACCACAGCAGGGGTGGTTAGAAGGCATCATGGACAGACAGAGCTATGAGGTGTCCATAGCTTGCCCCGACCCAGGGCACTGCCAACAAACCAGCGACCTGGGAAATTGTTGGATACTATTAATCGCAAACGGGGAGCAGGAGCTTAGCAGAGCTAAGGTAGAAATTGCCAGAACAACCATGTCATAAATATCAAAGAAGTCTTCAACTGTAGCAAACCCTGGGTGTGAGGAAAGGGCAAGCAGGGGAAACTTTTGACTTGAGAGGGGTGGCCAGTGGCAAAGGGGAGGAACTTGAAGGAAAAAAGAATATCAGGTGAAGCAACTCATGGGATGTTGACCGTTTGGTACATCTGTCCAACCACCCTCCTCTTGATCAGCAAGTGTGGAACAGAAGAATCCTGCTGCTGTCATGACCACATCTGTCAGGTTGGGAGACCTGGTGTCTTCTTCAGTTCGGGGAGGGACCAGATGGGGGCAGGCAAGGCATTCTGACTTCCTAGTGAGAAGCTCTCTTCTGCTGCCATCTTGTGCTAGTTTAGATGCTCTGGACTACAGCATTGTGGTAGGGTGAGAAAATTCTCCCCCACACACAAAGAAACCAGAGCTAATTCAGTCGGAAAAGCAAAATGAAATAAGCTGTATTTACAGGCAGAAATGGAATGCAATGAATATGTACACAATATACAGTATCTACAATATTTACAGAAATACACAGCAATGAACATAATACAGAAGACCCCTAGCCAGGGGGATTCCCCTGTATCCCCTCTCCCTCCCTACCTCCCCTTTTTTCCCAAAAAGGGTTAGAGAGAGAGAGAAAGGCAATTAAGGAGAAAAATTCTGTTAGCTCAAAGCGTGTGCAAGAATTACTTTTCTTATCTGGTTAGCTCTGTTAATTCAAGGTCGCCCCTGTCCGGCAAAGCTGTTGCTTCAGAGGGAGAAACAGGCCCGCACGAACAGAGAGAGAGAACAGCCTGAACCCAGACTGAACACAGACAGAACTTAAAGTTGCACTCTACCAATCTACCAATGAAATTAGTTTAGACTATCTTGTTGTCATTTAACTATCAAAAACATTCAGCCAGAGTGTTCCAGCAACTGTGCCTTTCTTAAAGGCATAGCCTAAACCGGTCACAAGCATGAAGAGGACCAGCATGAGAAGTAGAAAATCCTTGGAGTTGATGAGCAGAAAATAATATTTATTAAAAATAATTCCTGAGTTTAACAAGACAACAGAGTAACAGAGCTGGTGAGGAGATGCCCAACTGAATGACATGACAACACTGAGGAAGAACTCTCCTGGTTATCACAGTATCACAGTATCACCAAGGTTGGAAGAGACCTCAAAGATCATCAAGTCCAACCTGTCACCACAGACCTCACGACTAGACCATGGCACCAAGTGCCACGTCCAGTCCCCTCTTGAACACCTCCAGGGATGGTGACTCCACCACCTCCCTGGGCAGCCCATTCCAATGGCGAATGAGATTATGGTTGTCAATTAACTTGGACAGTCTTGCCCCAAGGATTTAAGAAAAGTGGGACAAGCCAGAAGGCAAGGGAGTCCTGCTACAGTCTCAACTCCCAAACCATCCTAGTAGAACAGGATGATGTAGAAATCAAAGTTACTCATGGTGTCCACCTGGGCACACTGCTGGCTCATGTTTACCTGCTGTCCACCACTACCCCCAGGAGCCTTTCTGCCTGGCTGCTCTCAGCCACTCTGACCCCAGCCTGTAGCACTGCCTGGGGTTGTTGTGGCCAATGTGTAGAACCTGGCACTTGGATGTGTTCAATCTCCTGCCCTTGGCCTCTGCCCATCTGTCCAGCCTGTTGAGGTCCCTCTGCAGAGCTCTCCCACCCTCTAACAGATCAACTCCTGCCCCCAGCTTGGTGTCATCTGCAAACTTACTGCTGAGGGACTCAATCCCTTCCTCCAGATCACCAATAAAGATATTGAGCAGGATGGGGCCCAGCACTGACCATGGGGGACACCACTAGTGCCTGGCTGCCAGCTGGATGTGGCACCATTCACCACCACTCTCTGGGCTCAGCCTCCAGCCAGCTCCTAACCCAGCTCAGAGTGCTGCTGTCCAAGCCAGGGGCTGACAGCTTGGCCAGGAGTTTGCTGTGGGGGACAGTGGCAAAGGCCTTGCTGAAGTCCAGGCAGACTCCATCCACAGCCTGCCCCACATCCACCAGGCAGTCACCTGGGCATGGAAGGCGATCCGGTTGGTCAGGCAGGACCTGCCCTTCCTGAATCCATGCTGGCTGGGCCTGATCCCGTGGCCATCCTTTAAGTGCTGTGTGATTGCACTCAAGATGACCTGTTCCATAACCTTGCCTGGCACTGAGGTCAGGCTGACGGGCCTGGATTCCCTGGCTCATCCAACCTGCCCTGCTTGTGGATGGGCACCACGTTGGCCAGCTTCCAGTCTTCTGGGACCTCTCCAGTGAGCCAGGACTGGTGGTAAATGACGGAGAGCGGCCTAGCCAGCTCATCTGCCAGCTCTCTCAGCACCCTAGGATGGATCCCGTCTGGTCCCATGGACTTGTGGGGATCCAAGTGGCTGAGGAGATCTGTAACTGCCTCCTCCTGGATCACAGGGGAACTACACTGCTCCCTGCCTCCATCTGCCAGCTCAGGAGGCCACTTGTCCTGCAGACAACCTATCCTGCTATTAAAATTTGAGGCAAAGAAGGTGTTAAGTACCTCTGCCTTTTCCTCATCTTTTGTTACTATGTTCCCCTCTGTGTCCACCAAGGAGTGCAGGTTGTCCTTGCCCTCCTCTTGCCATTCATATATTTGTAAAAGCATTTAATCAAAAATCAGGTAGTAAAAATCGACCAGGAAGCAAACCCTCCTTGGCCACAAGCATTACCAAGTGCCCTGTTGCGAATTCGAACTAAGCAAAGGACAAAGGAAGGGTTGAGCCCATTTGAAATCCTGTTTGTAAGACCTTACGTGGTAGGAACTCTGGACCCTTCTGAATCAGGGCAATGCAGAGAGGCAATGTTGAACAACTTTGTTCAGCAGATTGATAAGCACCTGAGCATTGTTGCCAAATAGGTGCCTGGAACCCATGTGAGAGGGTGAGACAGACCAGGCTATGATGTGGAACCTGGAGACTATGCCTATGGCAGACCTCTTTCAGAGACCCCTCTGGAGCCCAAGCGGACAGGCCCACCTCCGGTGCTACTGACATCCTTCACGGCCATTAAAATCAAGGAACAAGCTGCCTGCATCCACCACACCCGAGTCAAGAAGACTTCAGCGGGAGAAGGGAAACTCGAATCCCAGGGACCCCTGAAGCTCAAGTTGTATCGATAATTGTGATTTGTTTCTTGGTTAATACTATTGAGGGATGGGAAGGAAATACGTATTTAAATGTTAGTCAGGAACTGGCTTTGCAGACTCATCTTTCTAACTGCTGGATATGCACTGAACTTCCCCGAGGCCAGATGGGGACCCTGCTATTTGGGGTAGCTTCAGTGAGTTGGACATGGGGGCCACCAGTCTGATAGCGGTTTCCAGAATTCTCAGCATGGGAAAGATGATTCAGAAATCGTTGCTCAGCAGCTGACACAGTGCAGCATCTGCAGGAGGATGCCAAGTCTGCGAGTGGTGCGTCAGTGCAAACCAGGCTGGTTTGGCTACAGTTGCACCTGAAAGGGGAGGGGGCTGTGCCTGGACTAGCAGCACTTGTTGCACTCCTCTAGATAAGTCAGGACAAATGAAAACTGATGCACAAAACATATGGGAACAAGGGAAAGTACTGCATGAGGAGAGCAAGGATGATAGGTCATACGGATTTTCAAACCCCTGAGAAGAATTAACCTCATGGATGCCCAACATTTTCTGGCTTAAACAGCTGTTGATAGGAATTGTAATGATTGTCATATCAATAGTATTAATATTACTTTTGATTAAGGTAGTTAGGTGCACTGGAAAAGTGGTGTGGAATCATACCACAAGTATAAAAATGATAAACTTAGGCATGAGCTGGAAACAGGAAATCATTTTAAGAAAATAGATGCTTCTTGGATGTAAGAAAGGGGGAACTGATAAGTAGAAAATCCTTGGAGCTGATGAGCAGAAAATTCATTAAAAATAATTCCCAAGTTTAACAGAGTAACAGAGTTGATAAGGAGATGCCCAATTGAATGAAATGACCACACTGATGAAGAACTCCCCTGGTTATGGTTGGCTGGAATGCAGGAAGGGGCAGATGGACCTTGAAGAAAGGAAGAAATCCTTGTGTCATTCTTAGCTGGATAATCTTTGTGTCGACAGGAAGCACCAGGACTGTCTGTGCAATATCAACACACTTCTGGCATTTTAGATAGAGAACTCTTGGCATATAAGCCTGCACTGAACCCTCTGTTGGTGCACAGCTTTGGGAAAGATCCCTCTGTGCCCAGCGCTGTAATAAAAGCATAATAGGTGAGATTGAGTTTCTCGTCCTTCTCTAAATCAAGTAGATAGAGCTTAGAGGCTCCACAAGCTCCTGTACAGTAGGAGCTGCAAGCCAGGCTGAACCTATGAGAGTGTCTCAAGGGGACACAGTCTCAAGCTGCGTCGGGGGAAGTTTAGGCTCGAGGTGAGGAGAAAGTTCTTCACTGAGAGAGTCGTTCGTCATTGGAATGTGCTGCCCGGGGAGGTGGTGGAGTCGCCATCCCTGGAGGTGTTCAAGAGAGGACTGGACGTGGCACTTGGTGCCATGGTCTAGGCATGAGGTCTGTGGTGACAGGTTGGACTCGATGATCTTTGAGGTCTCTTCCAACCTTGGTGATACTGTGATACTGTGAATTGCCCTTCTGAGGTTCAGAAGTGGCTTAAATAGGCATGGTTTAGGGCATTGGAGGCATTGTCGTGGTTTGGGTGACACAACACAGGATGAACGTTGCTGCCTGGGGTATCTAAAATGGCCCTAAATATCCCAAAGTCACACTTCATTGTCACAGTATAATTCTTGAGTAAGAAAGATAAGTAAGCACCTTCAAGGCATTTTTCATCTGGTACAGAGTCTGCTTAGCTTGTAGGGATTCATGCCATAGGCTAGCAAGCAGGATGCTGGCAGTGTCTGTCTCTCTGTCACAACCCAGTTATCCTGTACCCCCTGGTTGGCAGGGGGGGGTCGTGGTAGGATTCAAATCATTCCCTTGGCGTAAATAAAATGAACCAATGTCAAGTGGCTGATGATTTGGGTTTGATTGGACTGGAGCAGAGAGAAAATGGGAAGGAAAAGGAGAGGGGAAAGTAGTGAGACAAAGAGAGGAAGAGAGAGCAAGCCAGAGAGAGTGAGAGAGCCAAGGAAGAGATATCCAGTTCCCTGGGTTCAGCTCTGTGGCAGTGCATTCAAGTACACACACACCCCCTGCCTCACCATCCATTATGTGTAGCAAGCTCCCAGAATGATCAGAGAAAAGTCTGCACACACACTTTGCAAAGGGAAGCCCTCGGCAGCAGCAGCACAAGCGGAGTGGTGCAGAGCCGGCGGAGCAGTTCGGGCAGAGGGAGCCCTCTGGGCCATGTAGGCAGCGCGGAGTGGAGCGGCCGCGGGACCTGGCAGGGATGGGTCGCTGCTCCCCCATCAGCATCTCGGGCGGGGCCAGTGCCTCCAGAGCTGTGCAGAGCGGGGTGAGTGCGTCGGCCTTTCAGTGGCGCCGCTGCAGAGCCTTTAAGCCAGGCGGTCAGGCCGTGTCACAGCCTGTGTCCGTGAAGCCGCTGGGATCTCACGCTCCCCCATGACACCAAGGGCAGCTTGGACTCTTTGTCCAGACCGGGCATAATTAATTCCTCTCTTCTTTCCATTCAGTACCTTTCGGTGGACTTCTGTCCCTCGGACTGACAGCAGTCCCTTGTGTCAGCAGCAGCAGCTGAGGGAGTTAACACAGAACAGCTTCCTTTTGTTTGCTGTCACCAAACAGCTGTCAGCTGTCACTACCTCGGTGCACTGAGATTCCTCATTCTCATGCTCAGGCCTCATGTTCCCAAGAAGGCTGCTGTGAGAGACCAAAGCTTGTCTCTCCTGATGTGACTCAACAAAGATAAAATCACCTTTGCTGCTTGCCCAGACAATAGCTGATGTGCATTGGGCAGAGCCACTGGAATGACTCTTGGGAAGGTGCAAAGATAACATTGCTCACTGGACCACAGCTGGCCTCACAACAATGGACCGAGGCCACCCTCGGGAATATGCATAAAACAAGATAATCTTCACCCATCAAGTACCCTGGAAAGGAAGGATGGTGAGACAATGGATTCACCACCTGGCCCCTGATTTCCTGAGGGACAATACTTGGACACATACCTAAGGACTAAAAGCTGTATAAAAGACTTGAGCAGCTACTGGCTCAGAAGAAGAAAAACAGAGAACCAAAACACAGAAGGACAGTGCTGCTGAGAAGGAAAATGGAGAGAATACCAAGAGAGGAAAAATGACAGAGACATCATCATGGAGTCTGGAAGAAGCAGACTGAACCCTCTCTCCGTGCCCTAAGTTCCGCCTGCTGCAACTCATGGAGCTGAAGAGGCTGCCCAGAGGACCACATCTCTTCTACAGCCAAAGCCTCAGCAGCCTTTCCCTGCAGACCCAACATCTCCTGCAGCACCTTTCCTCCACAGACTCAAAGTGTCTTGGGGGGTTAGGGGCGTGGTAATATAATTCCTTTCCTCTTCTCTCTCTCTCACTCTCTATTTTCTCTCTCTCCCTTTCTGATCCATCCACTTTATTTACGCAATAGATAGTCGAGCTGTTGATCTTTTGGCCTCCTTTGTGCCTCTCATTTCACAGCACGGAATATTCAAAAGAACTGAGGCTCTTTCCCTCTCTGGACCGAGACAGCTGCACACACAGGTGAGTTTGAACATGCTTTTATTGATGGCCAGAGAGCAGAGCAGGAGGTAGCACTTGGAGAGCAGTGGGAGGAGAAACATGAAACTGTGAGAGCTTGGGACTGTGTTTTTAGCTTGCCAGGGAGGCATTCCTTGGTGCAGAAGCAGAAGGTGTGAGAGCTTCTCTGACTCCACTTCAGCTGCCCCTGGAAGCGTCTGAGCATCAGCAGGTGGTTGATGCCTTGTGGAAATGGGGCACTGAGCAGTTTAGTCAGAGGAGGAAGCCTCAGGCAGGTCTTGGAGCAGAAACCTGCTCAGCTCTTTACGTATCCAGAGCTCAAAATAGGACACTCTGGTAAATACTAAAGGGAAGAAGTGGTTTCTGTGTCCGTAGGAAATGATGCCATGAGCCTTCCCTTTGCAGACCAAAGGGCCACCAGAATCACCCTGTCAGGTAAAAGGAGAGGTAGGGGTCAGGCACATCAGAGCACAGCTGCCCTGCCCTAAGGAAGAAAGTGACCCTGTAGCCTCCCTCTGGGTGAAGAACCTCCTCCTTTGGGCATCTCCCTCCAGGCCCAGTTCTGCAGGGCTTGTAGCTGCCTTACTACTCCTCTAAGCCATTTGGTGAGGACACCTGGCATTCAAAGATTGCCTTCACAACCCTGAAAAGAAGAATCTGGTCCTGCTTTAGACACCTGAGAATGTCTGAGGCATCCCAGTTTGTCAGGAGGATATGACAAAGGTCTTGCATGTGACCTGCAGCCTGCTGGAGCTGTGGCCAGATCAGGTGCAATATCCTCAGGCATGTAAAAGGACATCTGATGTTGGCTGTTGGTCAACTGCACCCTGGTTCAGCCAGCACATCAGCTTCAGAGCTCCTGCAAGGAGCCTCTGCACATCAACCTGAACAGTCTACATCATTTTAATCCCCAACTTGAGAACCAGCATGACTGTCTAATCCCAACCTCATCCCAGGCTTGAAGCCCCAAACAACACTTACAGGTAAAGTAGATTTTTTGCCCTTCTTATCACCAGCACAGATCATAGACTGCTGTATGTACTGCCTCTTGAAAGTCTTCTCACAGTCATTCTCTCTCTGCACCTTCAGGTCCACTTCTCTCAGAACACTACTCGTGCCTTCATTTCGTGATGTCCTGCCCCAGCCAGCTACTTGGCATGTCCTTCCTGGTTTCACATAATCATTTTGACTGGCAAAGGAGATGGTCTTGACTTCCTGAGTCAGTTTGGCTTTTGGCTTCAGCTGCCAAGCAGAGAGAATATTGGGTTAGAGCAGGTAAAGGAATGGGAAGAAGTTTCTGGGGCTGGAGAAGTGAGCAGGGGCAGAGCCTGCAGGCAGCAAGGATGTGCAAGGACAAACCTTCAGCAGCATGATGTCATTTTTGAGGCTAGTGTCTGAATAATTGGGGTGGATGACCCAGTGGTCAACGTGGAAGACCTGCCAACTTGGTTCTTCCTCTTTCACGTTGTGAGCTCCCAGGGTCACTCTGATAGTCACTTTCCTGCAAGGAAACACCAACATGATCCAGCTGCCCTGACCATAGTGGCATGGCCCCCGTGGCAGTGATGGGCAGGAGATGGGATTGCAATAATCCTCCTCAGAGATTGGTTCTCAGCAAGTTGCCCTCTGTAGCCTGGGTTCCCTTCACAGTTCAGCTGAGGAATGGGAAACACTGACCTCTCTTCTCCAGCAGCAGGTCAGGTAAGAACCATGGACTGAGGAATCCTGTCCCAAGCACACAGGCCCTAGCAGACAGTTCCTGTAACTCAGCAGGAATGGTTCAGCTCACAGAGAGTCCTGATGTGCCTGTAGGCACAGAGAACTCCTTCACCCCAGACCAGAACTCCTCATGACTGTGTAAGACTTGAGAAACCTCAGGTACAGAAAGACAGAGCCTTACCTTTTTCCAGCCACACAGTGAGCTGCTGAGAGCACTGCTCCTGGGTGGATCAAGAAGCCTCCACACGTAAATGTCTCTGGATTACATCCACCTGAATCACTTGTAACGGATACATAGGCCATGTAGGGCCTGGAGTGGGGCTTAACTTCCTGCCCACCAATGATCCTTCCTGGAAGAGAGATGCCAAGTGATAACATGCTGCTATCTTCCATCGTGTGCCCAGCTGCCAGCCTCTGGTGTCGCGGGCCAGTGGTGCCAGGAGCTCTCCTCCCTTGGGCTGTCCAAAGCAACAGAGAAAAACAAGCAGCATTTCCTGGGGATGACCAACCACACCTGACTGCACATCTAAAGCTTTGTCAAAGGGCATCACTGGTGTCAGGCACACACTGAGCCAAGAGATCAGAGTAGAGCAGAGAGCAGAGATGTGAGAAAAGACAAGGCAGGTACCAGACAGACTGCCCACTTGATGCCCATTTCTGCCTTTGCATGCCGTTGTCTAAATCTCACCTATCTGTACTCACCAGCCCCAGCCCATGGGAGGACAAAAGCACTTATGAGCAGAAGCAGCATCTTCTAGCAGTTCCCTGCAGAGCCAGAACAGTTGTGGCCAGGCAGGGGGCAAGTACAGAATGACAGCTTCTTTGTAGTGGTCTGGAGCTGAAGCAGGAAACCTCAGCCTGCCATCCGCTTCTGTCCCTTGCTGCTTTTGTTCTTACAAACCCAGGCTGTAGTTTGCTGAGGGGCTCATGTCACCATTTCTCCTTTTTGTCACCAGCTCCTCCTAAGGCTGGAGAGATGTGGGCTTGATCACAGTGCCCAGGACTCAGGCAGCAGTGAGAGGAGTGGGATGTCTCCAGTCCAGCGTTACCCCAATGGAGACCCTTGGCGAGAGCCTTCTTGCATCCTAGACAAATTGGTCTGGTTTGTTTTTTGTTGTCTTTGTTTACTCTGATAGGAACTGTGAGAGCCAGACAGGGCCAGGTAGAGGTCCTGTTTTTTATTGGAGGGGTTGGCTGCCGTCAGATGTGCCCTGCCTGAGACTGCCCTGAAGCTCTTCCTGGAGAAGTGGCTCTGGTGGCACAAGAGAGAAGGGACACCGCCCTCAGTCACCCTGACTGTGGTTTGGCCATGAGCCTGGACAGTCAAACCTCCAGCATGGGGAGCACATTTAAGGTGCTGACACAGAGGGTGAAGACAGTTGGGGCAACCAACTTCAATCTTCTCATGGGGAAAAAGTATTTTCCTGCATGCAGCCTGAACCTCACTTAATTAATTGTCTTTATTAGTGGTTATCTCTTCTCTTTCTCTCTCATGCTCACACCATGTGCTGCTGTGAAGAGCCTGGTTCCATCTTCCTGGTGGTTGCTTGTAGCTATTATTGGAAAGCTGCTGCCAGGTCCCCCCAGGCCTTCCTCTTCCATCTGTACAAATCTAATTACCTTATCCTTTCCTCAGTGTACCCAAAGGTATTCCAGGGAATCAGAGCAGCCAGACAATTAGGACATGTGTTGGGCTCCTTCCTGTACACTGTGAGAGCTTGGCTAGGTGGCCCCCCAGGTTTGCAGGAAACATTGACTGGTTGGATTGGGGTATGTGGAGGGAGAGAAGGGTCCTCCCTCAGTGCTTGGCTTTATGCTTTGTTCAAGAAGCAGGAGACATTCCCTCACAGCTGGTGGCTAAGCTGAGAAGCCAGCTCTGTCCTGTAGCTTCTCTGTGTGGCTTTGCCTTTGATTCTGGCCCTTTGCAGGCTGTGGAACTTCACTGCCTGCAGGCTGCAGAGACTTACCCTGGGATGGCAGGAGCAGCATTTGCAGATGGTACAGAAGATAGGATTGGATGTTTAAAGCAAGGGTCAAGGATGGAGGAAGGTGAGTTGGGGACAAACTGTGGGGTGTGTGGGGATATAAGGGGCTGGTTGTGCATAAACAGGCACCTTGCCAGTGCAGTTCTCTGGCCTTGCTCCTTGCCTGGTCTCCTCTTGTCTTCTGATGGAACTCTATCTCTGGAATGATTTTCAGCAGGAGTTCTCTAAGCCCTAAGGCCATGAGAAGAGCAGGAGCTGTGCTTCTGTCACAGCACTGTGGGAACTGACAGGCCACATGCAGATGCTATGTGAGACTTGCTTCCACTCCTGCTGCTGCAGCTCTAGACCACAAGGCTCCTTCAGACAGGAAGGCTCTTAACAAGAAAGACACAAGGGGCTTTTGACAGCTTCATTTCTTGGTGAAACTTTGCAAAGCTGAAGAAGTCCTCCAGAGAGAACTTAGAATGAGAACAGACAAATCTGCCCCCATGATCTTAGGGGAATATTAAACCAGAAGGCTGATCAATGGCTAACAGATAGTAGACTCTTGAAGTATGAGAGAATTTTAATACACTCTCCTAAACTAACATTGCAAACCACAGGGGCATTGAATCCTGCTCAATTTCTGTATGGGGAGCCTGATTTAAATCTTACTCATGATTGTATTCGTCTGGTAGAAGACAGGCTAAGGTAAGGGAGGATTTGGAGGAAGAAGAGTTGCCTGAAGGGGAAAAACTATATATAGATGGATCTTCTAGAGTAATAGAAGGAAAGCGCAAGTCAGGCTATGCCATCATAAATGGAAAAACCTCCCAGGTGATGGAATCTGCACCTCTGAGTAAGCAATGGTCAGCCCAGGCATGCGAATTGTAGGCTCTATTAAGGGCGTTATTGTTGCTAAAAGATAAGGTAGGAACAATCTATACAGATTCTAAGTATGCATATGGGATAGTGCATACCTCTGGGAAAATCTGGGAGGAAAGAGGGCTTCTAAACAGCCAAGGAAAAGGGTTGATACATGAGGCACTCATAAAGGAAATATTGTCAGCCTTGAGGGAACCAAAGCAAATAGCAGTAGTACATATAAAAGGACATCAGAGGGGGTTAGGCGAAACCATTAGGGGAAATAACTTGGCCAATGAAGAAGCCAAAAAGGCAGCACTATTGGCTGTACAAGTAAACCAAGTGAAGTCAGAAACCACAGTTAGTTTTACTCAAAAAGAAAAGGAGAAGTTGTCCCAAATGGGGGCTACAGAGCACAAAGGTAAATGGATTCTACCTGATGGAAGAGAGATAGTACCAAAAGGATTAGCAAGGGGCATAATAGGAAAATTACATAGTCAAACCCATTGGGGAATACAGGCTTTGGTGGATCAATTTGAGTCTAAATATGCCTGTATAGGAATATATGGAATAGCAAAGAAAATGATAGAAGGATGTCTAACCTGTCAGCGAGTTAATAAGAGGCAATTGAGAGAACGAGTATCTGGTGGAAGAGAATTAGCAAAAAGGCCCTTTGAAAGGATACAAGCTGATTTTACTGACCTACCTAAGGTAGGGAGATACCAACATTTACTGGTATTGGTGGACCATTTAACCCACTTTGTGGAAGCATTTCCAGTAGCCAGGGCAAATGCTAGGACAGTAGTAAAAATATTGTTAGAGGAAATCATTCCCCGTTATGGATTGGTTGTAACCATAGATTCTGATAGAGGATCCCACTTTACCTCTAAAGTTATCAGAGAAGTAATGGAAGCCTTAGGAATTAAGTGGGAATATCACACCCCCTGGCATCCCCAAAGCTCTGGTAAAGTTGAACGTATGAATGGAGAAATCAAGAAACACCTAACCAAATTAATGATGGAAACAAAAAATGAGTTGGGTAAAGTGTTTACCACTAGCTTTATTATATATTAGAACTCAACCAAGAGTAGATGTTGGGGTGTCTCCTTTTGAAATGCTGTATGGAATGCCATATGACTTTGAAATCCCTTTAGACCACCCAAAGGTCAAGGATAAAGTTTTAGAGGAATTTATAATAACTCTCATGAAAAGGAGGCAGGAATTAAGGAAGAATGGGATGGTAGCCCAGAGACCACCTTTGGATCTGGCTACCCATAACCTTCAACCGGGAGATAATGTGTTACTCAAGGTATGGAAAGAATCAACATTAACCCCCAAATGGGAAGGCCCTTTTCTTGTATTGCTCACCACAGATTCGGCAATTCGTACTGCTGAAAGAGGGTGGACCCACATCAGCAGGGTCAAAGGTCCGGTGAGCTCTGGAAAGTGGAAGGTCTCTACCAACGATGATCCTCTAAAATTAACATTCTCCCGAGCATAAATCTGAATGAACTCGATACAGCTAATGGCTACTGAGGAGCATCGAGGCACCAGTCATCGCCACCGCAGGGTGTTACTTCCATTGGACTCATCGGGGAGGTGATAAACCCTCCCTTATGGACTCAAGACATTATAGAAATTGTTGATGATTTACTTATACATGATAATCAGTTTATGAAAAATAGATATGTACATAAAAAGTTAGAGAAAAATTGTGATTGTGGGGATAAGAATTGTACTTAATGGGTAAAATTTTATTGTGTGAATTGTACTTAATGGGTAAAATTTTGTTGTGGGAGATGTGAATTTATATATTAGGCAAATAGGGTGTTTGTTATCTTAAGGGGAATATGTTCAAGTTGTTGGGATCAGTACCAATTTGAGAACTTGGAACAACATGTGGTGAGGGCATGTGAATCTCACTGGACAGATTAACAGGGAATTCCTGAAGGAAGGATAGATAGAAATTTGGGAAAAAAAATCAGGAATTGATAATCCAAACGTGAGAACTGCAAAGATTGGTAAATCACGTCAGGGGAGTAGGAGCTCTCGGATATTAAATAGGTGTTGTCATAATCAAACGAAATTGGAAATAGGACGAAGGCCCAATCCTCTTTTAGATCCAGTGGTGGAGAGGCTTAAAAGGCTACAACTAAACGGTCCCTGAAGAATATCTTCTGCTGCCGAGAAGATTTAACACCCCGCTGCGCTGTGCACAAGCGTAGGCGGTGGGAAGGCAGAGAGATATGCTAAAGTGGAGACCCAAAATGAGCCTCATAAAGAGTTTCATAATATGCCTAGCCCTAAATATTGTGTTATCCAATGAAATACACCGACCCTATAAATGGTCACTCATGCGATGGAGTGATCAAAAGGTGTTGGATGAAGAAATAACGACTGGAGCTCCAAACTTCCAATCAACTTTGTGTGACTTGGTTCAAACGGAACCTTGTTTAGTTCGGAAACCTTATTATCTATGTCCCAGTTCAAACCCTGGGAAAACATATTGTAACCAGCCGAATGAATACTATTGTGCTTATTGGGATTGTGTCACAATAGCATCTGCCTGGAGACCCAAACAAGAGGATCAAGATTTAAAGACAGAATGGGGTCCCAAAGGTTGTAATCCGCCTAGGGTTGACTCATCCGGGGGATCTCTAGGAAAAAGCAATTGTACCCAAATATTCCTCTATGTCTCCCTACCTGGAGATGAGGGCTGGAAATTGGGTAAGACGTGGGGAATTAGGATTTGGGAACCAGGGAATGATAGAGGAAATCTGATACTAATAAAAAAGGAAATAATAACTTTGTCTCAAGCAATAGGACCTAATCAAATATTGACAAGGGAAATTGAAAACAGTAAGAATGTGCAAAAGCATATTAGTCCTACCACCGTACCTTTACCGGAAGAAAATACTAGAGTCTATACCGACCCATTATGGGATATGATTCAAGCCTCTTATACAGCTCTGAATTATACTGATCCCAACAAAACTGAACATTGCTGGTTATGTTATGATGTAAAACCTCCATTCTATGAAGCTGTGGGAATGAATGAGACATATCAAAAGAGTAATCAAAGTAATCCTCCTGGATGTAATTGGGACAATGATAAGAGAGGAATAACTGTACAACAAATTAAGGGCAAGGGTAAATGTTTAGGGCATGTACCTCCTAATATCAAGAAGAATTTTTGTATAGGCAAGGGAAGAAGGAACCTAAACTCATTATGGACTATAGCCCCAAATGGAACTAAATGGATTTGTTCAAAGACAGGGCTGACTCCATGTGTATCAAACAAGATTGTAAATGAGCAGAAAGAATATTGTATATTAGCAATAATCTTGCCACGAATTTTATACCACAATGAAGAATCTATGTTTGTACATTGGGAAAACGGTAACCATAGAATTGTTAAAAGAGAACCCATTGCCGCAATTCCCCTTGCTCCTTTGATGGGATTGGGTATTGCCGGGACAGCAACAGGAGCAGCCTCGCTAGTACAGCAAAATAGGGGGTTATCATCTCTTAGGGCAGCTGTGGATGAAGACTTGGAGAGCATTGAAAAATCCATTTCATACTTAGAAAAATCACTAACATCGTTATCTGAAGTAGCTCTACAAAACAGACGAGGTCTAGACTTACTGTTTTTACAGGCTGGAGGCCTATGTGCTGCCCTGGGAGAGGAGTGTGGCTTTTATGCAGATCACACGGGAGTGGTAAGAGACTCATTGGCTAAGGTCCGGGAAGGGCTGGAGAAAAGAAAAAGAGAGCGAGCAAATAATCAATCTTGGTATGAAGGATGGTTCAATCAATCCCCTTGGTTGACTACTTTAGTATCAACCTTCATGGGACCATTAATAATGATAATATTGATTTTAACCTTTGGTCCCTGTATACTAAATCGGTTAATATCATTTGTAAGCCAAAGAATGGAAAAAGTCAAATTAATGGTTATCCAGGATACTGAGTCTACCTCACACTCCAGTGTGGTCCTCAAAGCAGCCTCAGATGCCTTATCCCATTTTGAAACATCTTAGTATGGATAACAAATAAATGAGCAAAAAGGAAAAGGGAGGAATTGTAATAAGTAAAGGGATGAATTATTTGTTAACCATATAAATGATCAATGCTGGAGTCGTGATCAAGTCAGACAATGCCATTCAATGATAAGACCATGTAACATCCTGTTTTGAGCAGTATGTACTTAGTTTTAAGCTTGTTAGGCAGAAATCTACAGAAGTTGGGCAGCTGGATCGACACCCACTGAGCCTGCCAGAAACCAGGTTAAGATAAGGAAGACTATCAACATCCTCACAAGAGACTCCAGACCAGGATGTTGATCCCTATCAGGAACTCACACTGGCACAGCCAGAAGGGTGCATTCTATGCATGAGGAATTGGCTGTCACGGTTGCGACATACCTCCACCTTAAAAGAAGAGAGTGGAATCTTATTCGATGTGTGCTGTTGTGGAGCAGGAGGCCCCCAGCCACCCAGCGCGCTGCTTTTGCTTATTTTACCCACAATAAAATATCTTATACTTAAACTCTCGATTGGCGTGGAGAGTGTTTATAACAAGCCCTAAGGCCATGAGAAGAGCAGGAGCTGTGCTTCTGTCACAGCACTGTGGGAACTGACAGGCCACATGCAGATGCTATGTGAGACTTGCTTCCACTCCTGCTGCTGCAGCTCTAGACCACAAAGCTCCTTCAGACAGGAAGGCTCTTAACAAGAAAGACACAAGGGGCTTTTGACAGCTTCATTTCTTGGTGAAACTTTGCAAAGCTGAAGAAGTCCTCCAGAGAGAACTTAGAATGAGAACAGACAAATCTGCCTGGGTCTTTCAAAGGCCACTGTTTGCTTTGCCCAGGCTGAGTGTCTAAGGCAGGTTGCTGGTGGCTGCATCACACAAAGGTACCTTTGGATGGGTTTTTGTGACAGCCCCTGCAGTGAGGCTGGGTGTCTCAGGGGCCTTCCTGCACAGATGCCTACCGCTGGGAGGCCTGGGCTGCAGGGAGGTTACTGGGTTGACTGAGTTTCTACAGTCGAGTGTCTCATTGCTGTGGCCAGCTGTGGGTGTTGCTGTGCATGCAAGAGAGGTGGAAAGCTGTAGGTGGCTCCCGGGTCAGGTACTGCACAGACCGAGCACCTGAATGCAGCTGTGTGGAGGTTCCCAGTGTGCCCATGGTGGGGGTTTGTTGTGTTCGTGTGAGGCTGGGAGGAGGGTGTGGTGAGCCAGAGGGTCTGTACCACCTCTTGTGGTGGTAATGACCCTTTAGGCCTCAACTGCCCAGGTGCCAGATCCTGGGGATCCAAGGGCAGGCACTACACCTCCTGAGTATCCACGGCAGTGCCTGGAAGATCTGCACCGTGCATGTGTGTGTGTGTGCATGTGTGTGTGAATGTGTGTGTGTGCATGTGAGTCTGTGTGCATGTGTGTGTCCATGTGTGTGTTTGCATGTTTGCATGTGTATGTGAATGTGTGTGTGTCCATGTTTGTGTGTCCATGTGTGTGTGTGCATGTGTGTGTGAATGTGTGTGTGTGCATGTTTGTGTGCATGTTTGTGTGACTGTGTGTCTGTGCATGTGTGTGTGTATATGTGTGCTTGCATGTGTGTGTGTGTGCATGTGTATGTGTGTGAATGTGTGTGTGTGCCTGTTTGTGTGACTGTGTGTGCATGTGTGTGTGTATATGTGTGCTTGCATGTGTGTGTGTGTGCGCATGTGTGTGTGCGTGTGTGTGTGTGCATGTGTATGTGTGTGAATGTGTGTGTGTGTGTGTGCATGTGTGTGTGCCTGTGTGTGCCTGTGCCTGTGTGTGTGTGTGCGTGTGTGTGTATACCAGCTAGGGTATAAAAAGAAAGAAAATAAAAAGCAATTTTACAAATATATCAACGCTAAAAAGAAGGGCAAGAAGAACCTCCACTCCTTACTGGACCTGGAGGGGAACACGGTGACCGAAGATGAGGAAAAGGGTGAGGTCCTGAACGCCTTCTTTGCCTCCATGTTTAACAGCAAGGCAGGAGTCCAGGATGAGTGGCCTCCTGAGCTGGGTAATAGGGTCGAGGAGCAGTGTAACGCCCCAGAAATCCATGAGGAATTAATTCGGGACCTGCTGAGCCACTTGGACACCCACAAGTCCATGGGACCGGATGGGATCCATCCTAGGGTGCTGAGAGAGCTGGCAGATGAGCTGGCCAAGCCGCTCTCCATCATTTTCCTCCAGTCCTGGCTCACTGGAGAGGTCCCAGATGACTGGAAACTGGCCAATGTGATCCCCATCCACAAGAAGGGACGGATGGAGGAACCTGGAAACTACAGGCCAGTCAGCCTGACCTCAGTGCCAGGGAAAGTGATGGAACAGATTATCCTGGCGGCAATAACTGCGCACCTGAAGGATGGCCAAGGGCTCAGGTCCAGCCAACATGGATTTAGGAAGGGCAGGTCCTGCCTCTCCAACCTGATCTCCTTCTATGATCAGGTGACCCGTCTGGTGGACGTGGGGAGGCCTGTGGATGTAGTCTATCTGGACTTCAGCAAGGCCTTTGACACCGTCCCCCACAGTAAACTGCTGGCTAAACTGTCAGCTCGTGGTTTGGACCGCAACACTCTGTGCTGGGTTAGGAACTGGCTGGAGGGCCGAGCCCAGAGAGTGGTGGTGAATGGTGCCGCGTCCGGCTGGCGGCCAGTCACCAGCAGCGTCCCCCAGGGATCGGTGCTGGGCCCCATCCGCTTTAACATCTTCATTGATGATATGGATGAGGGGGTTGAGTCAGTCATCAGCAAGTTTGCAGATGACACCAAGTTGGGAACAGATGTTAGTCAGTTAGAGGGTAGAAAGGCTCTGCAGAGGGACCTCGACCGACTGGACAGATGGGCAGAGTCCAATGGGATGGCATTTAATAAGTCCAAGTGCCAGGTGCTGCACTTTGGCCACGGCAACCCCATGCAGAGCTACAGGCTGGGGTCAGAGTGGCTGGAGAGCTGCCAAACAGAGAGGGACCTGGGGGTGCTGATTGACACCCACCTAAACATGAGCCAACAGTGTGCCCAGGTGGCCAAGAAGGCCAATGGCATCCTGGCCTGTATTGGGAATAGTGTGGCCAGCAGGAGCAGGGAGGTCATTCTGCCCCTGTACTCTGCATTGGTTAGGCCACACCTTGAGTACTGTGTCCAGTTCTGGGCCCCTCAGTTTAAGAAGGACATCGAGACACTTGAACGTGTCCAGAAAAGGGCAACAAGGCTGGTGAGAGGCCTTGAGCACAAGCCCTATGAGGAGAGGCTGAGGGAGCTGGGATTGTTTAGCCTGGAGAAGAGGTGACCTCATTGCTCTCTACAACTACCTGAAAGGTGGTTGTAGACAGGAGGGGGTTCGTCTCTTCTCCCAGGCAACCAGCACCAGAACAAGGGGACACAGTCTCAGGCTGTGCCAGGGGAGGTTTAGACTCGAGGTGAGGAGGAAGTTCTTCACTGAGCGAGTCATTCGTCATTGGAATGGGCTGCCCAGGGAGGTGGTGGAGTCGCCGTCCCTGGAGGTGTTCAAGGGGAGATTGGACGTGGCACTTGGTGCCATGGTCTAGTTGTGAGGTCTGTTGGGACAGGTTGGACTTGATGATCCTTGGGGTCTCTTCCAACCTTGGTTATACTGTGATACTGTGATACTGTGACATTGCTGCCCAGAAAGAACACTGCTGCCCACTGCAGGCTTGAACTCATGACCTTGCCATTAAGAGTCTTATGTGCTATCAACTGAGCCACGTGGTCCCCCCCCAGTGTGGTTCCCCCCCCTTGATATCAACCAGGCAAATGAACCAACTGAGCCACATGTACCCTAGCTGGGCAGGGAGGGGGGAGTGGAACAGACTCAGTTTCCCAGGGTGGAAACACCCTGCAGGGAGGGCAAAGCACCCGCAAGCTCTCCACACGGCTTTGGTTTTGTTTTCAGAATGGGCATTAACCCACCACAAGTTGATCAGATGGCATTGGGTGATAGGTTGGACTTGATGATCTCAAAGGTCTTTTCCAACCTGGTTAATATGGTTAATTCTATTCTATTCTGTTCTATTCTATTCTATTCTATTCTATTCTATTCTATTCTATTCTATTCTCTGTTCTGTCTCTGTATAATAGTTTTATTTTATGAGTGCAAATAATGTTGTGCCAGGGGGTGGTGTAAGGGACCAAAATGTATGTAGAGATTTGCCTGAACATTGCTGGAGAATAGATTGAGACACAGAGATTTTGGTCCTGTGGCTGCCACACAGGCAAAGCCGGCAAGGGAAGGGTGGCCTTAGCCCCCTGGGATCGACCAGGGGACTTTGAGACTCTGGAGACACCCTAGTGGTGGCACCAAGTGCTCATTCCACTGCCGAGCGGAGGGGGGAGTGGGAGGGGGCATGGCTATTTTTAGCAGCTGTGTGAAGTTATAAAAGGTGTCACTGTGGGGCAGGCTGCCAGGGGATCCGTTGTGGGGGGTTGCAAGAGAACCTGCTTAGGGACTGCTAAAGAATCTGCTGCGCAGGCTGCTGGAGATCTGCTGTCAGCCACCACCGTCGCCTTCCCATCTGAGAGCTGCCCTTCCTTCCTGCCCTTCCCTGTCTTCCTGCGGTGTTCCTGCTTGTTCCTGCTTATTTACTTGACTTGAAAGTAAATAAATTACTGTTGGTGTAAAAAGGAAAACAATGACAAGATGTAAACAATCCATTGGTAGGTAACAGACATAAAACTTGGATATGTAAACTTTCTTTCTTTTGGTTTCCTCGCTCTGGGAGACACTAACTTGCTTCTAATCGACCTCGGCTGTGCTCTTTGTTTTGGCTGAGTATCCTAGCAAAATAACTCTCTGCTCTTTTCCTTTGTCCCTTTGTGTCCAGGGGCGTAGGAGCGGGCAAGGAGTGGGAAGCTATTAGCTCCCCTGCTTTTTGGCCAGGGGGTCCTCGTGCTGTTTATAAATTGTAAATCCTGTGTATTTTGTACATGTTCATTGCATTGTAGATTGTAGTTGTGCTTGTAAATACAGCTTCATTTGCTTCCAGCTGGGCTGGGCTGGCAATTTAATGCTGGGGGGGATTTTCAAGCCACCACGCACTGTCATGGTGCAGTGCTCTCTACAGATCAGACCATCCTGGTAGCTCTACCTGTTGCCTCTTAAATAAAGTGGTTTGGCATGTGGCTCCATTTTGAGTCTTAACTCTGTTTGCAAGAATGTTAAGCTACTCACAATAAAAGCTCCAATTGGACATCACTCAGAAGTTAAGCTCAGCTGTCCCCTGCCCCTCTGATATCTGAGGACAAGCTGGAAAGCAAGGGGCTTGAACTTCTGACAGACTATGCACCACTGTATCATGATACCCCCTTGGACCACCTTCCTGGTGTGTTCCTGCAGTTGTGTCTGGGCTGCACATCTGTGTGTGCCTGAAAGTTCTGAACCACACTGGGGAGTCATGGCAGGAGCTGCTGTAGCTGCTTCCCACCGACCCAGTCCAGATCTAACAGCAAGGCAGTTTCTGATTCCCCAGGACCCTGGACACAGCCACCTTCAACAGCTCCTTTTGCTTTGAAACAAGAAGACACAAACTTTGGGAATGGGCCAAAGGAGGCTTTTTATTGGCCATCACCTGCATGTGCACCATCTTTTCCATGACCTTGGTACCTGCAGTAATGTTTTGCTCACCCCTCTCTCTCAGACACGGTGCAGAACAAATATGTTGTTGCAGAGGAATCATGTTACTCATTGGTTTGGGCAGTGGTAGCTCTCTTGGAACCTCTGTCAGGCACAGGAGCAGCTCCTGGTCACTAAACTCTGTCCATAGAGGTGACTGCTATGGATTCCTTTCTCCATTTGGAAGTCCTTGATAACAAGGAGGAGATACTTACAGACTGCCTCTTGGTTTCTGCTGTTCCCAGTGAGCTTGTGAAGCTTGCCCAGCCCCGAGAATGGACATAAAAATTTTAAACTATACAGTCATGGACAACAAATTATTTATTTCTTCACCATGTCAGTCATCATTCTGCTCAGGACATCTTTTATGGCTTTATTCCTCAGGCTGTAAATCAGGGGATTCAATGTGGGAACTATGGTTGTGTAGATGAGAGCCAGGAACTTCTTAGTGTCTTGTGAACCACTGGATTTGGACCGTAAGTAAATCAAGGTCCCACTGGCATAATAGAGTGTTACAACAATAAGGTGTGAGGAACAGGTGGAGAAGGTCTTTTGTCTGCCCTCTGCAGAGGAAATCTTGAGGGTGCTGGAGATGATGCAAGCATAGGATACCAGGATGGGACAACATGGTGTAAAGAGGACCAGCACTGTGGCCACAATGATCTGCATTTCATAGGGAAAGGTGTCAGTGCAGGAGAGCATGAGGAGTGGAGGAATATCACAGAAGAAGGAGTTCATCTTCCTGGGCCCACAGAAGGGCAGTGTGAGCACCCAAGCTGTCTGCACCACAGACACAACAGTACCACTGCAGCAGGCCAGCAGGATGAAGGAGAGACAAGCTCTGCTGTTCATGATGGCTGCGTATCTGAGGGGGCTGCACACAGCCACATAATGGTCACAGGCCATGGCTGCCGAGAGGTAGCATTCAGTGGCTGTTGAGAAGATCACCCAGTAGAGCTGGGAGACACAGCCCATGTAGGAGATGCTTCTGTCCTCTGACAGGAAGCTTGCCAGCATCTTGGGGACAACGGTCGATGCTGTGGAAATGTCCAGGAGGGACAGGACCCGGAGAAAGAAGTACATGGGCACGTGGAGGCTGGGGTGCACTGTGACCACGAGGATGAGCAGGTTCCCAGTGATGGTGATGGTGTAGATCAAGCAGAAGGTGAAGAAGAGCAAGGGCTGCACTTGGGGGTGGTTGGACCACCCAGAGAGGACAAATCTGGTCAGCAGAGTTTGGTTTCCTGGTTCTGGTCCCTCTGTTGGCTTCATTTGAGAGGAATCAAATGACTGTCATAGGGGTAGTCACTGTGTCAAGATGACAGTGATGCTGCCAGTTCCACAGGTGAGGAGACTTGGGAATCTCTGGAGAGTCACTGAATTGAAGGGTGTATGTCTGGAGCTGGCTGAGCTGAACTAAGCTCTCAGGTCCCAGCTGGTCCCAGAGATGCTTTCTGCACTGAGGGGAAGTTCAGTATTTAGCTGCCTTAAGGAGCAGTGAGCAGCACTCCTCTTAGAAGCACCTGCTGGCACCGTGCTGCAGCCTGGTGTTTTCTGCTAAGGGAACTGCAGGCAAGACAGCCTTCCTCCAAGGCATCTAACACTACCTTTAGATGCCTTTTGTCAGAGGCTTTTCCAAGCTGAGCAGCAAAGTGAAAGCTGTGGTTCTGGGAGCCACAGAGGGCTCTCACTTGAAGGCACAATAAAGAAGCTCCAAGGTTCTCAGGCATGTAACAGCCTGATGTTTCTACAAGAACCTTTCTGGGTTTGATTGTTTCCATCAGCACAGAGAGGAAAGAGCCCAGTCTGGCTGCAGCTCCACATCCTGAGACATCCCCGGAGACAACCTGTGCAGAACAGGACAGAGAATGGCAGGAACAATTCCCTGCAGTTTGCAGAACATTCACAGCCGTTTTCTCAACTTGTTAGATCCAGGAGGCTGCAGTAGAATGAACCTAATTCTGCTTTTGGATCTCTCAGGAAAATTTTGGCCTCCTGCTATGGTCATTAGCTGTCCATTAAAGACAATAACCCCCCAGCAACCCTTGTTTTGCTGGCAGGGCTTTATTCCCTGATGCAGAGCAGCTCTCAGAAACAGCTCTCACTTTCTCTCATTCGTGTTGAGTGGCTGTGAGGACCTTCAAGTTTTGGTCTTTATGTGTTCACAAGAAGCATTTTGAAGTAAATGTCCTGTTCTGTGCAGTTCTGTGTCTCATCCAGTGCCTCCAAAAGGGATCATGCAAGTTCCACCAGATGAATCTCCATAGTTGTCTTGCACTAGGGACAGTGTTGGGCCGAGGACCCCTGCAGTCAGCTGTCAGTGCAGGTTTTAAATTGTCTTTTCAGCGCAGCTGCACTCCTGCCACAGCTTGAATCATCTGTGACACAGGCACAAGTTACCTTCCATGGAACATCAGGGGTGCTTGCTCTGAAACACCATCCACGGAGTTTCCTTGCCCCTCACACAGAGGTCATGGATGTCAGTTGTCAGAGACTTGTCTCACAGAGAAGAAAAGGAATTTGTTAAGGGTGTTGCAACTTAGCTGAGCTGGATACAACTGAAAAGGCAGAGACCTCACCCCACCTGCTTTTGTGTGCATGCAGAGAGCAGCTGAGCTACCTCTGACACATGCCTTACTCCAGGCTTAAGTAGGGTCTCCTGAAATCCCCATATCCCTTAGGGGTGGGATTGCTTGCAGCTGAGCTTGCACATGCCACAGTTGGTTGTTCAGAACTCAGCACTCCCGCTGTGGGCACTGGGAGGTGAGAAACCAATCTGACGCTTGCCAAAGCAGATGAAGTGCTGTTTGGAATGGCAGCTTTCCCGCCGCCATCTCGACAGCGGGAAGAGAGGGGCTCCTTCAGACACCTCGCTGACATGCCTAGCCCTAGAGATTGTGCATCCTGAGCCAGCTGATGATCAGGCCTGAAAAATAACATCAAGGCTGTGTGATACAAAGGACAGAATCAGCATGATCCAACCCTTGACAACTGGGATGGGATCCCTTCCCTTCCCTTCCCTTCCCTTCCCTTCCCTTCCCTTCCCTTCCCTTCCCTTCCCTTCCCTTCCCTTCCCTTCCCTTCCCTTCCCTTCCCTTCCCAAACCTTCCCAACCTTCCCAAACCTTCCCAAACCTTCCCTTCCCTTCCCAAACCTTCCCTTCCCAAACCTTCCCTTCCCAAACCTTCCCTTCCCTTCCCAAACCTTCCCCTCCCTTCCCTTCCCTTCCCTTCCCAAACCTTCCCTTCCCTTCCCAAACCTTCCCTTCCCTAACCTTCCCAACCTTCCCTTCCCAAACCTTCCCTTCCCTTCCCAAACCTTCCCTTCTACAGTCGAACGGAGTCTGGAAGAAGCAGACTGAACCCTCTCTCCGTGCCCTAAGTTCCGCCTGCTGCAACTCATGGAGCTGAAGGTCAGATGTGAGATGTACCATAGCAATATATCTCACATTCCTTTCTCTCAGTTTCACTCCGTCTTCTCTCTTTCTCATGATCCTGTTACTGTACTCCCCTGGTTAGCAGGGGGAGTCATGCTGAGACTCAAATAATTCCTTTGACGTAAATAAAGATGAACCAACGCTAAACAGCTGATGAAGCAGGTTTGATTGGACCAGAGCAGAGGAAAGTGGGAAGGAAAAGCAGTGACAAGTAGAGTCCCTCAAGGATCAGTACTGGAACCAGTCCTGTTGGTGACATCTTTGTCGGCGCCATGGACAGTGGCATTGAAGCAGCCTCAGCAAGTTCCTGACCACACCAGCTGTGTGATGCTGCTGACAGCTGGAGGGAAGGATCCATCCAGAGGCACCTGCACAGGCTGCAGAGCTGGGCCCATGACAACCTCATGAAGTTCAATAAGACCAAGGGCAAGGTCCTGCAGCTGGGGTAGGGCAATCCCAGGCAGTGCTATAGGCTGGGCAGGGACTGGCATGAGAGCAGCCCTGAAGAAAAGGCCTTGGGGGTGCTGGGGGAGGAGAAGCTCAACAGGAGCCAGCAGGGAGCACTTGCAGCCCAGAGAGCCAAGCAGATTTGAGCTGAATTGCTCAAGTATGAGCATCCTGTGCCATTTGATGAGACATGGCCACATTGGAGGTAGCAGGTCAGGCACAGGAGTCCCATGTGCAGCAAGAGCATCAGCTGGTGGCTGTAAGGAATATTTCAGGTCATCCAAAATATTACCAAATGCTTATTTTTAGGTAACTAAGTTGGGCTGAGAAGAATCCCAGTTATATCCCAGGTGACATCAAAGCTGGTTAGCTTAATCACCTCTTCTCCTTGAACTGGAAAGAGGATGAGCTCCACACAGAACTGCAGATGCAAATCACAGAGCTGGGTCTGTGTAGAGGCAAGATGAGAGTTGTAGATCCTAGGATTCCAGACCTGAAGGAGGAAAACTTGCATCCTTTCATGCAACCACAGAATGCTCTGGGTTGGAAGGGATCTTAAAGATCATCCAGTTCCAAACCCCCTACCATGGACAGGGACACCTCCAACTAGACCAGGTTGCTCATTCAATCTGGCCTTGAACACCTTCAGGGAGGGGACATCTGGGCAACCTGTCCCAGTGCCTCACCACCCTCACTGTAAAGAATTTTTTCTTAATCTCCAGTCTAAATCTGCCCTCCTCAATCCTTTTGTCCTATGCCCAGGGAGTTAGTTGAGACTTCATCCCTGGAGATGTTCAAGGTCAGGCTCAACAGGGCTCTCAGCAATCTGATCTGGTGGAGGATGTCCCTGTTCACTGCAGCAGGTTGGACTGGACAACCTTTGGATGTCCCTTCCAACCCAAACAATTCTATGATTCTATCACCACAAGCCCTTGTAAGAATTCCCTCCCCAGCTCTTTTGTAGCCCCCTGCAACTACTGGAAGGCCTTCTCTGAGCCTTCTCTTCTCCAGGCTGAACAACCTGAGCTTCCTCAGCCTATCCCCATAAGAGAGGTGCTCCAGCACTCTGACTTCTTTCTGCATTGCCATGAAAGACTATCAAGTGGCTCTCCCATCCGACAGAGACAGATTCCTTCCTCCCATGATGTCATCTTCCATATCATCCCACTGTGGTGTCATGGGAGCTGTTTTCCTGAGGTCCATTGTCATGGACTGAGTTGAACCTGCTGCTGTTATTTTGTCCCTGCTGCAGTCATGCCAGCTTCAAAGCAAAAATGCTGGCTGGAGCAGACTATGATGGGACATGAAGTTCGGACTGCAAGATGGGAAGCATGAAATGGGCAGTATTCAAGGTGAGGACACAACTTTCCTTTCTTCTGCAAGAAAGCAAGCCTCTGCTGATCCAAAGCAGCCGCTTGAAGTACTGTGTCCTCATGTGCTTTAGGGTTGGCCATAGATTTATTGAGAAATATTTGTAAGAACAAGATCAGGGACAAATCCTACAGGCTCTGAGATAACAGCAGAGTCTCCTAACCTTCCCTGAGCTAACATTACTTCCTCTTTATGTTTCTGACATCTTTCCCCATTGCAACCAAAAGGGTGTGGATGGTTAAGATCAGAGGCAACTCTCTTCACTGGGGGTTTCTAAAGTTTGGTGAGGTCAGTGCCCTCCTTACAGCAGGTGAACTATTTACTTCTTTTCCCAGGTGATTCTTATGTTGTAAGAAGAACATCAAAGTGCTGCAACAGGTGTGGTATATCCCCAAGAAGATAAACTGTCTGAAACCTTGATCAAAACCCTTGATAAAAGCAAAGGAGAAGAGTTAATTATTTTTTTATTACTATTTTTATATGGTTCAGTCTCTCAATCGTCTTTTCCTTCACTCCTTCCTTCCTGCTACTAAGGCAATACTAGAAGTGATCTCAGGTCCCCTCAAATCTCTTTTCCAAATGCTTCACTACATTTGTAACCTTTTTTTTTTTTCTTTACTTTGACAAGAGGGATTTCAACTACCTGTGAGGAATTTAGAAGTCCATCTCAAGTGGACAAGAATCCACCACTACAGATGGTTGCAGGTGAGGCACACAGAATATGCCTGCTCTTCTGAAACCCCACCTTCTTCACTGCACCCAGTTCTGGTGCCCCCAGCACAAGGACATGGTTGAGAGTGTCCAGAGGATGCCATGTAGATGATGAGAATGCTGGAGCACCTCCCCGATAGGGACAGGGTGAAAGCTGGGGTTGCTCAGCCTGGAGAATAGAAGACTCCAGGGAAAGCTCAGAGCAGGGGCTACAAGAAAGTAGGGGAGGGACATTTGGTAAGGGCTTGTAGTGACAGGATGAGAGGGAATGGATTGAAGGTTGAGGAGGGAGGATGTAGACTGGAGGTTAGGAAGAAAATCTCTACAGTCAGATTGGTGAGGCACTGGAACAAGTTGCACAGATGTCCCTCCCTAGAGGTGTTTGAGGCCAGGTTGGATGAGGCCTTGAGCCACCTGGTCTGGTAGGAGGAGTCCCTGCCTGTGGGACTCTCGCTGGAAATGGATGATCTGTAAGGTCCCTTCCAACATGAACCATTCTAGGATTCTAGGAATATCCTTCAGAAGATGATTATGAACAGGACTTAACAGACATCTGAAAACATGAGGCTGAACAGATCATCATACCTTAGAAATGAACACAAATAGGTTCCTAGCAATTCATTGTTACCTACTCTGGCTCCTTCTTTTTGTTGTTTGCCATTGCTGTGTCTTAAAAAAAGTAAATCTGGGCAAGGAGGGAAAGTCATGACCAACAGCCTGAGATTTAGCAGGTAATGATGATGATTCAGGAATAATGGTTCTTGAGTAATGGTTGGATTAAAGATTTATGTGTTATTAAGATATGATTTAATTTGAAATAAATGTTTTAAACCAAATATTGGATAGTTTATCAACAAGTGATAAACCCACAGGCTGGAGGGCATTCTGCTTCACAGCTGGGAGAAATGGACCTTTAAGGTCCAGGTTCAGAAGCGGAGGGAGGTCTGGAAAATTCAGAGGAGTTCCATCCTCTTTCCTCTCTGCTAACCAAAGGAGATGATTGACTCAAGGGATTGACAGGATTTGTTCCACCAGATGACTACAGAAAACAAATCTATGGTTGCTAATGAACTCATTTTATTATCATTTTCAAATGACTGTAAGATGAAAATTAAATTATTTCAATGAATTTGCTTTAATAAATAATTCTGTTCTTCAGTATCTTAACAATGTATCACCCCTCAATATTTGTGAGGTCTTTTCCTTATTGAAATAAATTGGACCAAAGCATTTAAGAACAATATGACCCAAACTCATTTTTGTTTCATGAGGCAGTATCAAAAGTGTCATTGTAAACCTTGAGTAGAGGAGCTTGTAGTCTGATACTTCAGTGAATTTCTCTAGTGCTGGGCTTATTAATTAAGTATTAAAATAATAAAAATCAATAGATTGTTAATAAGATCAGCTCATTTCAGTCACCTAGTATCAGTAAGCATACACGCTTGACCAAAGCCATGAGGTGGGCATCTCCACTGAGTTTGTCTTCCTGCTTTCCCGTCTAGAGGATTGAGAGTAACAGACACTGCAAGATTACTTCAGCTCACCCTGCTGTGTCCTCAGTCCAGACAATTTCTCCTTAACACCTACCACTGTTGTGTTCAGATGAACTTCAGTGAATATCAGCAAAGGTTGTCACAGCAGTGCAGCCACCCATGAGTGTGAGCCTGTTCAGCCTGAGAAGCAGAGGTGTGTGGCTATGGGTATGGATTTGCCTTGTGGCATGGAACAATTTTCCAAACGGCTTCTTGGTCACTTTGTGGCACAGGCTGTAGATCAGAGGGTTCAGAGCAGGAGTCATCATAGTGTACATTATGCTCTGATACTTGTTTCATTTCTCTGATGGAGTGCTGACTGGTTGGATGTAGTTGTAGATGATAGTAGAGTAGAACAAGCCAACCACAGCAAGGTGTGAGGAGCAAGTGGAGAAGGCTTTCCACTTCCTTGCAGAGCCCTGGATTTTCAGGATGGTGATGATGATGAGGCAATATGAGAGGATGACCAGCAGGAAGTTTCCCATGCCTAAGATGATATCTGCCATGTAAACCATGATTTCACTGAGATAGGTTGAGCTGCAGGACAGAGCAAGGAGTGGGAGTATCTCACACAAGGAATTTTGGACTACATTTGTCCCACAGAAGTCCAGGTGTGTGAGAAGAAGGGTGTTAATGAGAGCATTGATGGTACTGCTTCCCAAGGCAACAGCCACTAAAGAGATGCAGGTCCTCTTGCTCATCATGTTGTGTAGTGTGAAGGGGCTGGCAGATGGCCAGGCACCTGTCATAAGACATGACTGTTAATAGGATAAGCTCTGATGAGGCTGAGAAAGTGAAGGTGTAGAGCTGCACCACACAGCCCTCAAAAGAGATGGTGTTCTTGCCCAGGATCAGGTTCTCCAGCATCTTGGACAGAACCGAGGAGATAACTACCAAGTCAAGCATGGCCAGGTTGGAGATGAAAAAGTACATAGGGGTGTGAAGTGGGGGGTAGACAATGGTAGCTATAATGACCAGTGAGTTGCTGAGGAGAGCAGCAAGGTAGAGGCACAAAGATATTGCCTTTGAGGTTAGGGTTGTCAAAAACACCCTTGAGGACGAAGGTGATCTTGGTGAGATTCAGTGGATCCATTTGCCTTGGTTTTCCCTTGGATGGAATGAAAATAAAGACATTGCTCACCGTGGTCAGGACATCTTCAATCCAATGTTAGGTCCAGAGAAAGACAGAAGAGACATCAGATACAGAGGAGAACAAGCCAACCAAGCAAAACCCCACAACAGGAGCAAGTGGAGAAGGTTTCAGTTCCTTGCAGAGCCCTGATTTTCAGGATGGTGATGATGATGAAGCAATACCCTGCAGGTGATTCAGGTAAACCATATGAGGAGAGTGATGCTTACAGGATCAGCCTGGCTTTGCGACACCCAGAGGAAGGGAAAATCTCCAGCAGTGGGTCTGCAAATCCCTGGCAAGCAATGAGATGAGCTGAATTTAAAAGGCTTAAAACTCTTCCAGTAATTCTTGAGAGTGCAAATAGTCCACGACTCTCTCTGCTCACTCTGTCTGCCCATCACCCCATGGCACAATCCCTCACTATCCTCTTCTGTCCTTGCTTTCTCTTCTGAAGATCTTGCTCTCCCCAGGTAGGTTATTTGGTATCCACACAGCCCTGGTGGAAAATCAGGTCTGGGCAGAGATTTGCCAGTGGAAGTTGCAGTCCAAAGCACAATCAGAGAAGATTCACTGTCAATGGGAGATTGCTTTGAAACTTCTCTGACACATCTCAGAAAACAAAACCAACCAAACCCAACCACCAAAAGTCTTGTTAATGTTTAAAGAATTATCTCCACAGATTAATCCTTTTAATTATGGTCTTGTTGTGTGTTCTAATTTTACACCTACATCTCTTCAATACTGATGTGGCTTTCCTTGTACACTGAAACATTGCATCCTTTGCTTGCTCTGTTGTGGGTTTTGCTTGGGGATTTTTTCCCTGTGGATCTGATGTCTCTTTCTGTCTTTCTCTGGACCTAACATTGGATTGAAGATGTCCTGACCACGGTGAGCAATGTCTTTATTTTCATTCCATCCAAGGGGAAACCAAGGCAAATGGATCCACTGAATCTCACCAAGATCACCTTCGTCCTCAAGGGTGTTTTTGACAACCCTAACCTCAAAGGCAATATCTTTGTGCCTCTACCTTGCTGCTCTCCTCAGCAACTCACTGGTCATTATAGCTACCATTGTCTACCCCCCACTTCACACCCCTATGTACTTTTTCATCTCCAACCTGGCCATGCTTGACTTGGTAGTTATCTCCTCGGTTCTGTCCAAGATGCTGGAGAACCTGATCCTGGGCAAGAACACCATCTCTTTTGAGGGCTGTGTGGTGCAGCTCTACACCTTCACTTTCTCAGCCTCATCAGAGCTTATCCTATTAACAGTCATGTCTTATGACAGGTGCCTGGCCATCTGCCAGCCCCTTCACTACACAAACATGATGAGCAAGAGGACCTGCATCTCTTTAGTGGCTGTTGCCTTGGGAAGCAGTACCATCAATGCTCTCATTAACACCCTCTCTCACACACCTGGACTTCTGTGGGACAAATGTAGTCCAAAATTCCTTGTGTGAGATACTCCCACTCCTTGCTCTGTCCTGCAGCTCAACCTATCTCAGTGAAATCATGGTTTACATGGCAGATATCATCTTAGGCATGGGAAACTTCCTGCTGGTCATCCTCTCATATTGCCTCATCATCATCACCATCCTGAAAATCCAGGCTCTGCAAGGAAGTGGAAAGCCTTCTCCACTTGCTCCTCACACCTTGCTGTGGTTGGCTTGTTCTACTATACTATCATCTACAACTACATCCAACCAGTCAGCACTCCATCAGAGAAATGAAACAAGTATCAGAGCATAATGTACACTATGATGACTCCTGCTCTGAACCCTCTGATCTACAGCCTGTGCCACAAAGTGACCAAAGAAGCCGTTTGGAAAATTGTTCCATGCCACAAGGCAAATCCATACCATAGCCACACACCTCTGCTTCTCAGGCTGAACAGGCTCACACTCATGGGTGGCTGCACTGCTGTGACAACCTTTGCTGATATTCACTGAAGTTCATCTGAACACAACAGTGGTAGGTGTTAAGGAGAAATTGTCTGGACTGAGGACACAGCAGGGTGAGCTGAAGTAATCTTGCAGTGTCTGTTACTCTCAATCCTCTAGACGGGAAAGCAGGAAGACAAACTCAGTGGAGATGCCCACCTCATGGCTTTGGTCAAGCGTGTATGCTTACTGATACTAGGTGACTGAAATGAGCTGATCTTATTAACAATCTATTGATTTTATTATTTTTAATACTTAATTAATAAGCCCAGCACTAGAGAAATTCACTGAAGTATCAGACTACAAGCTCCTCTACTCAAGGTTTACAATGACACTTTTGATACTGCCTCATGAAACAAAAATGAGTTTGGGTCATATTGTTCTTAAATGCTTTGGTCCAATTTATTTCAATAAGGAAAAGACCTCACAAATATTGAGGGGTGATACATTGTTAAGATACTGAAGAACAGAATTATTTATTAAAGCAAATTCATTGAAATAATTTAATTTTCATCTTACAGTCATTTGAAAATGATAATAAAATGAGTTCATTAGCAACCATAGATTTGTTTTCTGTAGTCATCTGGTGGAACAAATCCTGTCAATCCCTTGAGTCAATCATCTCCTTTGGTTAGCAGAGAGGAAAGAGGATGGAACTCCTCTGAATTTTCCGACCTCCCTCCGCTTCTGAACCTGGACCTTAAAGGTCCATTTCTCCCAGCTGTGAAGCAGAATGCCCTCCAGCCTGTGGGTTTATCACTTGTTGATAAACTATCCAATATTTGGTTTAAAACATTTATTTCAAATTAAATCATATCTTAATAACACATAAATCTTTAATCCAACCATTACTCAAGAACCATTATTCCTGAATCATCATCATTACCTGCTAAATCTCAGGCTGTTGGTCATGACTTTCCCTCCTTGCCCAGATTTACTTTTTTTAAGACACAGCAATGGCAAACAACAAAAAGAAGGAGCCAGAGTAGGTAACAATGAATTGCTAGGAACCTATTTGTGTTCATTTCTAAGGTATGATGATCTGTTCAGCTCATGTTTTCAGATGTCTGTTAAGTCCTGTCATAATCATCTTCTGAAGGATATTCCTAGAATCCTAGAATGGTTCATGTTGGAAGGGACCTTACAGATCATCCATTTCCAGCGAGAGTCCCACAGGCAGGGACTCCTCCTACCAGACCAGGTGGCTCAAGGCCTCATCCAACCTGGCCTCAAACACCTCTAGGGAGGGACATCTGTGCAACTTGTTCCAGTGCCTCACCAATCTGACTGTAGAGATTTTCTTCCTAACCTCCAGTCTACATCCTCCCTCCTCAACCTTCAATCCATTCCCTCTCATCCTGTCACTACAAGCCCTTACCAAATGTCCCTCCCCTACTTTCTTGTAGCCCCTGCTCTGAGCTTTCCTGGAGTCTTCTATTCTCCAGGCTGAGCAACCCAGCTTTCACCCTGTCCCTATCGGGGAGGTGCTCCAGCATTCTCATCATCTACATGGCATCCTCTGGACACTCTCAACCATGTCCTTGTGCTGGGGGCACCAGAACTGGGTGCAGTGAAGAAGGTGGGGTTTCAGAAGAGCAGCATATTCTGTGTGCCTCACCTGCAACCATCTGTAGTGGTGGATTCTTGTCCACTTGAGATGGACTTCTAAATTCCTCACAGGTAGTTGAAATCCTCTTGTCAAAGTAAAGAAAAAAAAAAAGGTTACAAATGTAGTGAAGCATTTGGAAAAGAGATTTGAGGGGACCTGAGATCACTTCTAGTATTGCCTTAGTAGCAGGAAGGAAGGAGTGAAGGAAAAACGATTGAGAGACTGAACCATATAAAAATAGTAATAAAAAATAATTAACTCTTCTCCTTTGCTTTTATCAAGGGTTTTGATCAAGGTTTCAGACAGTTTATCTTCTTGGGGATATACCACACCTGTTGCAGCACTTTGATGTTCTTCTTACAACATAAGAATCACCTGGGAAAAGAAGTAAATAGTTCACCTGCTGTAAGGAGGGCACTGACCTCACCAAACTTTAGAAACCCCAGTGAAGAGAGTTGCCTCTGATCTTAACCATCCACACCCCTTTGGTTGCAATGGGGAAAGATGTCAGAAACATAAAGAGGAAGTAATGTTAGCTCAGGGAAGGTTAGGAGACTCTGCTGTTATCTCAGAGCCTGTAGGATTTGTCCCTGATCTTGTTCTTACAAATATTTCTCAATAAATCTATGGCCAACCCTAAGCACATGAGGACACAGTACTTCAAGCGGCTGCTTTGGATCAGCAGAGGCTTGCTTTCTTGCAGAAGAAAGGAAAGTTGTGTCCTCACCTTGAATACTGCCCATTTCATGCTTCCCATCTTGCAGTCCGAACTTCATGTCCCATCATAGTCTGCTCCAGCCAGCATTTTTGCTTTGAAGCTGGCATGACTGCAGCAGGGACAAAATAACAGCAGCAGGTTCAACTCAGTCCATGACAATGGACCTCAGGAAAACAGCTCCCATGACACCACAGTGGGATGATATGGAAGATGACATCATGGGAGGAAGGAATCTGTCTCTGTCGGATGGGAGAGCCACTTGATAGTCTTTCATGGCAATGCAGAAAGAAGTCAGAGTGCTGGAGCACCTCTCTTATGGGGATAGGCTGAGGAAGCTCAGGTTGTTCAGCCTGGAGAAGAGAAGGCTCAGAGAAGGCCTTCCAGTAGTTGCAGGGGGCTACAAAAGAGCTGGGGAGGGAATTCTTACAAGGGCTTGTGGTGATAGAATCATAGAATTGTTTGGGTTGGAAGGGACATCCAAAGGTTGTCCAGTCCAACCTGCTGCAGTGAACAGGGACATCCTCCACCAGATCAGATTGCTGAGAGAGCCTGTTGAGCCTGACTTGAACATCTCCAGGGATGAAGTCTCAACTAACTCCCTGGGCATAGGACAAAAGGATTGAGGAGGGCAGATTTAGACTGGAGATTAAGAAAAAATTCTTTACAGTGAGGGTGGTGAGGCACTGGGACAGGTTGCCCAGATGTCCCCTCCCTGAAGGTGTTCAAGGCCAGATTGAATGAGCAACCTGGTCTAGTTGGAGGTGTCCCTGTCCATGGTAGGGGGTTTGGAACTGGATGATCTTTAAGATCCCTTCCAACCCAGAGCATTCTGTGGTTGCATGAAAGGATGCAAGTTTTCCTCCTTCAGGTCTGGAATCCTAGGATCTACAACTCTCATCTTGCCTCTACACAGACCCAGCTCTGTGATTTGCATCTGCAGTTCTGTGTGGAGCTCATCCTCTTTCCAGTTCAAGGAGAAGAGGTGATTAAGCTAACCAGCTTTGATGTCACCTGGGATATAACTGGGATTCTTCTCAGCCCACTTAGTTACCTAAAAATAAGCATTTGGTATATTTTGGATGACCTGAAATATTCCTTACAGCCACCAGCTGATGCTCTTGCTGCACATGGGACTCCTGTGCCTGACCTGCTACTCCAATGTGGCCATGTCTCATCAAATGGCACAGGATGCTCATACTTGAGCAATTCAGCTCAAATCTGCTTGGCTCTCTGGGCTGCAAGTGCTCCTGCTGGCTCCTGTTGAGCTTCTCCTCCCCCAGCACCCCCAAGGCCTTTTCTTCAGGGCTGCTCATGCCAGTCCCTGCCCAGCCTATAGCACTGCCTGGGATTGCCCTACCCCAGCTGCAGGACCTTGCCCTTGGTCTTATGAACTTCATGAGGTGTCATGGGCCCAGCTCTGCAGCCTGTGCAGGTGCCTCTGGATGGATCCTTCCCTCCAGCTGTCAGCAGCATCACACAGCTGGTGTGGTCAGGAACTTGCTGAGGCTGCTTCAATGCCACTGTCCATGGCGCCGACAAAGATGTCACCAACAGGACTGGTTCCAGTACTGATCCTTGAGGGACTCTACTTGTCACTGCTTTTCCTTCCCACTTTCCTCTGCTCTGGTCCAATCAAACCTGCTTCATCAGCTGTTTAGCGTTGGTTCATCTTTATTTACGTCAAAGGAATTATTTGAGTCTCAGCATGACTCCCCCTGCTAACAGGGGAGTACAGTAACAGGATCATGAGAAAGAGAGAAGACGGAGTGAAATGAGAGAAAGGAATGTGAGATATATTGCTATGGTACATCTCACATCTGACCTTCAGCTCCATGAGTTGCAGCAGGCGGAACTTAGGGCACGGAGAGAGGGTTCAGTCTGCTTCTTCCAGACTCCGTTCGACTGTAGAAGGGAAGGTTTGGGAAGGGAGGGAAGGTTGGGAAGGGAAGGTTGGGAAGGTTAGGAAGGGAAGGTTTGGGAAGGGAAGGGAAGGTTTGGGAAGGGAAGGGAAGGGAAGGGAAGGGAAGGTTTGGGAAGGGAAGGGAAGGTTGGGAAGGGAAGGTTTGGGAAGGGAAGGGAAGTTTGGGAAGGTTTGGGAGGGAAGGGAAGGGAAGGGAAGGAAGGGAAGGGAAGGGAAGGGAAGGGAAGGGAAGGGAAGGGAAAGGGAAGGGAAGGGAAGGGAAGGGAAGGGAAGGGATCCCATCCAGTTGTCAAGGGTTGGATCATGCTGATTCTGTCCTTTGTATCACACAGCCTTGATGTTTATTTTCAGGCCTGATCATCAGCTGGCTCAGGATGCACAATCTCTAGGGCTAGGCATGTCAGCGAGGTGTCTGAAGGAGCCCCTCTCTTCCCGCTGTCGAGAGGCGGCGGGAAAGCTGCCATTCCAAACAGCACTTCATCTGCTTTGGCAAGCGTCAGATTGGTTTCTCACCTCCCAGTGCCCACAGCGGGAGTGCTGAGTTCTGAACAACCAACTGTGGCATGTGCAAGCTCAGCTGCAAGCAATCCCACCCCTAAGGGATATGGGGATTTCAGGAGACCCTACTTAAGCCTGGAGTAAGGCATGTGTCAGAGGTAGCTCAGCTGCTCTCTGCATGCACACAAAAGCAGGTGGGGTGAGGTCTCTGCCTTTTCAGTTGTATCCAGCTCAGCTAAGTTGCAACACCCTTAACAAATTCCTTTTCTTCTCTGTGAGACAAGTCTCTGACAACTGACATCCATGACCTCTGTGTGAGGGGCAAGGAAACTCCGTGGATGGTGTTTCAGAGCAAGCACCCCTGATGTTCCATGGAAGGTAACTTGTGCCTGTGTCACAGATGATTCAAGCTGTGGCAGGAGTGCAGCTGCGCTGAAAAGACAATTTAAAACCTGCACTGACAGCTGACTGCAGGGGTCCTCGGCCCAACACTGTCCCTAGTGCAAGACAACTATGGAGATTCATCTGGTGGAACTTGCATGATCCCTTTTGGAGGCACTGGATGAGACACAGAACTGCACAGAACAGGACATTTACTTCAAAATGCTTCTTGTGAACACATAAAGACCAAAACTTGAAGGTCCTCACAGCCACTCAACACGAATGAGAGAAAGTGAGAGCTGTTTCTGAGAGCTGCTCTGCATCAGGGAATAAAGCCCTGCCAGCAAAACAAGGGTTGCTGGGGGGTTATTGTCTTAATGGACAGCTAATGACCATAGCAGGAGGCCAAAATTTTCCTGAGAGATCCAAAAGCAGAATTAGGTTCATTCTACTGCAGCCTCTGGATCTAACAAGTTGAGGAAACGGCTGTGAATGTTCTGCAAACTGCAGGGAATTGTTCTGCCATTCTCTGTCCTGTTCTGCACAGGTTGTCTCCGGGGATGTCTCAGGATGTGGAGCTGCAGCCAGACTGGGCTCTTTCTCTCTGTGCTGATGGAAACAATCAAACCCAGAAAGGTTCTTGTAGAAACATCAGGCTGTTACATGCCTGAGAACCTTGGAGCTTCTTTATTGTGCCTTCAAGTGAGAGCCCTCTGTGGCTCCCAGAACCACAGCTTTCACTTTGCTGCTCAGCTTGGAAAAGCCTCTGACAAAAGGCATCTAAAGGTAGTGTTAGATGCCTTGGAGGAAGGCTGTCTTGCCTGCAGTTCCCTAGCAGAAAACACCAGGCTGCAGCACGTGCCAGCGTGCTTCTAAGAGGAGTGCTGCTCACTGCTCCTTAAGGCAGCTAAATACTGAACTTCCCCTCAGTGCAGAAAGCATCTCTGGGACCAGCTGGGACCTGAGAGCTTAGTCAGCTCAGCCAGCTCCAGACATACACCCTTCAATTCAGTGACTCTCCAGAGATTCCCAAGTCTCCTCACCTGTGGAACTGGCAGCATCACTGTCATCTTGACACAGTGACTACCCCTATGACAGTCATTGATTCCTCTCAAATGAAGCCAACAGAGGGACCAGAACCAGGAAACCAAACTCTGCTGACCAGATTTGTCCTCTCTGGGTGGTCCAACCACCCCAAGTGCAGCCCTTGCTCTTCTTCACCTTCTGCTTGATCTACACCATCACCATCACTGGGAACCTGCTCATCCTCGTGGTCACAGTGCACCCAGCCTCCACGTGCCCATGTACTTCTTTCTCGGGTCCTGTCCCTCCTGGACATTTCCACAGCATCGACCGTTGTCCCCAAGATGCTGGCAAGCTTCCTGTCAGAGGACAGAAGCATCTCCTACATGGGCTGTGTCTCCCAGCTCTACTGGGTGATCTTCTCAACAGCCATGAATGCTACCTCTCGGCAGCCATGGCCTGTGACCATTATGTGGCTGTGTGCAGCCCCCTCAGATACGCAGCCATCATGAACAGCAGAGCTTGTCTCTCCTTCATCCTGCTGGCCTGCTGCAGTGGTACTGTTGTGTCTGTGGTGCAGACAGCTTGGGTGCTCACACTGCCCTTCTGTGGCCCAGGAAGATGAACTCCTTCTTCTGTGATATTCCTCCACTCCTCATGCTCTCCTGCACTGACACCTTTCCCTATGAAATGCAGATCATTGTGGCCACAGTGCTGGTCCTCTTTACACCATGTGTCCCATCCTGGTATCCTATGCTTGCATCATCTCCAGCACCCTCAAGATTTCCTCTGCAGAGGGCAGCAAAAGACCTTCTCCACCTGTTCCTCACACCTATTGTTGTAACACTCTATTATGCCAGTGGGACCTTGATTTACTTACGGTCCAAATCCAGTGGTTCACAAGACACTAAGAAGTTCCTGGCTCTCATCTACACAACCATAGTTCCCACATTGAACCCCTGATTTACAGCCTGAGGAATAAAGCCATAAAAGATGTCCTGAGCAGAATGATGACGACATGGTGAAGAAATAAATAATTTGTTGTCCATGACTGTATAGTTTAAAATTTTATGTCATTCTCGGGGCTGGGCAAGCTTCACAAGCTCACTGGGAACAGCAGAAACCAAGAGGCAGTCTGTAAGTATCTCCTCCTTGTTATCAAGGACTTCCAAATGGAGAAAGGAATCCATAGCAGTCACCTCTATGGACAGAGTTTAGTGACCAGGAGCTGCTCCTGTGCCTGACAGAGGTTCCAAGAGAGCTACCACTGCCCAAAACAATGAGTAACATGATTCCTCTGCAACAACATATTTGTTCTGCACCGTGTCTGAGAGAGAGGGGTGAGCAAAACATTACTGCAGGTACCAAGGTCATGGAAAAGATGGTGCACATGCAGGTGATGGCCAATAAAAAGCCTCCTTTGGCCCATTCCCAAGTTTGTGTCTTCTTGTTTCAAAGCAAAGGAGCTGTTGAAGGTGGCTGTGTCCAGGGTCCTGGGGAATCAGAAACTGCCTTGCTGTTAGATCTGGACTGGGGGGGGGAAGCAGCTACAGCAGCTCCTGCCATGACTCCCCAGTGTGGTTCAGAACTTTCAGGCACACACAGATGTGCAGCCCAGACACAACTGCAGGAAAACAACAGGAAGGTGGTCCAAGGGGGTATCATGATACAGTGGTGCATAGTCTGTCAGAAGTTCAAGCCCCTTGCTTTCCAGCTTGTCCTCAGATATCAGAGGGGCAGGGGACAGCTGAGCTTAACTTCTGAGTGATGTCCAATTGGAGCTTTTATTGTGAGTAGCTTAACATTCTTGCAAACAGAGTTAAGACTCAAAATGGAGCCACATGCCAAACCACTTTATTTAAGAGGCAACAGGTAGAGCTACCAGGATGGTCTGATCTGTAGAGAGCACTGCACCATGACAGTGCGTGGTGGCTTGAAAATCCCCCCCAGCATTAAATTGCCAGCCCAGCCAGCTGGAAGCAAATGAAGCTGTATTTACAAGCACAACTACAATCTACAATGCAATGAACATGTACAAAATACACAGGATTTACAATTATAAACAGCACGAGGACCCCCTGGCCAAAAAGCAGGGGAGCTAATAGCTTCCCATCCTTGCCGCTCCTACGCCCCTGGACACAAGGGACAAAGGAAAAGAGCAGAGAGTTATTTTGCTAGGATACTCAGCCAAAACAAAGAGCACAGCCGAGGTCGATTAGAAGAAGTTAGTGTCTCCCAGAGCGAGGGAAACCAAAGAAAGAAATACATATCCAAGTTTTATGTCTGTTACCTACCAATGGATTGTTTACATCTTGTCATTGTTTTCCTTTTTACACCAACAGTAATTATTTACTTTCAAGTCAAGTAAATAAGCAGGAACAAGCAGGAACACGCAGGAAGACAGGGAAGGGCAGGAAGGAAGGGCAGCTCTCAGATGGGAAGGCGACGGTGGTGGCTGACAGCAGATCTCCAGCAGCCTGCGCAGCAGATTCTTTAGCAGTCCTAAGCAGGTTCTCTTGCAACCCCCCACAACGGATCCCTGGCAGCCTGCCCACAGTGACACCTTTATAACTTCACACAGCTGCTAAAAATAGCCATGCCCCCTCCCATCCCCCTCCGCTCGGCAGTGGAATGAGCACTTGGTGCCACCACTAGGGTGTCTCCAGAGTCTCAAAGTCCCCTGGTCGATCCCAGGGGGCTAAGGCCACCCTTCCTTGCCGGCTTTGCCTGTGTGGCAGCCACAGGACCAAATCTCTGTGTCTCAATCTATTTCCAGCAATGTTCAGGCAAATCTCTACATACATTTTGGTCCCTTACACCACCCCCTGGCACAACATTATTTGCACTCATAAAATAAAACTATTATACAGAGACAGAACAGAGAATAGAAATAGAATAGAATAGAATAGAATAGAATAGAATAGAATAGAACACAGAATAGAATAGAATTAACCATATTAACCAGGTTGGAAAAGACCTTTGAGATCATCAAGTCCAACCTATCACCAATGCCATCTGATCAACTTGTGGTGGGTTAATGCCCATTCTGAAAACAAAACCAAAGCCGTGTGGAGAGCTTGCGGGTGCTTTGCCCTCCCTGCAGGGTGTTTCCAACCTGGGAAACTGAGTCTGTTCCACTCCCCCCCCTGCCCAGCTAGGGTACATGTGGCTCAGTTGGTTCATTTGCCTGGTTGATATCAAGGGGGGGGAACCACACTGGGGGGGGACCACGTGGCTCAGTTGATAGCACATAAGACTCTTAATGGCAAGGTCATGAGTTCAAGCCTGCAGTGGGCAGCAGTGTTCTTTCTGGGCAGCAATGTCACAGTATCACAGTATCACAGTATAACCAGGTTGGAAGAGACCCAAGGATCATCAAGTCCAACCTGTCCCAACAGACCTCACAACTAGACCATGGCACCAAGTGCCACGTCCAATCTCCCTTGAACACCTCCAGGGACGGCGACTCCACCACCTCCCTGGGCAGCCCATTCCAATGACGAATGACTCGCTCAGTGAAGAACTTCCTCCTCACCTCGAGTCTAAACCTCCCCTGGCACAGCCTGAGACTGTGTCCCCTTGTTCTGGTGCTGGTTGCCTGGGAGAAGAGACGAACCCCTCCTGTCTACAACCACCTTTCAGGTAGTTGTAGAGAGCAATGAGGTCACCTCTTCTCCAGGCTAAACAATCCCAGCTCCCTCAGCCTCTCCTCATAGGGCTTGTGCTCAAGGCCTCTCACCAGCCTTGTTGCCCTTTTCTGGACACGTTCAAGTGTCTCGATGTCCTTCTTAAACTGAGGGGCCAGAACTGGACACAGTACTCAAGGTGTGGCCTAACCAATGCAGAGTACAGGGGCAGAATGACCTCCCTGCTCCTGCTGGCCACACTATTCCCATACAGGCCAGGATGCCATTGGCCTCTTGGCCACCTGGGCACACTGTTGGCTCATGTTTAGGTGGGTGTCAATCAGCACACCCCAGGTCCCTCTGTTGGCAGCTCTCCAGCCACTCTGACCCCAGCCTGTAGCTCTGCAGGGGTTGCCGTGGCCAAAGTGCAGCACCTGGCACTTGGACTTATTAAATGCCATCCCATTGGACTCTGCCCATCTGTCCAGTCGGTCGAGGTCCCTCTGCAGAGCCTTTCTACCCTCAACTGACTAACATCTGTTCCCAACTTGGTGTCATCTGCAAACTTGCTGATGACTGACTCAACCCCTCATCCATATCATCAATGAAGATGTTAAAGCGGATGGGGCCCAGCACCGATCCCTGGGGACGCTGCTGGGATGGCCGCCAGCCGGACGCGGCACCATTCACCACCACTCTCTGGGCTCGGCCCTCCAGCCAGTTCCTAACCCAGCACAGAGTGTTGCGGTCCAAACCACGAGCTGACAGTTTAGCCAGCAGTTTACTGTGGGGGACGGTGTCAAAGGCCTTGCTGAAGTCAGATAGACTACATCCACAGGCCTCCACGTCCACCAGACGGGTCACTGATCATAGAAGGAGATCAGGTGGAGAGGCAGGACCTGCCCTTCCTAAATCCATGTTGGCTGGACCTGAGCCCTTGGCCATCCTTCAGGTGCCGCAGTTATTGCCGCCAGGATAATCTGTTCCATCACTTTCCCTGGCACTGAGGTCAGGCTGACTGGCCTGTAGTTTCCGGTTCCTCCATCCGTCCCTTCTTGTGGATGGGGATCACATTGGCCAGTTTCCAGTCATCTGGGACCTCTCCAGTGAGCCAGGACTGGAGGAGGAAAATGATGGAGAGCGGCTTGGCCAGCTCATCTGCCAGCTCTCTCAGCACCCTAGGATGGATCCCATCCGGTCCATGGACTTGTGGGTGTCCAAGTGGCTCAGCAGGTCCCGAATTAATCCTCATGGATTTCTGGGGCGTTACACTGCTCCTCGACCCTATTACCCAGCTCAGGAGGCCACTCATCCTGGACTCCTGCCTTGCTGTTAAACATGGAGGCAAAGAAGGCGTTCAGGACCTCACCCTTTTCCTCATCTTCGGTCACCGTGTTCCCCTCCAGGTCCAGTAAGGAGTGGAGGAGTTCTTCTTGCCCTTCTTTTTAGCGTTGATATATTTGTAAAATTGCTTTTTATTTTCTTTCTTTTATACCCTAGCTGGTATACACACACACACGCACACACACACACAGGCACAGGCACACACAGGCACACACACATGCACACACACACACACACATTCACACCATACACATGCACACACACACACGCACACACACATGCGCACACACACACACATGCAAGCACACATATACACACACACATGCACACACAGTCACACAACAGGCACACACACACATTCACACACATACACATGCACACACACACATGCAAGCACACATATACACACACACATGCACAGACACACAGTCACACAAACATGCACACAAACATGCACACACACACATTCACACACACATGCACACACACACATGGACACACACACATGGACACACACACATTCACATACACATGCAAACATGCAAACACACACATGGACACACACATGGACACAGACTCACATGCACACCACACATTCACACACACATGCACACACACACACATGCACGGTGCAGATCTTCCAGGCACTGCCGTGGATACTCAGGAGGTGTAGTGCCTGCCCTTGGATCCCCAGGATCTGGCACCTGGGCAGTTGAGGCCTAAAGGGTCATTACCACCACAAGAGGTGGTACAGACCCTCTGGCTCACCACACCCTCTCCCAGCCTCACACGAACACAACAAACCCCCACCATGGGCACACTGGGAACCTCCACACAGCTGCATTCAGGTGCTCGGTCTGTGCAGTACCTGACCGGGAGCCACCTACAGCTTTCCACCTCTCTTGCATGCACAGCAACACCCACAGCTGGCCACAGCAATGAGACACTCGACTGTAGAAACTCAGTCAACCCAGTAACCTCCTGCAGCCCAGGCCTCCCAGCGGTAGGCATCTGTGCAGGAAGGCCCCTGAGACACCCAGCCTCACTGCAGGGGCTGTCACAAAAACCCATCCAAAGGTACCTTTGTGTGATGCAGCCACCAGCAACCTGCCTTAGACACTCAGCCGGCAAAGCAAACAGTGGCCTTTGAAAGACCCAGGCAGATTTGTCTGTTCTCATTCTAAGTTCTCTCTGGAGGACTTCTTCAGCTTTGCAAAGTTTCACCAAGAAATGAAGCTGTCAAAGCCCCTTGTGTCTTTCTTGTTAAGAGCCTTCCTGTCTGAAGGAGCTTTGTGGTCTAGAGCTGCAGCAGCAGGAGTGGAAGCAAGTCTCACATAGCATCTGCATGTGGCCTGTCAGTTTCCACAGTGCTGTGACAGAAGCACAGCTCCTGCTCTTCTCATGGCCTTAGGGCTTGTTATAAACACTCTCCACGCCAATCGAGAGTTTAAGTATAAGATATTTTATTGTGGGTAAAATAAGCAAAAGCAGCGCGCTGGGTGGCTGGGGGCCTCCTGCTCACAACAGCACACATCGAATAAGATTCCACTCTCTTCTTTTAAGGTGGAGGTATGTCGCAACCGTGACAGCCAATTCCTCATGCATAGAATGCACCTTCTGGCTGTGCCAGTGTGAGTTCCTGATAGGGATCAACATCCTGGTCTGGAGTCTCTTGTGAGGATGTTGATAGTCTTCCTTATCTTAACCTGGTTTCTGGCAGGCTCAGTGGGTGTCGATCCAGCTGCCCAACTTCTGTAGATTTCTGCCTAACAAGCTTAAAACTAAGTACATACTGCTCAAAACAGGATGTACATGGTCTTATCATTGAATGGCATTGTCTGACTTGATCACGACTCCAGCATTGATCATTTATATGGTTAACAAATAATTCCCCTTACTTATTACAATTCCTCCTTTTCCTTTTGCTCATTTATGTTATCCATACTAAGATGTTTCAAAATGGGATAAGGCATCTGAGGCTGCTTTGAGGACCACACTGGAGTGTGTAGGAATCAGTATCCTGGATAACCATTAATTGACTTTTTCCATTCTTTGGCTTACAAATGATATTAACCGATTTAGTATACAGGGACCAAAGGTTAAAATCAATATTATCATTATTAATGGTCCCATGAAGGTGATACTAAAGTAGTCAACCAAGGGGATTGATTGAACCATCCTTCATACCAAGATTGATTATTTGCTCGCTCTCTTTTTCTTTTCTCCAGCCCTTCCCGGACCTTAGCCAATGAGTCTCTTACCACTCCCGTGTGATCTGCATAAAAGCCACACTCCTCTCCCAGGGCAGCACATAGCCTCCAGCCTGTAAAAACAGTAAGTCTAGACCTCGTCTGTTTTGTAGAGCTACTTCAGATAACGATGTTAGTGATTTTCTAAGTATGAAATGGATTTTTCAATGCTCTCCAAGTCTTCATCCACAGCTGCCCTAAGAGATGATAACCCCCTATTTTGCTGTACTAGCGAGGCTGCTCCTGTTGCTGTCCGGCAATACCCAATCCATCAAAGGAGCAAGGGGAATTGCGGCAATGGGTTCTCTTTTAACAATTCTATGGTTACCGTTTTCCCAATGTACAAACATAGATTCTTCATTGTGGTATAAAATTCGTGGCAAGATTATTGCTAATATACAATATTCTTCTGCTCATTTACAATCTTGTTTGATACACATGGAGTCAGCCCTGTCTTTGAACAAATCCATTTAGTTCCATTTGGGGCTATAGTCCATAATGAGTTTAGGTTCCTCTTCCCTTGCCTATACAAAATTCTTCTTGATATTAGGAGGTACATGCCCTAAACATTTACCCTTGCCCTTAATTTGTTGTACAGTTATTCCTCTCTTATCATTGTCCCAATTACATCCAGGAGGATTACTTTGATTACTCTTTTGATATGTCTCATTCATTCCCACAGCTTCATAGAATGGAGGTTTACATCATAACATAACCAGCAATGTTCAGTTTTGTTGGGATCAGTATAATTCAGAGCTGTATAAGAGGCTTGAATCATATCCCATAATGGGTCGGTATAGACTCTAGTATTTTCTTCGGTAAAGGTACGGTGGTAGGACTAATATGCTTTTGCACATTCTTACTGTTTTCAATTTCCCTTGTCAATATTTGATTAGGTCCTATTGCTTGAGACAAGAGTATATTTCCTTTTTTTAGTATCAGATTTCCTCTATCATCCCTGGTTCCCAAATCCTAATTCCCCACGTCTTACCCAATTCCAGCCCTCATCTCCAGGTAGGGAGACATAGAGGAATATTGGGTACAATTGCTTTTTCTAGAGATCCCCCGGATGAGTCAACCCTAGGCGGATTACAACCTTTGGGACCCCATTCTGTCTTTAATCTTGATCCTCTTGTTGGGTCTCCAGGCAGAGCTATTGTGACACAATCCCAATAAGCACAATAGTATTCATTCGGCTGGTTACAATATGTTTTCCCAGGGTTTGAACTGGGACATAGATAATAAGGTTTCCGAACTAAACAAGGTTCCGTTTGAACCAAGTCACACAAAAGTGATTGGAAGTTTGGAGCTCCAGTCGTTATTTCTTCATCCAACACCTTTTGATCACTCCATCGCATGAGTGACCATTTATAGGGTCGGTGTATTTCATTGGATAACACAATATTTAGGGCTAGGCATATTATGAAACTCTTTATGAGGCTCATTTTGGGTCTCCACTTTAGCATATCTCTCTGCCTTCCCACCGCCTACGCTGTGCACAGCGCAGCGGGGTGTTAAATCTTCTCGGCAGCAGAAGATATTCTTCAGGGACCGTTTAGTTGTAGCCTTTTAAGCCTCTCCACCACTGGATCTAAAAGAGGATTGGGCCTTCGTCCTATTTCCATTTCGTTTGATTATGACAACACCTATTTAATATCCGAGAGCTCCTACTCCCCTGACGTGATTTACCAATCTTTGCAGTTCTCACGTTTGGATTATCAATTCCTGATTTTTTTTCCCAAATTTCTATCTCCTTCCTCAGGAATTCCCTGTTAATCTGTCCAGTGAGATTCACATGCCCTCACCACATGTTGTTCCAAGTTCTCAAATTGGTACTGATCCCAACAACTTGAACATATTCCCTTAAGATAAAAACACCTATTTGCCTAATATATAAATTCACATCTCCCACAACAAATTTTACCCATTAAGTACAATTCACACAATAAAATTTTACCCATTAAGTACAATTCTTATCCCCACAATCACAATTTTTCTCTAACTTTTTATGTACATATCTATTTTTCATAAACTGATTATCATGTATAAGTAAATCATCAACAATTTATAATGTCTTGAGTCCATAAGGGAGGGTTATCACCTCCCCGATGAGTCCAATGGAAGTAACACCCTGCGGTGGCGATGACTGGTGCCTCGATGCTCCTCAGTAGCCATTAGCTGTATCGAGTTCATTCAGATTTATGCCGGGAGAATGTTAATTTTAGAGGATCATCGTTGGTAGAGACCTTCCACTTTCCAGAGCTCACCGGACCTTTGACCCTGCTGATGTGGGTCCACCCTCTTCAGCAGTACGAATTGCCGAATCTGTGGTGAGCAATACAAGAAAGGGCCTTCCCATTTGGGGGTTATGTTGATTCTTTCCATACCTTGAGTAACACATTATCTCCCGGTTGAAGGTTATGGGTAGCCAGATCCAAAGGTGGTCTCTGGGCTACCATCCCATTCTTCCTTAATTCCTGCCTCCTTTTCATGAGAGTTATTATAAATTCCTCTAAAACTTTATCCTTGACCTTTGGGGTGGTCTAAAGGGATTTCAAAGTCATATGGCATTCCATACAGCATTTCAAAAGGAGACACCCCAACATCTACTCTTGGTTGAGTTCTATATATAATAAAGCTAGTGGTAAACACTTACCCAACTCATTTTTTGTTTCCATCATTAATTTGGTTAGGTGTTTCTTGATTTCTCCATTCATACGTTCAACTTACCAGAGCTTTGGGGATGCCAGGGGGTGTGATATTCCCACTTAATTCCTAAGGCTTCCATTACTTCTCTGATAACTTTAGAGGTAAAGTGGGATCCTCTATCAGAATCTATGGTTACAACCAATCCATAACGGGGAATGATTTCCTCTAACAATATTTTACTACTGTCCTAGCATTTGCCCTGGCTACTGGAAATGCTCCACAAAGTGGTTAAATGGTCCACCAATACCAGTAAATGTTGGTATCTCCCTACCTTAGGTAGGTCAGTAAAATCGCTTGTATCCTTTCAAAGGGCCTTTTTGCTAATTCTCTTCCACCAGATACTCGTTCTCTCAATTGCCTCTTATTAACTCGCTGACAGGTTAGACATCCTTCTATCATTTTCTTTGCTATTCCATATATTCCTATACAGGCATATTTAGACTCAAATTGGTCCATCAAAGCCTGTATTCCCCAGTGGGTTTGACTATGTAATTTTCCTATTATGCCCCTTGCTAATCCTTTTGGTACTATCTCTTCCATCAGGTAGAATCCATTACCTTTGTGCTCTGTAGCCCCCATTTGGGACAACTTCTCCTTTTCTTTTGAGTAAAAACTAACTGTGTTTCTGACTTCACTTGGTTTACTTGTACAGCCAATAGTGCTGCCTTTTTGGCTTCTTCATTGGCCAAGTTATTTCCCTAATGGTTTCGCCTAACCCCCTCTGATGTCCTTTTATATGTACTACTGCTATTTGCTTTGGTTCCCTCAAGGCTGACAATATTTCCTTTATGAGTGCCTCATGTATCAACCCTTTTCCTTGGCTGTTTAGAAGCCCTCTTTCCTCCCAGATTTCCCAGAGGTATGCACTATCCCATATGCATACTTAGAATCTGTATAGATTGTCCTACCTTATCTTTTAGCAACAATAACGCCCTTAATAGAGCCTACAATTCGCATGCCTGGGCTGACCATTGCTTACTCAGAGGTGCAGATTCCATCACCTGGGAGGTTTTTCCATTTATGATGGCATAGCCTGACTTGCGCTTTCCTTCTATTACTCTAGAAGATCCATCTATATATAGTTTTTCCCCTTCAGGCAACTCTTCTTCCTCCAAATCCTCCCTTACCTTAGCCTGTCTTCTACCAGACGAATACAATCATGAGTAAGATTTAAATCAGGCTCCCCATACAGAAATTGAGCAGGATTCAATGCCCCTGTGGTTTGCAATGTTAGTTTAGGAGAGTGTATTAAAATTCTCTCATACTTCAAGAGTCTACTATCTGTTAGCCATTGATCAGCCTTCTGGTTTAATATTCCCCTAAGATCATGGGGGCAGATTTGTCTGTTCTCATTCTAAGTTCTCTCTGGAGGACTTCTTCAGCTTTGCAAAGTTTCACCAAGAAATGAAGCTGTCAAAAGCCCTTGTGTCTTTCTTGTTAAGAGCCTTCCTGTCTGAAGGAGCCTTGTGGTCTAGAGCTGCAGCAGCAGGAGTGGAAGCAAGTCTCACATAGCATCTGCATGTGGCCTGTCAGTTCCCACAGTGCTGTGACAGAAGCACAGCTCCTGCTCTTCTCATGGCCTTAGGGCTTAGAGAACTCCTGCTGAAAATCATTCCAGAGATAGAGTTCCATCAGAAGACAAGAGGAGACCAGGCAAGGAGCAAGGCCAGAGAACTGCACTGGCAAGGTGCCTGTTTATGCACAACCAGCCCCTTATATCCCCACACACCCCACAGTTTGTCCCCAACTCACCTTCCTCCATCCTTGACCCTTGCTTTAAACATCCAATCCTATCTTCTGTACCATCTGCAAATGCTGCTCCTGCCATCCCAGGGTAAGTCTCTGCAGCCTGCAGGCAGTGAAGTTCCACAGCCTGCAAAGGGCCAGAATCAAAGGCAAAGCCACACAGAGAAGCTACAGGACAGAGCTGGCTTCTCAGCTTAGCCACAGCTGTGAGGGAATGTCTCCTGCTTCTTGAACAAAGCATAAAGCCAAGCACTGAGGGAGGACCCTTCTCTCCCTCCACATACCCCAATCCAACAGTCAATGTTTCCTGCAAACCTGGGGGGCCACCTAGCCAAGCTCTCACAGTGTACAGGAAGGAGCCCAACACATGTCCTAATTGTCTGGCTGCTCTGATTCCCTGGAATACCTTTGGGTACACTGAGGAAAGGATAAGGTAATTAGATTTGTACAGATGGAAGAGGAAGGCCTGGGGGACCTGGCAGCAGCTTTCCAATAATAGCTACAAGCAACCACCAGGAAGATGGAACCAGGCTCTTCACAGCAGCACATGGTGTGAGCATGAGAGAGAAGAGAAGAGATAACCACTAATAAAGACAATTAATTAAGTGAGGTTCAGGCTGCATGCAGGAAAATACTTTTTCCCATGAGAAGATTGAAGTTGGTTGCCCCAACTGTCTTCACCCTCTGTGTCAGCACCTTAAATGTGCTCCCCATGCTGGAGGTTTGACTGTCCAGGCTCATGGCCAAACCACAGTCAGGGTGACTGAGGGCGGTGTCCCTTCTCTCTTGTGCCACCAGAGCCACTTCTCCAGGAAGAGCTTCAGGGCAGTCTCAGGCAGGGCACATCTGACGGCAGCCAACCCCCAATAAAAAACAGGACCTCTACCTGGCCCTGTCTGGCTCTCACAGTTCCTATCAGAGTAAACAAAGACAACAAAAAACAAACCAGACCAATTGTCTAGGATGCAAGAAGGCTCTCGCCAAGGGTCTCCATTGGGGTAACGCTGGACTGGAGACATCCCACTCCTCTCACTGCTGCCTGAGTCCTGGGCACTGTGATCAAGCCCACATCTCTCCAGCCTTAGGAGGAGCTGGTGACAAAAAGGAGAAATGGTGACATGAGCCCCTCAGCAAACTACAGCCTGGGTTTGTAAGAACAAAAGCAGCAAGGGACAGAAGCGGATGGCAGGCTGAGGTTTCCTGCTTCAGCTCCAGACCACTACAAAGAAGCTGTCATTCTGTACTTGCCCCCTGCCTGGCCAACTGTTCTGGCTCTGCAGGGAACTGCTAGAAGATGCTGCTTCTGCTCATAAGTGCTTTTGTCCTCCCATGGGCTGGGGCTGGTGAGTACAGATAGGTGAGATTTAGACAACGGCATGCAAAGGCAGAAATGGGCATCAAGTGGGCAGTCTGTCTGGTACCTGCCTGTCTTTTCTCACATCTCTGCTCTCTGCTCTACTCTGATCTCTTGGCTCAGTGTGTGCCTGACACCAGTGATGCCCTTTGACAAAGCTTTAGATGTGCAGTCAGGTGTGGTTGGTCATCCCCAGGAAATGCTGCTTGTTTTTCTCTGTTGCTTTGGACAGCCCAAGGGAGGAGAGCTCCTGGCACCACTGGCCCGCGACACCAGAGGCTGGCAGCTGGGCACACGATGGAAGATAGCAGCATGTTATCACTTGGCATCTCTCTTCCAGGAAGGATCATTGTGGGCAGGAAGTTAAGCCCCACTCCAGGCCCTACATGGCCTATGTATCCGTTACAAGTGATTCAGGTGGATGTAATCCAGAGACATTTACGTGTGGAGGCTTCTTGATCCACCCAGGAGCAGTGCTCAGCAGCTCACTGTGTGGCTGGAAAAAGGTAAGGCTCTGTCTTTCTGTACCTGAGGTTTCTCAAGTCTTACACAGTCATGAGGAGTCTGGTCTGGGGTGAAGGAGTTCTCTGTGCCTACAGGCACATCAGGACTCTCTGTGAGCTGAACCATTCCTGCTGAGTACAGGAACAGGAACTGTCTGCTAGGGCCTGTGTGCTTGGGACAGGATTCCTCAGTCCATGGTTCTTACCTGACCTGCTGCTGGGAGAGAGAGGTCAGTGTTTCCATTCCTCAGCTGAACTGTGAAGGGGCCCGGCTACAGAGGGCAACTTGCTGAGAACCAATCTCTGAGGAGGATTATTGCAATCCCTCTCCTGCCCATCACTGCCACGGGGGCCATGCCACTATGGTCAGGGCAGCTGGATCATGTTGGTGTTTCCTTGCAGGAAAGTGACTATCAGAGTGACCCTGGGAGCTCACAACGTGAAAGAGGAAGAACCAAGTTGGCAGGTCTTCCACGTTGACCACTGGGTCATCCACCCCAATTATTCAGACACTAGCCTCAAAAATGACATCATGCTGCTGAAGGTTTGTCCTTGCACATCCTGCTGCCTGCAGGCTCTGCCCCTGCTCACTTCTCCAGCCCAGAAACTTCTTCCCATTCCTTTACCTGCTCTAACCCAATATTCTCTGCTTGGCAGCTGAAGCAAAAGCCAAACTGACTCAGGAAGTCAAGACCATCTCCTTTGCCAGTCAAAATGATTATGTGAAACCAGGAAGGACATGCCAAGTAGCTGGCTGGGGCAGGACATCACGAAATGAAGGCACGAGTAGTGTTCTGAGAGAAGTGGACCTGAAGGTGCAGAGAGAGAATGACTGTGAGAAGACTTTCAAGAGGCAGTACATACAGCAGTCTATGATCTGTGCTGGTGATAAGAAGGGCAAAAAATCTACTTTACCTGTAAGTGTTGTTTGGGGCTTCAAGCCTGGGATGAGGTTGGGATTAGACAGTCATGCTGGTTCTCAAGTTGGGGATTAAAATGATGTAGACTGTTCAGGTTGATGTGCAGAGGCTCCTTGCAGGAGCTCTGAAGCTGATGTGCTGGCTGAACCAGGGTGCAGTTGACCAACAGCCAACATCAGATGTCCTTTTACATGCCTGAGGATATTGCACCTGATCTGGCCACAGCTCCAGCAGGCTGCAGGTCACATGCAAGACCTTTGTCATATCCTCCTGACAAACTGGGATGCCTCAGACATTCTCAGGTGTCTAAAGCAGGACCAGATTCTTTTTTCAGGGTTGTGAAGGCAATCTTTGAATGCCAGGTGTCCTCACCAAATGGCTTAGAGGAGTAGTAAGGCAGCTACAAGCCCTGCAGAACTGGGCCTGGAGGGAGATCCCAAAGGAGGAGGTTCTTCACCCAGAGGGAGGCTACAGGGTCACTTTCTTCCTTAGGGCAGGGCAGCTGTGCTCTGATGTGCCTGACCCTACCTCTCCTTTTACCTGACAGGGTGATTCTGGTGGCCCTTTGGTCTGCAAAGGGAAGGCTCATGGCATCATTTCCTACGGACACAGAAACCACTTCTTCCCTTTAGTATTTACCAGAGTGTCCTATTTTGAGCTGGATACGTAAAGAGCTGAGCAGGTTTCTGCTCCAAGACCTGCCTGAGGCTTCCTCCTCTGACTAAACTGCTCAGTGCCCCATTTCCACAAGGCATCAACCACCTGCTGATGCTCAGACGCTTCCAGGGGCAGCTGAAGTGGAGTCAGAGAAGCTCTCACACCTTCTGCTTCTGCACCAAGGAATGCCTCCCTGGCAAGCTAAAAACACAGTCCCAAGCTCTCACAGTTTCATGTTTCTCCTCCCACTGCTCTCCAAGTGCTACTCCTGCTCTGCTCTCTGGCCATCAATAAAAGCATGTTCAAACTCACCTGTGTGTGCAGCTGTCTCGGTCCAGAGAGGGAAAGAGCCTCAGTTCTTTTGAATATTCCGTGCTGTGAAATGAGAGGCACAAAGGAGGCCAAAAGATCAACAGCTCGACTATCTATTGCGTAAATAAAGTGGATGGATCAGAAAGGGAGAGAGAGAAAATAGAGAGTGAGAGAGAGAGAAGAGGAAAGGAATTATATTAACACCCTAACCCCCCAAGACACTTTGAGTCTGTGGAGGAAAGGTGCTGCAGGAGATGTGGGTCTGCAGGGAAAGGCTGCTGAGGCTTTGGCTGTAGAAGAGATGTGGTCCTCTGGGCAGCCTCTTCAGCTCCATGAGTTGCAGCAGGCGGAACTTAGGGCACGGAGAGAGGGTTCAGTCTGCTTCTTCCAGACTCCATGATGATGTCTCTCATTTTTCCTCTCTTGGTATTCTCTCCATTTCTTCTCAGCAGCACTGTCCTTCTGTGTTTTGGTTCTCTGTTTTTTTCTTCTGAGCCAGTAGCTGCTCAAGTCTTTATACAGCTTTTAGTCCTTAGGTATGTGTCCAAGTATTGTCCCTCAGGAAATCAGGGGCCAGGTGGTGAATCCATTGTCTCACCATCCTTCCTTTCCAGGGTACTTGATGGGTGAAGATTATCTGTTTTATGCATATTCCCGAGGGTGGCTCGGTCCATTGTTGTGAGGCCAGCTGTGGTCCAGTGAGCAATGTTATCTTTGCACCTTCCCAAGAGTCATTCCAGTGGCTCTGCCCAATGCACATCAGCTATTGTCTGGGCAAGCAGCAAAGGTGATTTTATCTTTGTTGAGTCACATCAGGAGAGACAAGCTTTGGTCTCTCACAGCAGCCTTCTTGGGACATGAGGCCTGAGCATGAGAATGAGGAATCTCAGTGCACCGAGGTAGTGACAGCTGACAGCTGTTTGGTGACAGCAAACAAAAGGAAGCTGTTCTGTGTTAACTCCCTCAGCTGCTGCTGCTGACACAAGGGACTGCTGTCAGTCCGAGGGGGACAGAAGTCACCGAAAGGTACTGAATGGAAAGAAGAGAGGAATTAATTATGCCCGGTCTGGACAAAGAGTCCAAGCTGCCCTTGGTGTCATGGGGGAGCGTGAGATCCCAGCGGCTTCACGGACACAGGCTGTGACACGGCCTGACCGCCTGGCTTAAAGGCTCTGCAGCGGCGCCACTGAAAGGCCGACGCACTCACCCCGCTCTGCACAGCTCTGGAGGCACTGGCCCCGCCGAGATGCTGATGGGGGAGCAGCGACCCATCCCTGCCAGGTCCCGCGGCCGCTCCACTCCGCGCTGCCTACATGGCCAGAGGGCCCCTCTGCCCGAACTGCTCCGCCGGCTCTGCACCACTCCGCTTGTGCTGCTGCTGCCGAGGGCTTCCCTTTGCAAAGTGTGTGTGCAGACTTTTCTCTGATCATTCTGGGAGCTTGCTACACATAATGGATGGTGAGGCAGGGGGTGTGTGTGTACTTGAATGCACTGCCACAGAGCTGAACCCAGGGAACTGGATATCTCTTCCTGGCTCTCTCACTCTCCTGGCTTGCTCTCTCTTCCTCTCTTTGTCTCACTACTTTCCCCTCTCCTTTTCCTTCCCATTTTCTCTCTGCTCCAGTCCAATCAAACCCAAATCATCAGCCATTGACATTGGTTCATTTATTTACGCCAAGGGAATGATTTGAATCCTACCACGACCCCCCCTGCCAACCAGGGGGTACAGGATAACTGGGTTGTGACAGAGAGACAGACACTGCCAGCATCCTGCTTGCTAGCCTATGGCATGAATCCCTACAAGCTAAGCAGACATCTGTACCAGATGAAAAATGCCTTGAAGGTGCTTACTTATCTTTCTTACTCAAGAATTATACTGTGACAATGAAGTGTGACTTTGGGATATTTAGGCCATTTTAGATACCCAGGCAGCAACGTTCATCCTGTGTTGTGTCACCCAAACCAACGACAATGCCTCCAATGCCCTAAACCATGCCTATTTTAAGCCACTTCTGAACCTCAGAAGGGCAAGTCACAGTATCACAGTATCACCAGGTTGGAAGAGACCTCAAAGTCATCGAGTCCACCTGTCAAAACAGACTCATGCCTAGACCATGGCACCACAGTGCCACGTCCAGTC
>JAAWVA010000042.1:4185283-4209168 GCA_015227895.2 Colaptes auratus | reverse complement strand
AGTAGAATGGCTGTTGAGGATCTCCTGCTGAGGACAAGTGCTCACCTCTGTGTCTCAGTTTCTTGAGTTACCAGCACTGTGATAGTTGCTGTCCAGCTAAGTGCACCCTAAATCTTAAAACCTTTCTTTCCAACTTACACTGTACCTGCCATGGTTTAGTTGATTAGGTGGCTCTGGATGATAGGTTGGACTCGATAATCTCAAAGGTCTTGTCCAACCTGGTTAATTCTATTCTATTCTATTCTATTCTATTCTATTCTATTCTATTCTATTCTATAAACAGTCATCTTAAAGGTGGACAGTGATGGACTGAGAGCTGTTGGGGGCAGTCTGGCTAAGACTGAAGAAGATTTTTTTCAACGCCCCTTTAACCTCCTGGTTCCTCAGACAGTAAATGAAGGGGTTGAGCATGGGAGTCACAACGGTGTACACGATGGACACCAGCTTGTTCAGGTCGAAAGGGTGGATCCGCTTGGGCCGGGCATACATGAACAGAGTAGCTGAAAAGAAAACAATGACAACAGTGATGTGAGAAACACAGGTGGAGAAGGCTTTCTTCCTGCCCTGGGTTGTGGGGATGTGCAGGATGGTGCTGATGATACATAGGTAGGAGATAATTGTGACAGAGAGGGGTACCAGCAGGATAAGCAAGGCCAGGATGAAATCCACTATCTCAGCCATTGTCATGTCAGCACACGATAAGTTCAGCAGGGGACTGATGTCACAGAAGAAGTGATTGATGACATTGGAGCCACAAAAAGACAGCTGCGAGATGAAAAATACTTTCAGTATGGAGGCCAAGAAGCCAATGAGCCAGCAGCAGGTAGCTAGCTGCAGGCAGAGCTGGTGGTTCATGATGACCAGGTAGCGCAGGGGGTTGCAGACGGCCACATAGCGATCATAAGCCATGACCGCAAGGAGGACGCACTCAGTACAAATCAGGGAACTGAAGAAGTAAAGCTGAGTCATGCAGCCTCCAAAAGATATATTCTTGCTTTCCATAAAAAAATTCACTAGCATTTTGGGGACAGTGACTGAGACATACCAAGCTTCCAGGAGGGAGAGATGGCTGAGAAAGAAGTACATGGGCTTGTGAAGATGGTGGCTCGCCTTGATCACGACAATGATGAGGATGTTTTCCAAGAGAGTCAGCACGAATGCTACCAGGAAAATCACAAAGAGCAACATCTGAAGTTCCACAAGAGTTGGAAATCCCAGGAGGATGAATCCATGAAATTGTGTGCTGTTTTTCTGCCTCATGGCAGAAGGCTTAGAATCAAGCTTCGGCAAAAAGTAAAGACAATGAAGGGGAAAGTGTGGAATATTTTTTAAATCCAGGCAGCAGTGAGAGGAACTGCAGAGGAGGGAAAGAAAAAAACAACATCAAAAAGAAGGAAGAAAGGATGATAATACTAAAAAAGGAAGAACATGAGGACGGGGAGAAAAGGCAGAACATTGTCCCATTTGGGTCACACAGCACCGTGAGGATCTAAGACAAATTCCACAGGACATTTTGAGATCTGGTTCACAGTTAGTGGCTTGGATGATTACTGAAATCCATAGACATTGAATGCTCATGTAACAGCTGGATAACAGCTGGGTGCTCAGTTCTTTTTCAGCTTGCAGGGGACACTGGCTATTGAGAGAATGTTTGCATGACTTGGGCAGCTGGGCAGCTTCCGCAAAGCCAAGTCAGTCCTGAGTTGCCTGTGGAGTCCAGCCAGGTTCCTGATACATTGGCTGAGCACAGAAAACTTCAAAATAGTCACTAAAGGAATCAACACTTTCCAGAGAGCCACAAGTGCTAGTCTAGTAAAGCTGTCAGGGAAGATGAATTATGCTTTGGATAGATGCACTTTACTTTCTGTGTCTCTTTCACTCCCATTTTCTATTTTTCTATTTTTGTATCTACCTTTTTCTTTTTAAGTGCAGCATACATATATACTAATCCATAATGTGCTGTAACATGGTATATGCATATCAGATACATGTAATTCACCATACATATTCACATATATATTATCTAAATATTCATATAGATATGAAAAATGGGAGAAGATTCTCTCTAACTGCAATGCACTTTTTCTCTCCTTCAGCCTTACCATCCTCTAATCTAAAATGCTTTTTCATCTTGGTTGAAAAATCTGCTAGTGTAGTATTTTATTTCATGCTAAAAACAAAGGAAGAAACCAAGCCAAACCACCTCTTGCCTCCTGCCCAGCCTGTTAGAGCAAAACACATCATAAAGTAGGCTTCCAGTTCTGAAAGAGTATTCTCCTTCCTAAAACAGTTCATTGATGCTGAAACTCTAGTCAGATATTATCTATTTAAAACCTTTTCTAGGTTCAGAAGGGGTGGTACAAGCCATGACTGAAGACTTGGCACATTTAAATCATAGCAGCTTGTGGCCACATTACTGTTGTCTTCTGCTACACTGAGAAATTCCACAGATGTAAGCAGCAGCTGCAAAATGTTGTCTTTTCTTCTTAGTCAGTGCTAAATATATTATTAACCAGTCAGTCTCCATCGTCCATGTACTCAGAGCTTTCCGACCTGGCCAGTGGTAGCTCTACCTATGGAACTATCTTCCAATTGTTCACCTCGCACATCAGTCAAATCACTGCAGGAACCCTTACAGGGGAGTGGTGGGGCTTCTCCCAAGACCGAGACAATGTTTGCCTTTCTCTGTCACTTGAACTGGAGCAAAACTTGAGCTATCTGCACATCAGACTATATTGAGAAGCTGGACTTCATTTGCTGAAGTTTAGGTGTCAGTTTAGTTATCTAACATACAATCTATTCAGCTTATCTTCCTTGGAGGGCAAATGCATCTCGAGGCATTTCCAGGTAATCCTGCTCTCTTTGGAAGGAACAGCTCCTAAATAGGTCAGATGGATCATTCCATAGCCATGTGTGCTTCTCTCTTCCTTGACTGTGGAAGCAGCTCAGAAGCCTGGGTGTGTGGCTCAGTGTACTTCACACTTTAGCAGAGATGTTGAAATGCCAGTAGATTGGTTCCTCCTTGGAAGGAGATGATCACCCAGAACAATTCCTGAAGAAAAATAGGAGTGAAAAACATTCTTCTCTTACCTTCACATCACTTCAGCAGTGCTTGTGATCTCATTCAGGACTGATCAGCAAAGAGAAGCCTTCTTCATGATTTAATTGAGGAAGCATAACCCAAGGAGTTCTGCAAAGCACCCTGACAGCAGTGCTGCTTATAAAGAAGCGATTCAGTGCAAGATGGCATGAGTGATCACTCATGGGATTTCAGTGTTTGCTTTGCCTGTGTGTAACTGAGGTACCCAAGAAGGAAACTCCTGAGGACAAATTCCAGCTTACTGAAGCGCTCTCTGCAGCACTTGCAGCTCACAGAACAAAACAATAACCAAACTCAGATGCTGTGAGGTATTTTGTGTAAGTGACTATTTGTCAGTGAATCTTCCTACGAACAAGCTACTGAGAGAGGTTGCTTGGAAAGCTACCCAAAACTGAATCATAAGAATCTGCACCTGATAATTATCTGTTCCTGTGCCTGCACGCTCAGCTGTGTTTGCACACAGCAATCATCCTGCAAGTGGAACTTACCTGTATACACATACTCCTGTTTTGCCACCTTTCCAGAAAGCACAGGGATCTGGCAGCTCTCACTTGTACCTTTGGCAAGTCCTTAACCTCTCTAGAGAGAAGGATGGCTGTCCTCCCACACCTAAAATATGGACATGCATCTCTATCCATGGCAGGGAATGCCTTTGTGTAAGAGCCTGCTTCCTTGTTGGTCTTTCAGCTGTAGCAGAGCCAACCAGCTCCCTCAAATGTAACCCCATGGTGAGTTTGCCCAATTACCATTCGCCGTAGATCGTACAGGCAAAACTTCTCTGCCCTGCAAACTCCTCAAGCACTGAGTCATCAGGCACCAAGGTTCCTTCATACCACTTCACAGGACACACAGCACCTAACGTGGTGCTGAAAAACACAGCGAAGGAGAGTTCAGTACAAGCCTGTCAGTGTTGGTGGTTTTCAAATGAAACACCAAGGAACAGGAATTCCTCAGAAACACGAGCAATCCTCTCAGCCTGGGTGCCTGGCAATGGGAGTGGACCATGGCATCAGGCTAAAGCCATGCAGGATGGATGCCAAAGCTGGGTCCCAGGAGATCAGACTTAGAGCATCCAGATAAAACATAATCATCAATGGAGACACTGGAGGCAGCCAATCCTTACTATTGTACCTACACTGGAGTCAACAGACAGCTCAGAACTCTTCCTCAAAATAAAAATCTAAATTCTTGAGATTCACTTAAAATTACAGACATATTTATCAGCTAAATTCTTTGGATTTGAGACAAAGATCTGTTTTTCTTACCAAATGATATTTGTATTGTTTATAGAAATTATGGAGTTTGATGGGGGTTGTGTATGTGACTACAGATAGCATCAGAATTGATCTAGACCCTTCCTTTAGCTCAGTCACCCGGCTCTGTGATGCCTTTTCAAAGACCAGATGCAATGATTAATGTATGCAGCTAGGGGAGCCCAAAGTCACGTGAGAGTTCCACTCACTCCTGCCTCCAAACCCTGCTGTTACAGAATCACAGAGCCACCATGGCTGGGAAAGACCTCTTCTTAGTCTCTTCATTACCTAACTCTTCCAGGGCTACTACTGTACTGTAGCCTTGAGCACCATATCTAGATGGCCTTTAAATTCATCCAGGGATGAGGATTCAGCCACTTCCCTGGGCAGCCTGTTTCAGATTTGAGAACCCTTTCAGTTGAGGCCCCGTCCCTTGCGGTGTTTAAGACCAGGCTGGACGAGGCTCTGTCCAGCCTGATCTAGGGTAGAGTGTCCCTGCCCATGGCAGGGGGGTTGGAAACTAGATGATCCTTGTGGTCCCTTCCCAACCCTAACTGAAACTATGAAACTATGAAACTATGAAACCCTTTCAGTCCTGATGTCTAACCTAACCCCCCTCTGGCCATTTCCTCTTTTCTAACAGTTGTGACTTCTGAGAAGAGGCCAGTACCCACCTGCCTCCAGCCTACTTTGAGGAATTTTAGAGAGCCAGAAGGTCTCCCCTCAGCCTCCTCTTCTCCAGACTAAACAACCCCACTTCCCACAGCTGCTCCTCACCAGCCCTGTTCTCCAGGCCCTTCACCAGCTTCATTGCCCTTCTTCCACCTCTCTATACTGCGGTGCCCCAAACTGAATGCAATACCCAAGGTGCTGCCCCACCAGTGCCAAGCACAGTGGGACCCTCCCACAATATTCCTGATCTCAGGCCAGGATGCTGGTGGCCTTCCTGGCCACCTGAGCACACCACTGGCTGTCAACAGCATTCCCAGACCTTTCTTCACTGGGCAGCTTCCCAGACACTCTGTCCCAAGCGTGCAGTGTTCATGGGGTTGTTGTGACCAAAGTGCAGGACCTGGCACTTGGCCTTGTTGAACCTCATACAACTGATCTTGGCCCATGGATCCAGTTTGGCCAGATCCCTCTTCAGAGCCTTCCTACCCTCCAGCAGATCAACACTGCCACCCAGCTCAGTGCCACCTGCAAACTTGCAGAGGGTATCTCATCCAGATCACTGAGCCCTGTGGAGCACCACCTGTGACCAGGTGCCAACTGGATTTCACTCCATTCCCCACCACTCTTTGGGCCCATCCATCTAGTTCGTAACTCAGCAAAGGCTCCACCCTTCCAAGCTATGAGCAGCCAGTACCTCCAGGGGCATGCTGTGGGAGACAGTGTCAAAGACTTTACTGAAGTCCAAACAAACAACACCCACAGCCTGTTCCTCATCCATCATCTGGGTCATCTTGTTATAGATGGAGATGAGGTCCATGAATCAGGATGTGTCCTTCATGAAGCCATGCTGGCTGGGCCTCATCTCTTGACTGTCCTATAAATGGCTGTGCTATGACTTTGCCTGGCATCAAGGCCAGACTGACGTGTCTATAGTTCCTTGTATCCTCCTTCCATTCTTGGCAATGGGCATCTCATCTACTAATCTCCAGTCCCTTGGGACCTCCCCAGTTAGCCAGGACTGATGCTAAATCAAGCAGAGTGGCTTGGTAAACACATCCACCAATTCCTGCAGCACTCTTGGGTGTAACCCATCTGGCCCCACAGAATTGTGGTGTCCAGGTGGTTCAGAAGGTTTCTCACCACTTCCTCTTGGATTAGGGCGGTCTTCTGCTCCCCACCTGTGTCTTCCAGAGACAGAGTTGCTGGCTGCCCAGGAAACAACTAGTCCTGCATAAAAGACTGAGGTAAAGAAGGCACTGAGCACCTCAGCATTTTCCTCACCATTATTTGCTGTTTCCTCCTGTATCCAATAGAGGATAAAGGTTCTCCCTCATCTTCCTTTCGTTGTTTGTGTGTTTTCAAAGCATTTTTTATTATCTTTTATGACAACAGTTGGACTGAGGTCTAGTTGGGCTTTGGCCCTTCTCATTTTCTTCCTGCATAGTTGCACTGCATCTTTGTAGTCCTCCTGAGGAGCCTGAACCCTTTTCCAAAGGCCACAAACTCCCCTTGTGTTCCTGAGCCCCAGCCAGGGCTCCTGCAGAAAGAAGCCCAGATTTGCTCCAGACGGTTCTCAGATGCTTCAATAGTTACAGCCTATCAACTTCTGTGTCTTTGCTGTCACATGGGTCCTCATCCCCCACTAAGCATCCAACTGCAAGATCTTACTGCCACACAGTCCCACAGGTGCTTGCTGCTCCCAGGCTCTCCTCTTGCAAGCCTCGTTCCATCCCCTTCTCCCTTCAAGTCTAGTTTAAAGACCTTGTCAGAATGGAAGATAACACCAAAGGCAACTTCTGTGGCTGTGCATTGTCCCACCTGCAGACCTACATATCTGAGGTAGTCACTGAGACCTTTTTGAAAGTACCTTTTGCCTCCTCATTTCTCATGGTTAATGAATGGATTTAGCATTCAAGCATCTACAGGCAAGTGGAAATCTGTTTGTTGAGATCCTGGGTTAGTGTAGTGGGTTGGGAAAAGAGAGACTCAGGCAGAAGGGATTGCAAAAAATGGTGGAAAGTTGAAATGGAAAAACAATGAAAGTTTTACAGAGAACCACAAGCACCGCGACAAAGAGAGAGAGAGCCCAAAACATACCCAAGAATGTCCCATCCCCCCCTGGGGGTACACCCAACACCCCCCCAGGGCTCTTTCTTCCCCCCCCCCCAACCCAGCCTTGGGCCTGGGCAGGGAGCAGGGCATTATGGGTGAAATACCTGGCTTCCTGTGACCCCCCTCAGGGCTGGGGCCCCTTTTGGGACCTCCCAGGTGTGGCCTGTGCAGTGGCATCCGGGCCAGCACCCAGCCTAAGCCACCACAGTTAGGCACACATGAAGAGGGTCAGCAATAGGATCTGACCACGGTCAGGACTTGGGGGTGCTGGTGGTTGAGAAGCTGGACAGGAGCTAGCAACGAGCACTTGCAGCCCAAAAGGCAAATAGCAGCCTGGGCTTCATCCAAAGTGGCATGACCAGAAATGGAGAGAGGAGATCCTGCCCCCCTGCTCTGCTCTGGGAAGAGCTCATCTGCAGTGCTGTGTCCAGCTGTGGGGCCCTCAACATAAGAGAGAGATAGACCTGCGGGAGTAGGTCCAGAGGAGGGCCACAAAGATGATCAGAGGGCTGGAGAACCTCTCCTATGAAGACAGGACAAAAGAATTGAGGATGTTCAGCCCGGAGAAGAGAAGGCTCTGGGGCCTTCTGCACTTCAGTATCTGAAGGGGACCTACAGGAAGGCTGGGGAGGGACTGTTCAGTAGGGCCTGGGGCAATGGTTTGAATCTGGAGCAGGAGAGATTTAGGTTGGACATCAGGAGGAAGTTCTGCACAATGAGGGTGCTGAAATACTGAACAGGTTGCCCAGGGTTGTGGTTGAGACATTCAGGATCAGACTTGATGTGGACCTGGGCAGCTTTTTCTGCTGACTGCAAGGGAGTTGGACAAGATGACCTTTGAGGATCCCTTCCAACCCAGTGCAATCCATGAATCTGCACAGATCTCTAGAACCTGCTGACATCCCTGACTAGCTTCTCATTTTGACTGTGCACTGTTGAACTTCCAGTGCCTCAGACATGAAATGCTGAAATGAGACTACCAGGTATGACTCCAGAATTCAGTAAATCTGTGCCTCTCTGTAGTAGCAGCTGAAACTCATGAGGAAGCCCACTGAAAAGTTTGAATGATATTCGGTATCCAACTTCTTCACCAGATTAAAAAACTAGAGTTAATGACCCTAATGGAAATGCAGGTGGTTAGGAGAGGATTCAGTTCTCTAAAAAGAGGGATTGAGTTCCAGGGTTTGTGGTATTTTATGTACCTTCCAATAAGGTTTGCAGCAGTTATGTTTCAAATAAGTTTTGTGTCAAATCTCTTAGCCCACGAAGTTTATTTATTGCTTCAGTGAGCTTAGGTTGTACCAACTGCAGTGCTGAGGTAGCTGAACTCTTCAGTGTGCATTTTCAGATCAGACCCATCCCTAGGTGTAAATGAAATGATTCAATTTCACTATGGAGACTCCACAGCAATTTTGTGTATCTACCTCATGTAAATGGCTACTAAAATAAATCTGATTGTCAGGCAATATTTCAGTCCCCTGTGGAGACTGCTGCAGGTCACCTTGGTGTACAAATATGTGACAGTTTTAGGCTGTGCCTTTAAGGAAAGGACAGCTACTGAATACTCTAGCTGAATATTTTGGTGTAAAAAGGAAAACAAAGATAATTATAAACGAATTTCGTTGGTAGATCAGTAGGAATGTAGCTTTAAGGATTTTAGTCTCAGTTCTGTCTGACAGCTGTTTCTGTGCTGTGCAGCTGCTTGCTTTCTTCTGTTCTTGGTGGTACTGACCTTGGACTAATGAGATAAGAAACCATTTTTTTTTCTCCCTTAACAACTGCTTTGATCTAACAGAATTTCCCTTAATACCCATTTTATCTCTTTAATCCTTTTTTGGGGAAAAAGGGGAGGAAGGGGGACAAGGGGTTTTGAGGGGAACCCTCCTCCATCGGGAGGGAGTTTCTGTGTTACGCTCTTTCCTGTGTATTTTTGTGTATACTGTAAATCCTGTCCATGGCGTAGAGACTCAGTGAATTTCATTCTGCTGGTAAAAATACAGCCTTTCCCATTTGCTTCTCGAGAACTGAACTTTTCCTCATTACCACAAAGTAGCATCAAGTTGAAATGTTAGGTACCCTAGTGTGTGGCAGAATGGAATCTGGGGATCAATGTCCTGTTGAGCTGCTGTTGCAAGGTTTGTAGAACAAAGAGTAGAGATCTGGACGACTCCACACTGCTGAGTGCCAGGAATCCCTGGAGCAAGCTGTTTGAAAAAGCATTTTGGAGTCGCTCTTTTGTGAGTCACATGTGTCACCATGTGCAATTAAAGATATTTTCTTACAGTGAGATTGAGATTAACACCTAGGAGAGTTTGAGTTGTAGATGTTGTTTGGCTGTTAGGACACACGGTTTGATTCCATTTGCCAATATAGTGGAGTCTAGTGGCATCTGACATGTGTCAAGGTATGTTTGTTGACTTCTAACTGCTGGCCAAACCCTCCTGTGCATGCTTAGACATCTGCTGAAGAAAGGCATCTTTAGAACAAGGTAGGAGCACAGAGCATGCAGAGTAGTGTTGCCAGAAGGAGAGGGCTTTAGTGAAACACTGTGACAGGTTGCCCAGGGAGGTGTTGGGGCCTCATCCCTGGAGATATTCAAGGTGAAGCTTTACAAGATTCTGGGCAACCTGATCTAGTAGAGGATGCCTCTGCTTACTGCAGAGAGGGCTGGACCAGATGGCCTTTGGAGGTCCCTTCCAACCCAAACCATTCTATTGTTCCTTATCTCCTTTCTGTTGAGCTCATGAGGCTCTACTTGGACTACTGGGTCTGGTGTGGGATTTCCTCAGTTCAAGGCAAATATGGAGAAACTAGAGAGGTTCTTACTAAGGCTTGCTAAAATGTGTGTTACAGTGCATATACTATGGAAAGATGTTGAGATAGCCAGGTGTGATCATGAGGCTATGGTATGGCCTAGCAGAAGCCTGCAGTTACAAAGACAAGGTGGGTTACAGTGGAAAAATTGGAAAAATTCCTTTGCTGCAGGAGTCACCTTCCCTGGAGAAGTTCAAGAAATGTGGAGCCATGGCACTTGGGGCTGTGTTGATGTTAGGTTGATAGTTGGACTGGATGATCTTGGAGGTTTTACAACCAGAACAGTTCTATGATTCTATAATTGACTCTTCCCTTAGTGTCTTTATCCTGTCATATAATATAGGAGCAGGAGAAAACTAAATGTGAAAATGAGGGATCTCTTTTATAATTTAAAATTCCAATTAAACAATGTAAATTAACCCTCTTCCTTGGAGGCAAAGATTTGATCTGCAAAGCTCAGCTACTAGTTCTGTTTGCAACTAACGAGGAGAAGAAGGAACTTCTCAGTGGTGGTTCGTGCTCTCCTATGGCAGTTGTCTAAAATGACTGATATGAGCTGAATCTCTGAAGTTTCATTCCTAACCTCTGTGAACAACACTGACATATCTCTTTGGTTCCTGGAGTTCTTTGAATCCCTGTTTCAAAATAAGTTGGATCAAAGTCAGATTTGGGCTCTTTGATGCAGAGCAAAAAAAACTACAGCAAGAGAAGGTGATGTTTATTGCCTTCTCCACTGGTCAGGAGCGATGTGTGCTGTGTTTAGCATCTTTTACAGAATTGGCATTCATTGATTTCAGCTTAATGTGCATTGACTTGGGAAAAGTAACCCTTAACAATTGGTATTTAAAGAAAACCCCAAATCATAATTCCCGTGCAAGCAAGGGTGCTACTAGAGACTCAAAGCATTCAGGCAAATTCAACTAGAAGATTATCTCCCAAGTATTCTAACAATGATCAGACACAGAAACTCTGGAGACAGTACCCATGCCACACAAAACCTTCCACAAAGCATCTTTCACTTCCTGGTTCCTCAGGCAGTAAATGAAGGGGTTCAGCATTGGTGTGACTATAGTGTAGATGATGGAGATCAGTTTGTTGAGATCTAGGGAGTGGATACTCCTGGGTCGGGCATACATGAACAGGGTGGCTGAAAAGAAGATGATGACCACAGTCAGGTGAGAAGCACAGGTGGAGAAGGCTTTCTTCCTGTTCTGGGCCATGGGGATGCACAAAATGGTGCTGATGATGTACATGTAAGAAATTATGATGACAGAGAGGGGGATCAACAGAATAATCAAAGCGAAGACAAAGTCCACCACCTCTGCAGCCAAGCGTCCAGTGCAAGAGAGGTTGAGCAAAGGGCTGATGTCACAATAGAAGTGGTTGATGACATTAGGGCCACAGAAAGAGACCTGGGAAATGAAGGTGACCTTTAGTCACTTCTGTGTCTTTGCTGTCACATGGGTCCTCATCCCCCACTGCTTGCTTTCTTTTAATTGTCATTTTATTTTCTGTGCTATCCAGCTGTTGCAAAGCACTGATAATTATTTTTCTTTCTCCTAAGTCAATGCTTTCTGTGTGATAAGACCTTGGACTGGAACTCAGGGCATTTCTGCTCTGCTTTTGTCTCACAATCACATGATGGGTAGCTTGACCAATAAATCTCTCCACTAGTGCCTTTGTCTCTCCAGATATAAACCAGTGATGATAGTGGCCTTGAAAATTACTTGAAGTTCCACAGAGAAAGTGGTGCCCAAACACGAAGTATCAATACTATTGCAGATGTGAAAGGCACCACTCAGAGGGGAAATCAAGCTGCCAACATGTGCCTACAAACCCACTCAACTCACAGACTTCAGACGTCTAAATGCAGGTGATAGTTCTGCAAGTGGAGGCCCCATTCCTGGAGATGTTCATGGGGCTCTGAGCAGCCTGATCCAGTTGGGAATGTCCCTGATGACTGCAGGGGGGTTGGGCATTATGACCTTTACAGGTCCTTCCAGCCCGATGCATTTTATGGCTCTATGAAGTGTCCAATGTGAAGCATGTGGCTGGGCTCCCACTGCAGTCAGGGGGCAGAGAATCAATAGAACAGTCTGGGCAGTCCTCCACTCATGCAAAAGAGTCAAACAGTTAGTGATTTCTTTTACAAAATGTGTGTCTTTTCCAGCACCCTTGGGTGCTCTTTGCCTTCAGCTTCAGTTCTGTTTTCTGAATTGTATCTGCCATACTCATGTCCCGGATTCCCAAGGCACTGTTCCCTTCTTCAGTGCGAGAACAAAGCAGTTGTATCCCATACACCTATGTGTATCTGCACATTCTCTTCAGGTTTGTGCTACTGAGAAGTTAAATCTTCATCTCTGGAAATCATTAGAATGAGTGCAAATATGTACAAGCTGGGCAGACAGTGAAAATGCACCTGCCTGAGTAGGAGGTGAAGCTCAAGGTTGCCATAAACAGGTGAAATCTGAAGTCTAGACAGTCCCCTTCCTGCTCATGCTGCAATCTTAGGGAATAGCTGGTTGTGGCAAGTTTCTGATTCTTCCCCCATTGTTCAGGAGGCAGCATTCCCACATAAGATAAGGAACTGGGTGGAGGCCATCATTTGGTCATAAGCTTGGCTGCTGACACATGGCTGGAAGGTTTTGCTGTGCTGGTTCAGCAGGAATGTGAGGACAGATGAAGTAGAGAAGAGGGAACAGGAGCTGCTGAAGTGGAGGGACTGAAAGCACCATAGGTGAGTACTGTGGCTGGGGGTAAATAGGTTTGAGCTAGGTTACTGTGGCTAACAAATATGATTACAGGTGAAAGGGCAGCTGAGAGCGGGAGCATGCAATATGGACAGAGAGTGTTACAAAGAGTATTTGCAGAAGGCTGGCACAAAGGATTATTTGGCTGATCCCAGCTGTGCACAGCCACAGAATGGATGGAGAAGTGTAGCTGACATACAGAAAGGGATAGCAGCCTTAACTTAGACACAGAACTGTGCAGGTGAGAGATACAGGGAAACTGGTCAAAAAGGAGAGCTAGACAGGAAGAAAGGATGAATGGGAAACTGGAGCAGAAAACATAAAGAGCAGGGCGGGTGCTGGCCAGGAAACAAGGAAAACACGATCCAGAGAAAATCTGAACTGAGAATTATTTGTGTGCACATTATTAGGATTTTATACTGCACTGCCATTTTAAGCAGAGAGCTCAGTCTGGGGAGCAGCTGGTGCAAACCCCCTGTGTCTAGCATAATACCTAGATGGAAAATATTCCTTCTAGAAACAATCATTTCTCTCTAGCTTGTGTTCAGACCTGCTGTCCAAACCAGGAGGGTTATTCAATATTTAATAGCTACAGTATTTTCAGTGTCTTGTTTTGTTTTGTTTTGTTTTGTTTTGTTTTGCTTTGCTTTGCTTTGCTTTGCTTTGCTTTGCTTTGCTTTGCTTTGCTTTGCTTTGTTTTTTCCGCTTTGCTGTCAGTCCAGGGTTCATAACCAATTTTGCAACACCATCAAGATGGGAATCACAAAAGTTCATGAGCTGGCTGTTCTGGTTACAGCAGGAATCACTGCAGCCATCTGGTGGGTGTCCAGTCTCTGATAGTGACTCTACTAGCACACATCTCTGCTGCCCTACTTAAGTGATGCTTTTCTAGCTATGCTTAGGCAGGCAGAGCCTGAGCACTTGAACAAAGCTAAAATCCTAATCCCCTTTTATACTCAAAAGATAAAAGCAAGCAGATATGGAGCCTTTTCATCTCTTCTGTGAAATTCTAACAATCTGATTCATTTGGCTCTGTATGCTCCTGTGAGCCCAGGTGTGCATTTCCACCACAATGACATCTCTGGACTCCAGAGCAGCTGCACAGACCCTGGCACAGAAGTAGCACTCTGTGGAGTGGCCTTAGCTGTTTTTATCCTGCATGGTGCTTAGCCTGGGTCTCCCTCAGTTTGTATCCCTAGAGTAGGCTACCATAGCGTGTGTTCCATGCCCTGGGGCCAGGCATGAGCTCAAGTAGGGATATTTGGGAATGCACAGCTTCTGGAATGATGTTGGAGGACTGATCCAAAAGAATGAAACAGGGAAATCTATCATCCATATAAAATCTGAGGCAGAGCATCCCTCACAAGTACTCACATCTCATTGAAAATAAAATTAGGGTCATGCCAGAGGAGATCTCACACACTGGCCAAAGCAGAGGCAAAGTGATGCTCCTAGGTACCTGACTCCACAAGGGAACTGCACCATCAGCTTCTACCAGCAGCTGAGAAAAAGCTCTGCTGTAAAGCAGGTGCATTCTCCTTCGTATGAGCAGTCCCAGGCCTCCTCAAATGCATCCACAGTATCCTCAGAGTGCATAGAGCCGCAGAGAACAGCAGCCCAGACAGCTCTGTTAACACAGCTGAGCTGGGCACAGCTGAGCTGGCCACATCCCACCCCAGTCTGGCACCACATGTAAAGTGTTAGCTTTGCTTTACAGTTTCAGCTACAAATGGGGTGGGGGAGGGGTTGATTTATTATTTTTGTCACTGATTCATTGCTTTCTTATTCTGTCCAAGGTACCATCACCCTGTCTCCCCAGCCAGTGCCCAGGAAGCCACAGCCTCCTCCACAGAGGGTACAGCAGAGTAAGGGACTGAGTTTCATTCTGCATGCCTTGCAAAATCCAGCATGTGGGTTGTTCTGGGCACTCATTCTTAAGCAAAACTGCCAAGCCCTCCAAGTGTTTATTCACATTCTGGGATAAGTCATCCTACAGTGACCAGCTGAGATGTAGACATCCTCACTGTGAATATTCTGAGCTGGGTGAACAGAGAGCTTCCAGAGATTGAACACAGGGACTCTGAAGAGGGAACTAGAAATAAATTGATCCAGCTCCCCCAAAATTCTGTCATGAAAAGACAGCTTAATGCCTCCTTGTTTAGACATCTGGAAGTTGGGCCCTGCCAAGTCTGTGAATCCCATATTTGGTTAGGGTTCTAGAGGTGGTTGTTCTGTGTTGTGTTCTTACCCAAACAGCCCTGAACAGATAATTATATTTCTAGACTGGGGTTGCTGTTATTAAATTATACAATTGCAAACACTAGGACCTGTTCTCTTCATGAAAGCTAGAAGCAAATTTTTTAGTACAGCTGCAATGTGAATTATTTGCCTGGTGTGTGAGTATGCAACTGCATGTACTGAGAGGAATCGAAGTTAAAGGAGTTATACAATTGAAACAGGTTGGAGATGTAGCTGTACAGGGAAAAGCCTCCTTCTGTTTGGTCAGATGTGTATCTCCCAGTGACCTTAATTCCAAATGTTGAGAAGTGAAACATGGGATGTATGCCACTATATAAGCAAGCAGGACCTGTCTTTGATATTCTTTCCAACCTGATGTTCTTCTCTGTGGTTTGCTTTGTTTGCAGTATGACCAACATGAATCAGAGCTTGTGTCAGCTTCCAAGGTAAGGTCCTCTCACCTCTGCTCTCCCACAGCTCTGACTTATTGTGGGTATTTTTAGGCTGTACCTTGAAAATTTTCCATGGATCCTGAGCAGAAAGTAGTAGAATGTAAATAAATCACCATTGGGTGTAAAAAGGAAACCAATGATAAAGTCTAAATAATCCCATTGGACAGATTGCCAGCATAAGCTAATTGGGTATACTAACTCTCTGTCTTTTCACTTCCTTGCCCTAGCAGATACCAGCTCTGGCTTCTGCTGGCTTTGCTGATCTTGGCTGCAATGCTTTGTTGTGGCTGAGTATTAAACAAGTTTCTGCTCTTCTCTTTCCTTTACCATGTAAAGAGGGGTAGGGAAAGAAGCAGGGAGTGGGGAGCCCCCTGGTTTGTCCAGAGGAGTTCTTGTGGTGTTTATAAATTGTACATATATATAAATATTGTATATTTTGTGCATATTAATTTCATCTCATTTCTAGATTGTAGCTTTGCTTGTAAATGCATCTTCATTTGCTTCCACTGAGCTGCTCTGGCAATTTTATGTTGGGGGGTAATTTCAACCTGCCACACCTATGAATGTGTACAGCTATCTTGCTAAACATCACTCATCTTCCTTTAGCTATGCTGATTCATACCTGCTGCAAAAGCTGAGTCCTCTGCCCTGTAAGAAAAGCTGCCTTGTCGAATGATTGAATTCCAGGGTTTGGGAGCTGACTCTTAAGAGTAGGACTGGGAGTACTGGGGGTTGAGTACTGGAACAGGTTGCCCAGAAAGGTGGTTGATGGCTCCATCCCTGGTGAGGCTTGATGGGGCTTTGGACCAACTGATCTAGTGGAAGATGTCCCTGCTGACTGCAGAGGGGGTTGGACTGGATGACCTTTGGAGGTCCCTTCCAACCCAGACCATTCTGTGATTCTATGACAATTTCTGACTGTCCACCATAAGAATATGCTGACTGCTGGGCTGACCTTTAATGGGAGGCAAAAATCTGCGTTGAGGATAGAGGACAAGTTCATTTCATTAACTCCTCTCTCTGGAACATTGAGTGCAGACCACAGGAGAAGGGCTTAAAAGATATTCATAACATGTAATTCTGTTCCTGCCAAAGAGTGCAAGATCTGCTGACAAGCAGGGGATGCAGCTGATGCCCGCTGTGCAGAGCAGCAAAGCTTACTCTCTGCTGCTCTGGGACACAGAGTGCTCTCTCTTTTTTTTTTTTTTTTCCTTCCTTCATGAATTTTGAGCCTGAATAGTCTGAAAAGTCAAAATGATGTCTTGGTAGCAAGGGAACTGTGTCTAACCCAGTGGAGCCCAGGTGGCATGCCATTCCCACTAGTCACATTTGATTAAGCAGAATGGGGTAAGGACATAGCAGATCCATGTGAAGAAGTGCTGGGGAGTTGCCAGTGCTGTTAGACTTGAGCTGAAAGTGGCCATGGCAGTACCATAATGCTCAGGTCATCTCTTCATGCTGGTCATTCCTCACAGCACTCCTCCTTAAGCATTTAGAAACCCAGCCATGCTTCACAGCACTGTCTGTACTTTCTGTCAGATTCCCACACTCTTATTTGTACTATCCAGAAATGCTTCATGTTTTGTTCACATCTTGCCCAGGGAGGCTGTGGCTGCCTCCTCCCTGGGGGTGTTCAAGGCCAGGCTGGATGAGACCTTGAGCAGCTGAGTCTAGTTGAGAGGTGTCCCTGCCCATGGCAGGGAGGTTGGAGAAGATGATCTCTGAGGCCCTTCCAAACCAAGCCATTCTAGGATCTTGGTTTCAACTTACAGTTATTCCTTCTCAGCCTATTGCTGTGCACATCAGGGAAGAGCCTTTCTCCATCTTCTTTGTATCCTGCTGCCATCAGTTAGTTCTGGATAGCAACAAGGTCTCCCCCTAGCCTTTCTGATTTATAGATGAACATCCCCATTTTGTCTGCCTCTCCTCCTGTTTCATGTGCTCCAGGCCTCATTAGTTTGGTGGCCTCTGTTAGACTCCTATCTCTGTCTCCTCAGTATCCTCCATGTCGGGGGAGCCCCAGACAGGACACTGTACTGAGATGTATCTGCCAGGTGTCAGAGAGGGGAAGAGTCTCTCCTCTTTGCTGATGGCTACACTCTTTCTGTGATGCCACACAATGCAGGTCTTCTGCTGTAAGTACCCACTGCTAACTCCTATCTTAGCTGCTCATTTTCAGTCAGACATGGCCCAGGCTGCCTTGCTGCACAGAGTTACTCTGAAGCAGATTGGCCTTAGGTGAAGTTCTTGTCATTCCTGTCAGCACATTTCTTCAGTCTTTCCAGGTTCCCTGAATGGCAGCCTTGCCCTTTGGCATATTGTCCACAGTCTGAGGAGTAACACAATCTGAAAAGCAATAGATTCTGAAGCACTGAGTAGTTTACTGGAATAAAACACTTCCATATTTTTAAACAAAAAATGCTTCATTTTATTGTGCCATGAATTAAGTCTGATCACTGCCTTTTGACATAGGCTTCCCCTCTCCATCATCTCTTCAATGCAGATATATTGCTCTCTAGAAAAGCTGCTCTGAGCACATTCACAGTGGTACCCATGGCCCTGCAGGGAGTCTGATGTGTGTAGCTGAATTAGAAATGACCTTTAACTCCAAAAAAACAATATCAAAGAGAATTCATTAGTTTTGCAACTGATATTAAATGAAAAGGGATCCAACATGAGAGTCTTTTCACCCCACTCCCACATACACTCCTCTGTATGATTCCTTTATAATCCCTCTTAGGCTGCTTAATCTGTTACTTAATCATAGAACCACAAAATGGCTCAGGTTGGAAGGGACCTCAGAGATCAACCTGCCCACCATGGGCAGGGATGCTTCTCAACTAGATTTGATTGCCCAAGGCCTCGTCCAACCTGGCTTTGAACACCCCCAGGTAGGAGGTATCCACAGCCTCCCTGGGCAGCCTATTCCAGAGTCTCAGCATCCTCCTGCTGAAGAACTTCATCCTCAGCTCCAGTCTAACCCTGCTCTCCCTCAGCTTCAAACCATTCCCCCTTGTCCTGTCTCTAGACATCCTCAGGGAAAGTCTGTCTGCAGCCTTCCTGAAGGATCCTTTCAGATACTGGAAGGCAGCTCTAAAGTCCCCCTGGAGTCTTCTCCAGGCTGAACACCCCCAGCTCCCTCAGCCTGTGCTCACAGCAGTGCTGCTCCAACCCTTGGATCACCTTTGTGGCCTTCTCTGGACTTGCTCCAAGGGAGGGTCACTTTCATGGAGTGTTTCCGCTTTATAGAACCTTTTCACTCGGGGAAAGTCTAGGAACCGAGACTGGTGGGTTCCCATTTGGTACCCTGCTTAAGCAATGGAAATGAACAGCTGTGACATCTGCTCTGTATCCTATCTCCTTTCTACTGTAGGTGTCAAGATGTGCACTCATGAGTAAACTACAAACAGTACTCAAGGTGGTTGGACTTAGTGGGCCAGAGGCTCACCGTTTAGAAGTCAAATTTCCTGAGGCCACACTACAGGAACAAGTTTGCTGTAATAATCCTAAATAATCTTAAAGTAAGCTTAAATAAATTTAAATAATCTTAAAATATTTCACAGCTGTAGTTGGACATGTCAAGAGGACCATTACTTAGAGGTAGTTAACTCTGGATATGGAGGTTAAGTAGCCTGTGTGATGGAGCCCAACTGACACTGGATGAAGGAAGATTAATGCTGGAACCCATAAGGATCTTTTGTGGGGTCATCTCTTCTGCTATGAAATAGGAAATCCAATGCTGCTGTGCCAAGACCTGGTTTATTTCTCTCTCATTTTATTGCTCTCTCATTTTATTGCTCTCTCATTTACAGACAGACAGACTTGACTGAACCCTCTCCAATGCTTCCACGGTAAGGTTAAGTTCTCTGGCTTCGTTAACAGGCTATGACATGGTTCTCATGGCTGTTTGTGGTACACGCAAGTCAGGACAGCTGAGAACAAGGCTGAGTGAATGGCAAAGGATTCCTAGGTCTAGAAAGAGCTCTTCCAGAAGACACTGAACAGATGTGTAGATGCAGAATGTTCCACTTGTTTGCTTTCAGAAAAAAAAGGGGCAGATGATGGTGAATGCTGGAATGCTTGCAGTTTGCCTAGAGCTTAAGGGATTTTTCCCCTGCCCTGCCGCCACCCATCTCAGAAGCTAGAAGGGTCCATGGCTGATAGTATTTTATTGGTGGCAGTCAGCATTCCAGATGAATTGTAAATGTCTGTGAAAGGGATGGGCTGGGTGAATGGGAAGAATTCTTTTCTAGAATTGCCTCTTCTAGAGCCATTGGCTTTAGTAGAAAAAGCAGGAGAGAGATGGAAATACTGGAGAGAGTTCAGCCAAAGGCCACAGACTGGCCATCAGGAAAAACTTTTTCCCAGCAAGAGTGGTCAGACACAGGAATGTGCTGCCCAGGAACGTGCTGGTTGAGTCACGAGCCCTGGAGATGTTTAAAGGTCATTTAGATGTGGTGCTTGGGGATATGGTTTGGGGGTGGACTTTGTAGGCTTATGGTTAATGGTTGGACTTGGTGATCCCAGGGGTGTGTTGTAAGCTGAATGATTCTGTGATTCTTAAAAACCTTCAGGGATGTGACTTCCAGCACTGTTGCTATTATTGGATAGCAGTGCTAGTGAATGACCATGTACACTGCTCCATAATAATATAGATCTTATCTTTGCTTTTCTACAGTATTTTATATCCTCAGCCACTTCTGACAAAACCACAGTAAGTTTGATTTTTAAATCTAAGTATTTTTGGCTGTGCCTGGAAAAAATTTCCACAGATCTTGAACAGAAAGTAGTAGAATATAAATAAATTACCATTGGATGTAAAAAGGAAAATAATGATAAGGTCTAAATAATCCATTGGACAGATGACAAACATAGTTTGGTAAACTAACTTTCTCTCTACTCAGCTTCCTTCGCTCTAGCAGATACTACCTTGCCTTCTGCTGGCTTTGCTGACCTTGAATGTGTTCTTCTTGTGGTTAAGCAACAAACAACAACTCTCTGCTCCTTCTCTTGTCCCATGTACAGAGTGAGGGAAGGGAGCAGGGAGGGAGAAGCTGTTGGTAGCCCCTGAGTTTATCCAGGGGGATTCTTGTGTTATTCTTTGTTATTTAGATACCTTTTTAGGTTATGTGATAATTCATCTTTGTGCTCATCACAGTGCAAAGGAGCACAGAGGGACACCAGGGGGCAGAGAGCCTCTGCAGCACAAAAGAGTCGCAGTGTAAAGGTGCTACCAAGTCTGTAACAGGAAAGCAAACACCCTTAGTGTCCAGGGATAAAAACTTTTCAGAGGAGTCAAAGGAAGAGGCTCTCTAGAGCCTCAGCCTTCTGGCAGCTCTCTGCTTAGCTTTTGGATTGAGAGAAGGGTGTGGGATGTCAGGGAAGAGCATCTGGGAGTTATGTAAAGCATCTTGTGTGGGTACCTGTGCCAAGGTGTAAGGGCTAACAAATGCCAAGCTGCATTTGCTGGCAAGCAGGACAAGTGATCTGGGAGGCAGGTATCAAAGTGTCCATAAAGCTACTCCAGATATCAGGTGATCTGAGAGTTGGCTTCTAGAGACACCATGAGGCCCAAGCCAACTGCTGGAGAGACTGTAAGGTCTGGGGTTACCTGAGAGGCTCATTTACATATTTTTGTCTGTTTATGCCCCAGATGGAGATGAGAAGATCCACAGGGCAGCTGCTGAGTAGACTGAGTGTGTAAGGCCAGCTACAGAGGGATCCCTCAGGGAGATCTTTGTGCATGTGGGGGATCTATGCTGCATGTGTGTCAGTGCCTGCAGCAGCTCTGTGGCTTTGTGCTGGACTTTCTCAAGCAGTTCCCTGAGATCCTTCTTGAACTGAGGGGCCCAGAACTGGACACAATATTCCAGATGTGGCCTCACCAGTAGAAGAGAACCTCTCTTGACCTACTAACACCAGCCCTTCTAATGCACCCCAGGATGCCATTGACCTTCTTGGCTGCAAGGACACATTGCTGGCTCTTGGGCATCCTTCTCTCCACCAGCACCCCCAAGTCCCTTTCAGTCTTCAACCCCTGTACATGGTACAGGAATGTAAGAAGTTATCAGAAGAAGTCCCATGCAGCGCAAGGATCATTAGTGTCTGCGTCTAGTCCTTGAGGCACCCTTCACAGTAAACATGTCTGTGGCATAACCATTGTCTCTGTACCTGTACTAGGAGAACACTGATCATACCTTAGAATCCTAGCATGGTTCAGGTTGGAAGGGACCTCAGAGATCATCTACTGCAACTTCCCCATCATGGGCAGAGAAACATTTCAACTAGACTCAGCTGCTCAACCTGGCCTTGAGCACCCCCAAGAAGGAGGCATCCACTACCTCCCTGGGCAGCCTATTCCAGAGTCCAACCACCCTCATACATAAAGTTCTTTTTTCTTTTCACTTTGCAGTACTGGGTCCCTGACAACTTCAGATGCACACAGGAGAGACATCTACAGATGGGCAGAAGAGTGCCCAGAGAAATACATAGGTGCTGGTTTATAAAATGTGAAGGATCATGGAGAAAAATGTAATTGCTGTAGGGGCTAAGGAGCTCAATAGTCAGTGGCATATCCAAAGGTGATCCAAACATCTCAGCACTGACATTCTGCCAGTTTTTGTTTTCTCTCTACTTTCAGAGCAGCTGAGCCCACACTCATGCCTAAAGCCCTAGCTGTGCACTCTTACAGAGCTGTGTATGTGCTGGACTTGGCTGCTGGAACTGAATGAAGGAACACAATGCTGTGTGACACCACTGCTGAGCTGGCTCTGTGCAGCTGACCCAGCAGGCAGGTGTGGCTGTGGACAGGCAGGTGCTGCTCTGTCATCAAGGCTGAGTTTGGAACAGAAGATATAAACTTCCTCCAGCCCTTTTCCAGTCAGATCCTTTGTAGATAAGCAGATGTTTTAGTGGCGTCTGACTTATTTTAGGTGTCTACTCTAGGACAAGCTGTCAGCTATTACTGACAGCACTTTCTGGACACATTTCAGAGGGAGTCTGGGATCTTCAGCCTGAAGGTACAGCTGTGCTAAAGAGGTTTCTGTTTGTCTGCATGAATTCTATCAGCCCTATAAAGAGAACCTTCATTGCAGGCGGAGGGATGTGCTGGTGTTGACACCCTGGTTGGCTCCAGTTGTCTGGGAGGGCACCTTCAACAGAGAGATCCTCAATGCTCAATATGTGCAGAAGAACCTGGTCACTGGAGTGGTCACTTTTGCTGTTAAAAGGTATTGTTTGTCATTTATTTCTTCTCATATACTTAGTCCTCTCACCTGGCAGCTGTGCTGTAATACTGCTGGTGGAGCTGGAGCGAGAAAGGTTCCAAAAACGGAGTTGTAGAATGGGAGAAGTGTGACTCCAACTTCCTGAGTAAGGCAACTAACTGGCTGTGAAAAAGCAGCAGACGTTGCCTTGCTCAGGGCAGTACATACACTTGGAAATATAACAAGCATTTTGATCCCTCAGGAAGATAATTCCAGCTCCTACTATGTTTCTAACAAGAAGCTGGGGTAAAAATACAAAATTCTGTGAAAGTAGAATTCTATGAGTTTGTACTAGAATTAGAGCTAACTATTAGCTCCCTCAAAGGAACCATGCCATTACAGCTTCTAAGTTCCAGAGGAGGCTCCTTTTTGTTCCCTCCCCACACACAAGGAAAGAAACCACAGCTAGCTCAGTCGGAAAAGCAGATGAAAGCTATCTTTACAGGCATCAATGGAATGCAATGGATATGTACACAAATATACAATAGTTCAATATATACAGAACTATACAGCAATGAACACAATGCAGAAAAGCCTTTTCCCTCCAGCTGGCCAGGGGGGTTCCTGAACCCCCCTCTCTCCCCTCCCTACCTCCCCTTTTCCCAAAAAGGGTTAGAGAGAGAGAGAAAGGCAATTAAGGAAGAAAATTCTGTTAGCTAAAAAGCACATGCAAAAAATTAGTTTTCTTACCTGGTTTAGCTGTTAACTCAAGGCCGTTCCTGCTTCAGAAAGAGAGAAGCCGTCCAGCCCACAGGACAGAGAAGCACAGACTGCCCACAGCCTGAACCCAGACCAGACCAGACTGAACTAACAGAACCCAAACTTAAAATTGCATTCAACAATCTACCAATGAAAACATTCAGCCAGAGTGTTCAGCAACTGTCTCTTTCTTAAAGACACAGCCTAAACCGGTCACAAGGCTCTTTAGGAGAGACAGGCAAGGCAGAAGAGGAGGAGGGGTGGCCCTGGATATTAGCGAATCTCTTGATGCCTCAGAACTTGATGTTGAGGATGAAAGGATTGAGAGCCTGTGGTTAAAATCAGAGGGAGGCCTAACAAATCTGACATCCTGGTTGGAATCTGTATAGACCACCCAGGATGAGGAGGCAGAGAAATATTCTACAAGCAACCGGAGGCTCTCTCAAGATCATCAGATCTTGGTCCTTGTGGGTGACTTTAACCTGCCAGACATGTGCTGGGAACTTAAATTCAGCAGAGAGGAGGCAGTC
>JAAWVA010000042.1:4146361-4185273 GCA_015227895.2 Colaptes auratus | reverse complement strand
GTGAGAATGTCTCTTCATACTGGGAAGCCTAGGGACAAGGGGTGTGAAGGACACAGGTGTGTACAGGGATGTTCATTTACAGGTGACTCAACTTCAAAGTATTAATAGAAGGACTAATGTCAGCCTGGACAGATGCAAGCTGCAAAGACCAGCAGATCCCAAAGCCCCAAACAGTAACAGCAATAATTCTACTGTGGCCTTGAAGGCATTCAGCCATCAGCATTGTAATTGACAATGAGGAAACAAGATTATCAGAATGGGTCCCACTGGTACATGATGACTTACTATGGGATGTTTAGAGTCATGGGATGCTTTAGAGGGTTGTGGGAATGTGTGAAAGTCATTGTAGGATGTTCCTGGGAAAGAACAAAGGTAAGAAGAGGCCAAGCTGAGGTGAATTGAGGAGGAAAAGATGAGGGCAATGAAGAGGAGGTTGGATAGGAAGGACTAACAGTGTGCAAGCAGGCTGCTGGTCAGTGCACTGGCTCAGCCAGCCCTCAGTCACTCCAACCTGCTCTATCTTTATTCCTAAGTGCTTCCTGTACATATGTATGAGTTTGCACTCCAGCTGGTTGGTGTGCATGAGTCTGTGTGAGTGGATGCCTGTTTTGCCTCTGATTTTTAATTGGACTGAGAGGCAAGAAACTTCACTGTGAAAAGACCCAGGGCCTGTGTTGGATAAAAGACCCAGGATCTGGGATAGACACTGGAGGAATCGCAGACTCACAGAATACATCTGGTTGGAAGAGACCTCCAAGCTCACCCAGTCCAACTCTTGACCCAGTACTGAAGGATCAACATTAAACCATGTCCCTAAGTGCCAGCTCCACACACTGCTTGAACACCCCCAGGTATGGTGACTCCAGCACTGCCCTGGGCAGCCTCTTCCAATGTCTGAGAACCCTTCCAGTGCAGAAATATTTCCTAGCATCCAGCCTGAGCCTCCCCTGGTGCAGCTTGGAACCATTGCCTCTGCTCCTGTCCCTTGCCACCAAGGAGCAGAGGCTGCCCCCTCCTCACTCCAACCTCCCTGCAGGGAGCTGTAGAGAGCAATGAGGTCTCCCTCAGCCTCCTCTTCTCCATCCTGAACACCCCCAGCTCCCTTAGCCACTTCACAGCCCAGGGGCTCCAGGCCCTTCTCCAGCCTCACTGCCCTGCTCTGGACAGGCTCCAGCCCCTCAGTGTCCTTCCTGGAGTGAGTGGCCCAGAGCTGAACACAGCACTTGAGCTGAGCACAGGGGGATGGCCACCTCCTGTCCCTGCTGCCCACCATGTTTCTAACAAAACCCAGGATGTCATTGGACCACCTGGGCTCTGCTGGCCTATGTTTATTCAACTGTCAACCAATAACTTGAAGTCTCAGGTAAAGATCAAGAAGTCTTCCCAGACAGAAGTCAATGTGTAGGAGAAGTGCAGGAGGTGTTTGTATAGTCCCATAGCACATTGTGAGCTTAATTAGCAGAATTTTGATCAGACTTTGTCTGCTGTTCATCTGCACATAGGAGTGCTGCCTGTGTTTGTGGCAGCAGGTGCTGTGTCCTCACTGTTTTGATCCATGTGACAGCCATGCCAGGACTCATATCTCCTCTGCCAATGCTGATATTTGCCACATGTTTTGTGCTGCTGGACCTGTGAGCAGGCAAAAGTAGCTTCCTTCCACCAGGATGACATATGAGGATTCCCCTGAGTCCTTCAATCTATCAGATAAGAACAAGTTTATCAGAGATGTGTGCAGAGACTTGCCCACAAGTCTCCTGCTAAGCTTCAGCAGTGTGTAACTTCTAGGGCTAGAATTTCTCTTCTGTCAGCTTTTATAGTCTAAACAGGTTTGAATAAGACTTGACGCCACAGGGGCAGCAGGGGAAAGCAGAGGCTGGAGCCCTTGTCCTTGTGTGACTGCATGGCCATTGCTAGAGCTCTGCCTTCACTGCTGATTGCTTCCCAGCACACAGTTTTAGCCCTCCTCAGCAGTCTGCATGCTGACCCTCAGACAGCTTTTCCAGGGCTTCTTTCAGCTGCCTGAAATTTCACCCACACAGAATTTCCTGCCATTTTCCCCTGCTTTTTTTCCCCCCTGATAAAATCACAGTCCTGGATATGGATGGACCTTACTCCCCCTATTTCTCCATTTCAGCTGTACCCCAGTTTCTACATTCCCATTAAATGCACTCATTAATTCTCAGGCTTGGCAGCTGTTGTGAAGCGGTTATTAAATTTATTGAATATGAAATATGAATTATGAAAATATTTTTTAATTATCAAATTATTAATAACCGAGGAATCAACAACTCATATACATGTTCTAGTGCACGTTCGTGAAATACATTCCATAAACGGTTTAGTATTATGACTAGAACTTAATTAAACTATCTACAAACGATTTGTATGTTTTATATAATGAAGGGTGTAGTTCCGCCGCCTGGCCACTAGATGGCGACTCGGCGGAACGCGGGCGGCTTCTGGCTGTGTACAACAATATTACAATATTTCTGTGCGTCAGTGATGACTCTGCTACACGCGGATACTTTGAACTGAGCGCTAGTGGGTGGGAAGCACGTGGGAGATACTCTGTAGCTGTTGTTTGTAGCAAGGAGGGGGTCTGGCCGAGTACTGCCGCTGGACTGGTTCCTAGTAGACTTGAAACGGTGGTGTTGGGTGTTATCTCCTCTCTCCCGCAGCAGTGGAGAAGGAATGCTGGAACTGGGCTTAGCTCGGAAGCATGTTCCCTTCAGGACTCGGTCGGTTCCCTCCAGACATAGGGATAGGTCCTGTTCGGGGCGGCCTGTAGGGTCGGCCCTGGGAGTCGGATGCACGGCAGGGCGGGGCGACGGTTGCGGTAGGCGGGTTCAGAGGTTCCGGTCGACAACAATAGCTATGGGGTCGGCCCGGTGGCGACGGATCTCGGGCTGAGATAAACAGCCTCGGAAAGAGAATGCGGCTGCGCTGAGCTGCGGCTTCTCCGTTCCTGGGCTTAAAGGCACAGCGGGACGATCGGGGTAGTCCTGGGTTTGGTTCGGTATAGGCACGAACAGTACTTTAGTCTTCCTTGCGGTTACAGGGCTCAGAGCGGCACACGTGGCGGCTCTTCTCCCGCTATGGCGGGGCTAGGTATATGTGGACTTAGTCTCTAGTAAGTCCCTTCTCCCTGACAGCTGGGCAGATCTTACCCTTGGGGGCTGGTCGACCTCCGGTAGCACGGTGGGCTTTCCCGGTCGGTACGACTGGCTGTGGCGATGCTGGCTTCTTGGGCTCAGCGAAGGTCCTCCCTCTGGGATGATCCTCACGATCAAAGTGCTTCTCACGATGCAGAGGCTTCAGTATGCGTGCACATATGATAGAAGCTAACAACAAGAAGCTCAATGGCAGAGGCTGTGGCTCGAGAGCTTCTCTCTCGAGCGAGTACAGAGACAAAGTGAAAGAGGGGGCCAGTTGTTTACCCACAGGGGTAATACTTATAGATTCCTCGAGGCTGGGTTTGACCAATGGGCACTCTCATAGACAACTGGCTTCAGCCTATAGAAAGCGTGAAGCTGGAATTATGCCCATACTTGGTGATTGCACAAGCGCTCCATGCACTGAGTGTGTGCTGGCCTGGCTAATGCCTTGGCTTTTGTCTTCCTCCTGAAGGAGGGGAAACTGGTCCACATGCAGGGACCAGATATAGTATCTGGGCAGAATGTGCCTTCACCACAGCAGCAAGTCCAAACTGGTCTTTTTTTCCCTTTTTCCTACCTCACCCTGGTCTACTTCATTATTAATTCCTCTGTTTTATTACATTTCTGATGGCACATTTTTCTCACCCATTTTACTCATGTTAAAAGTACACCTGAGACCAGTTTGACTTCATTCTCACATTGTCATCACCCAGCCTGCACAGAGACATAGAGAGGATTTTGATCTGATTGACTCACAGCTGCTCTCCACTCACCAAGCAGACTGAGAGCTTCTGCTTATTTTAGCTTTCTTTCAATTTCCACCTGGAAAGCTTTCTTTCACTGGGGTTCCACATGGATCATAGAATCACATTAGAGTTGGAAGGGACCTCCAAAGGTCATCCAGTCCAATTCCCCCTGCAGTCAGCAGGGACATCCTCCACTAGATCAGGCTGACCAAAGCACTGTTGAGCCTCACTTTGAATATCTCCAGGGATGAGGCCTCAACCACCTCCCTGGGCAACCTGTTCCAGTGTTCCAGCAGCCTCCTGGTGCAGAACTTGTTCCTAACATCCAATCTCAATCTTCTCTTCTTTAGTTTGAAGCCATTGCCCCTGGTCCTGTCACTGCAGACCTTTGCAAACAGTCTCTCCATTCTTCTTTTAGCCCCTTCAGGAAGGCTGCTGTTAGGTCCCCATGGAGCCTTCTCCTCTCCAGGCTGAGCACCCCCAGCTCCCTCAGCCTGTCCTCATAGCAGAGGTGCTGCAGACCCCTGATCATTTTTGTGGCCCTCCTCTGGACCCCTTCCTGTATTGAGAGCTCCAGAGCTCAGCACAGTACTCCAGGTAAGGTTTCCCCAAAGCAGAGCAGAGCAGAGGGGCAGGATCTCCTCTCTCCATCGCTGGCCATGCTGCTTTGGATGCAGCCCAGGCTGCCACTTGCTTTCTGGGCAGCAAGGTCACACGGGGAGAACTGTGGAGACCTCTTGCCCATCCACAGTCCTGCATTGCGTTGTCCATGCTGTGTCAAATCCAGCTTCCACTAGAGGAAATAATCTTATCTATACCTCCCAGAGACTGCAGCTGAAGGTGCTAAGTACAGATAGAGCAGGGAGAGAGCCTGCTACCAGAGCAGGTGTTCTGGTTTTGGGGTGTGGGTGAATGTGGTGGGGGTACAATCAAAATGGAGTTGTATGGCTCTGCTGCAACCAAGGCCACTTCTCAGCAGCAGGATGAAAAGCTCCCATTGATGTGGCTTCTGTGCTGGATGTCAAAAGCTAATACTGAATCTGCTGCAGACTGAATCACTTAAAGTGCAAATAGCAGCAAGGTGCTGAGTACTGGGAGGGATGTCATACAGGATACTTTTTATTACTGCTCTGTCTTCTCAGACATGTTCCCCTACTTGTGTCTGTGTTATGACTATGCCCTCAGAAATGAGCGGCAGAGATATCAATGAAAAATATCTGTTAGGTTTATTTCTATATCTATACAAACTCTGCAAGGGGGTATTGTAGTGGGTTGAGGCAGCCTCCCCTCCCCACCACGGGCAAAAATAACAACTCAGACAAATGGATTGAGACTGCCCATCCCCCCGTGGCCTTGGGCCTAGCCAGGCCCATGGCCGGGAGACAACATCTCCCCCAGTTACCAGGTGACGGCAAGGAAGAAAGAGAAGGTGCCAGACCTCGCACTGGATCTCATAGTGGTGGTGCAGAGAATTATGGTAGAAATACCTAGTTTCCTGTGTCCACCCACTGGGCTGGACCTCTGGACACAGGAAGCACCTCATGTAGCAGAGGGCACCCAGCCCAAACTGCAACATGCCACCCCTTATTTCATACCATAATCTCTGCACCCCAAACATATCATCAAATCAGAATCTTCTGATGACATGTCCAGCGAAGTCCTTATCTTCATCGGGCGTCCACCAAACAGTCTCTCATTCAGGCTCAAGCATCAGTCCATTCCAGTTCTTCTTCTCTCAGCTAATGGAACCTCCCAGCGATGCAGAGTTCACTCTTCTGCAGTGCAAAGTTCTTCATGGATCCGTTGGACATGCTGGTCACCTGGAAAAGCCTCACAACTCCTCACCACTTTATTTCCATCTCTATTTACTCAGCGGCATATTTCCACCCCTGGGGCAAGCCAGTCAGAACAATCAGGCTCTAACTGCTTCTCCACCCCTCCAGGAAAATAGCACGCTGAGCCTTCCACAACCCTGCACGGACCTATCCCAAGCCCAGTGCTGACCGCTTCCAGCCGCGGCCCGAGGCTCCACAGATGCATGTCACAGTACACCGCCCTCCCGCTGGGCGTTCGCGTACTGAGGCGTGACAACATCAGACTACACAACCCTCCCCCAAAAAGAGGGAGGGGCTGCACCACAACCCTACTGAGAAGAAGGGAGGTAGTGCCAGGTGCTTGGCGCCATTTTCGGAGCTCGTCCGAAAGATCGGGAAGAGACTAGGGCCGGCCCCGCTACAGCCCGAGAGCACGGCCGGGGCCGTCGCCGCCACTTCGAGCGCACGGCCAGGGCCGCCGCCGCCACAGCCCGAGTGGACGGCCGGAGGCCGCCATCGCCACTCAGAGCACGGCAAGAGCCCACCGCCGCCGCAGCCCGAGCATACAGCAGGGCTCCGGCCACCTCTACCCCTCGGGCATTCAAACAGCTTCTCCAGCGAAAGCCATAAACGCGTTCTCAGAGCCCTTGAGAACGGCTTTCCAACTGGGGTCCCCGTTCGCCCTCCTGAGTTTCGGGAGCTGGGCTCGCCCGCTCGCCACGGCTGGCTCTATCCCCGCGGCGAGAACGGACCTGACTTTAATCTGCTCGCCGCTGCCCCTCCCCCGCTTCACTCCCCGCCGCTTCTGTCGCTCCGCAGAGAATAAAGGTGGAGGAAGGGCAGGTCCCGCGTTCTAAGCGGTACCCAATTCGATGGTCAAGAACCACCCCTGCATAAAACAGCAGGAGTGGGCTCCGTGCCACCGGCCACGCACCAGGTGTCCCCCTGCAATCCACAAGAACTCACACAATCGCCCCAGCAACAAAACTTGAGCCCCAACTTCTAAAACCCAAACCGACGCCCAGAACTAGATTTAAACTCTCCATCTTTTGCAATCCGATCTGCAGAGTGACCACAACGACAAACTCCTACTCCTGGCTGGCTCGCCAGGAACGCAAAGGGCAGACCCCCTCCCCACCGTAACCATCCTCTGCTACCAATAATGTAGTGGGTTGAGGCAGCCCCCCTCCCCACTACGGGCAAAAATAACTCAGACAAATGGATTGCAAAAGTGATGGAAAGTTTAAATGAAAAAGCAGTGAATGTTTACAGAGAGAGCCAGAAGCAGTGACAAAAGAAAAATCCCAAAACATACCCAGAAAGATCCCATCCCCACCTGGGGGTACATCCAAGACCCCCAGGGCTCCTTCTTCCCTCTCCCCACTGCTAGGCTAGTCTCAGCTGGCCAGATCTGAGACTGCCCATCCCCCCGTGGCCTTGGGCCTAGCCAGGCCCATGGCCGGGAGACAACATCTCCCCCAGTTACCGGGTGACGGCGAGGAAGAAAGAGAAGGTGCCAGACCTCACACTGGATCTTATAGTGTGGTGCAGAGAATTATGGTAGAAATACCTAGTTTCCTGTGTCCACCCACTGGGATGGACCTCTGGACACAGGAAGCACCTCATGTAGCAGAGGGCACCCAGCCCAAACTGCAACAGGTATATACAGTCCCCTGCACAGGTATCGATATTCGGTTAGTGGAACTACCTTTACAGAATGTTCAGGCATAGGCACTTAAACCAAATGATTCACAGAACTTGGAATCGAAACTGATTCAGAAAGCAGTGGGGGAGGGGTTGGTCAGTGACCGGCGATCCTCCACCCGGAGCGATTTGCACGCTACCCCAACTGAAACTCTACGAAGAGAGGCTTGGCTTACTCACGAGCTGAGAGCTTCGTGAAGTCTTCCCTTGATAATGTTTGTAGTCCACAGAACGTGGCACGGATATGCCGTAATGAGGACACAGGAAACGGCGCCGACCGCGTGGCTGCACCGCGTGGCTGCTGCTTCTCCCAGGATACAGCGGTTCCCGGCTCGAGGGGGGGGCACTGTGGCAGTTCAGCAGCGCTGGTTCACACGGGTTACCAGGTGTTCTCCTGTGGCGATGGATCATGCAGCAGTTGATCCCACGGGGTACTGTCCACGGCATTGCACGCAGCTGGGTGGCAGTGGCAAAGTACCACGAGGCCTCTTGGAACACTGATTTGAGTCCCGGGCAAGGTGGACCACAAACAGCACTGGTGTGCACACAGATACAGGCTTGAACACGAATGTGGCGGGGGGGGGGTTAATCACCAAACAACCCCTATTTACCATTTGCCCCAGTGAATACTGGTCCAATGAGCATCTGTTGCTAACACAAAGGTTAACCAATGAACTGGCAGCTACCAAATATGGTGTAAGCTTATGCTATAAACGGGGAAACAAACATATAGCCTGGCCCTTGCCGACCACAGGGGTGAGACCATGCCCAGGCAGGCAGTTTACCTGGACTCAGTGGTGCCAGGATCCCCCCTGCCGCCTTCAGAAAGGAGAGGGAACAAAGGAAGGCTAACACACAGAGAAGTATGTCCTAGAAATATTTGGGGCACAATCCTGGCCATAAGCATCATTCACTACACTCTCTCAGCCTGTCATAAGGGAGGTACTCCAGCATCTCAGCATCTTCTTGATCCTCCTCTGGATCTGCTCCAGCAGTTCCGTATCCTTCTTGTGCTCAGGGCCCCAGAACTGGAGGCAGTGCTGCAGGTGGGGTCTGAGCAGAGGGGCAGAATCCCCTCCCTGTGCTACTGCTCTCCCTGCTTTGGATGCAGCTCAGCACACAGCTGCCTGCTGGGCTGCCAGTGACCATTGCTGGCTTTGTCACCAACTGGGGAGTTTGTCCCTCTGATGTGTATAAGAAGCATTCTGAAGGGAGAACATGGAGATTTTTAATGGGCAATCCCATGTCTGCATCTTACACAACACCCTGAACTTCCACACAGTCAACCCCAAACCTGGCAGATAGCAGCCTTCTCAAATAGTGCTGTGTTAATGAAATGTGTAAGAACTCTTACAGCATCACAGAACATTAGGGGTTGGAAGGGACCTCCAGAGATCATCCAGTCCAACCCCCTGCCAGAGCAGGGTGACCCAGGGCAGTTCACACAGGAACTCATCCAGACAGGTTTTTAACACGTCCAGAGAAGGAGACTCTACAACCCCTCTGGGAAGCCTGCTCAAGGGCTCCGGCACCCTCACAGTGAAAATGTTTTCCCTTCTGTTCCTGTGGCACCTCCTCTGATCCAGCTTGCCCTCAGTGACCCTTGTCCTGTCCTTGGACATCCCTGAGCAGAGCCTGGCTCTGTCTTCCCAAAGATGCCCTTCAGCTGAACTCACTGCTGAAGTCTGACACTCCTTGAAACCAGGAGACTGGAACTATGTGAAGATTCAGCAGTGAAGATGTGCAACTGTTCTGGAAGAGACCTTCTCAGGTACTGGTTATTACTAATTCTGAAGTAATATGCAAGGGCTGCTGCTTTTCATGGGACTGGCATCTGTGTATCAGGATTCATTTACTTTTTCCTAGCACCTCAATGTATCCAAACTTCTTAAAATAAAATGATTAAGACAGTGTGGCAATGGTGTCAGTAAGCAGTGTGAGCAATCTGGCAGTATAGGCCTAGAGCCTGACATGGTGGTAGGCCATGCTCAGCATAAGTGCAGAAGTGGCTAGCAGTGTAGCAGAACAGTGCTGTGCCTGCAGCATGTAACTAAAGCAGGGCACTGGCAGCTATAAACACAGAGAATTATCTGGGAATAACAGGAGGCACAGCTGCATCAACAGCCTCGCGTGGTATTAGTAGCTTGGCCAATGATCTATAACAGTGCGATGTGTGGTCACTTGTTGGGAGCCAATGAAGCGATGCGTGGTCACTTGTCGGGAGCCAATGAAGCGATGCGTGGTCACTTGTCGGGAGCCAATGAAGCGATGCTGACGATGCTCTCTGAGTCTATATAAGCTGTAAAGGTTCCCTTAATGTGCACTATACTCACACTATATTGCACTATACTCTAACAATACTCGTACACTAAAGGAACAATACTTCTGGAAACCTAGGTACCTTAAATCCAATTGCCTGACTGCTGGACAGACTTGAAAGTCTTGACAGTGCTCACTGTCACAGACCTAATCATTTTACTCAAGATTGTCATAGGCAGGGAAACTGCTCCTGCGGTGTGAGTACACCCCGCGCAACGACACCGAACCAGGGTGCTTGGACAGCCGCCCTCGCAGCCACCTCTGGCAGCGTGGAGCAGACCTGGCAACAGCAGTGGATGTCACTCGTGAGTCCACAAATGTTATTGAGTCCAATCAGCACGGTCCTCTGGGTCACAAACCCTGTGCTCTGTTAATTGGCAGATCATCTGCCTCTAGACAGGGCACCCGCATAATTCCTGGTGCAATAGATTCTGATTATGACTGGGCTATGAAAATTATGCTCTAAACATTACCCCTCCTGTCAGCACCCCTGTTGGGACAGAAATTGGTCAGCTAATACCATTTGAGTCCCGAGTGCCTAAAACTTCTAACAGGATTCAAGGACATGAAGGCTTTGGTTCCAGCGATATGCCTAATACCTCATTGGCCCTAAAAATCCAAAAGGGAAAACTGGAACAGATTGTAACTATTGGCCACCCTTATGGCCAAGCTGTACAACCTTCAATGATTGTGGATACTGGAGAAAATATCAGTATTATACTGTGCCATAGATGGAATGGTCAGTGGCCATTGCTGATGGCAAACTCTGGAGTCATGGCTTTAGAAGGGATGCAAACAACATGGGTCAGCAAAGAGCCAGTGCAGTTAGCTTTTAAAGACTGCAGATCAATCACTGTAAGACCGTACGTGTTAACCCTTCCAGTTGCTCTATTGGGCTGAGATGCCTTAAGCTAGCTAGGAGCAAAAGTCGTTACTGATCCTTTCCTGCAGTGGCTACTGCTCAGCAACCAATGCGCAAACTAAAATGGAAAACAGCTAACCCAGCATGGGTGGAGCAGTGGTCGCTCAGACAAGACAGGCTGCAAGTGGTTAAGACCCTACTGTAGAAATAATTGCAATTAGGGCACACCTTGCTAGCCACCCTCACCCCCCTCACCCCACCCACCCCCCCCTTTCTGGTACGACTCTAGGCTACCAAAGCGCTGCTCTGATTTAAAGCAACAGTGCTAATTTCATCATTTCTGATTGGAATGTCTCTCAGAGTTCTGGTATTTGGAGTTTTGCTAAGTCTTCCTAGTAAGCATAATGAATAGTAAGCATTTGGTATTTACAGGTACTTAGTACATAGTAATTGTAGTAAGGTATAAGGACTTAGCAATGGATTCAAATTGTAAGTTTTGCTTTTGGTTTGAAGCTCCTTAGCTGTGTGCTTTGGCATTGCAAAGGAGCTCCGTGTAATGGAGTTAAGGTTTGTAGTAAACAGCTATTAGTTTTTAAAAGTATTCCTTAGCTAATGTAACATCTTTCTATTTCCTTCTTAGACATTGACTAGAAAAAAAAATACAAAAAATAAAAAAAAAAAAAAGTAAAAAGAAAAAAGTTTTAAAAAAATTGTAAAATACAAAAAATAAAAAAGAAAAAAAATTTAAAATATATATAAGAAAGCAAAACAAAAAAAATACAACTTAGATACAAAAAGTACAATAAAAAATAACAAACTAACAAAAAATCTAGATACAAAAAGAGAGTACAAAATGACAAACTAATAACAAATAGTAATTTTCAAAAATTAAAAAGAACAAAAAAACACCCAATTTAACAAATTAAAAAACCCCAACAACAATAAAAAAACCCAACAAACTAAAAAATATAAGGAATACTAACAAAAAATGGCTATTAACAAAAACATAAGGATTATTAGCAAAAAAAAAGATTATTGACTGCTAGATTAAAACAAACAAAAAAACCCTAAAAAATTAAAAACAATTAAAAATAATAATAAAAAGAAATAATAGAAAAGAAGGTTAAAAATAAATAATGAAAAAGCAAAAAATCAAAACTAAAATAAAAAACAATCTCAAAGAAATAATTAAAAGGAAAGAAATATATTAAAAAATTAGATTTAAAACAGCAACAAAAAAAAGATTACCAAATAAAGTAAAATAAAAAAATTAGGTAAAAAAAAAATTAAAAATGTAAAATAAATTTTAAAAAATTAAAATTAAAAAATATAAAAATAACTAAATTAAATTTTTTTAAAAAAGTTAAAAATATATTTTAAAATTATTAACATAAAATACAATAAAAATAAAATAAAAAGTAATTTTAAAATCAGATTAAAATCAACCAAAAATTAGCAAAAACTAAAATTACAAAAAAATTATAGATAAAAAACATATAATGAAAAAAGAAAAAAAACATTAAAATGTATAAAAAATTTAAATCATCAGATTAAAAAATAAAAACCAATTAAACATTATTTTTAAAATTTTAAAGATTAATTTAAAATAGCATTTAAAAATTAAATAAAAATAAAAAATATAAAAATAAAATAAACCCAAAACATTAGAAATAATGAAAAAATAAAATTAGATTTAAAAAATATATTTAAAAAATGAAAATTTAAACAATTAACATTAAAAAATAGATTAAATAAAATAAACATACAAAAATAAAGAATTAATTAAAATAGGACATTTAAAAAAATTAAAAAATAATTACATAGAAAAAAATCGGATTAAAAAATTAAAATGTAAAAGAATTAAAAAATATTTTTAAAAGTTAAAATTTAAAAGTAAATACTATAAAAAAACTAAAATTAATTAGAATAAAAATTTAAAATAAAAATAAAATTTAAATATTAAGAAGAGTTTAAAAATAATTAAAAACTATATCAAGAAAAAATAAACAAAAAGAGAAAAAAGAGGATGTATATTTTATAGCTAAGGGTTTTGAGCAATACCAGCAAGCAACAACTAACCCCATGCCAACTGCAATCGTCGCCATGAACAACAGCAGAAGAATGAAGAATATGAAAGAACAGCGACCATGCAAACAAAGAACCATGCAGTCGAACATCGATCACCATGACTGTTAGGATAATCTGAGATCAAAACATCAATCAGAAGAATGTCCCACAGAACCGTCTGAATTAGGACTGAATATTATGGTTGGTTGATTGTTGTGTGATTAGAGAAAATGTTCCTATGGACTTGTATGTTACCTCACCAGTTTGCCATAATTTTACACACTTAGAGGGAAAATCAAAATTCATTTTCATTTTAGGCTGAAAGCAAAAACAAATAAATACCACCACCCCCCAAAAAAAGGGAAAAAAGATAATACCCCATAGCAAAAGAACTTTTTTAATGGTACCAACAAGAGATAGTCAGCTCATGTCAACCCCTAGAAACATCAACATTGCCAAGTGCTGCAACCCTCTCACAAGACACACCGACACGGCACAACTGTCATGAAAATGACAATCAGCAAACCCACCTAGCACTGACCTCAGCGACTGTCACGATAATCCAAGATGTCAACAGAATGCATCTAATAACTGTCATGACTGCTTAACTGTTGTGTGAACATCAAAAGATCAGTATTACTAGGATGAGCAAAAGCACATTATTATGTGCAATTTTATATTGGGCAAAGCAATGAAGCTCCTTTGCTCTTGCTGTTTGCCTGCAAGTTTTCTGTCTGTGAAGCCTGGCCAGATCCACCTTTACAGATTAAAGAAATCTTGCTACCAACAATTCATGATTTTTGACCATCCTAGAGAAAAATAAAGATGCAACATACCCCTAAAACAGATTGTAAAAGACAGTGCTGAGGATTGGATTTGTGTCTTAATCTCTGTGTGCAATGTGTTCAGGCATAATCAAGTCTTCTTCGTCAATAAGAAGAGTGGAATGTGAAGATCAGAACCACTAAGATCTAAGTTCTTCTTTACAATGTTTGCTATCTTTGCCCATGTATTATGCCAGCTCTGTTAGAACATTCTAACAAGCTCAACTTAAGTACTGTGCCTTGGATGGGTCACATCAGTCTGTTGGACATGCTGCGCTACAGGACTTTTGCTTTTGCTATACAGCTTAGCTTTAACTCGCTTGCTCCTGTGTATGCAAAGAGTATCTTGTATGGGATGAGAACAACTCCCATGAGCAGATTGCTCACTAAAACAAAAACAGGGTGGTGGCAGTAAGCAGTGTGAGCAATCTGGCAATATAAGCTTAGAGCCTGACATGGTGGTAGGCCATGCTCAGCATCAGTGCAGAAGTAGTTCGCAGTTTAGCAAAACAGTGCTGTGCCAGCAGCATGTAACTAAAGCAGAGCACTGGCAGCTATAAACACAGAGAGTTATCTGGGAATAACAGGACATGCACCTGCATCAACAACCTCGCGTGGTGTTAGTAGTTTGACCAATAATCTGTAATAGTACAATGTGCAGTCACTCATGGGGAACCAAGGAAGCTATGCCAACGATGCTCTATCTAAGCTATATAAGTCTATATGAGATGTAACGGTTCCCTTAATATGCACTATACTTGCACTATACTCGAACAATACTCATACACTAAAGGAACAGTACTAGAACAATACTAGATCATATTGGTCGTCTGCATTGACTCCATTCTCTGTCGCCAACAAGAGAGCATTTCAGCATGGTGGGGTTATTGACTTTGCTGGTCACATGAGGGGGTCCAGCTGACCCCACATGCAAATTGGGGTGTGGGAGGCTGGAACATGGTGTGACTCAAGCTAAGGCTGGAACAATAACAGCATATTAGAGGGTAAGGAAGAAGAGAAGTAAGAGTAGCTTTCACTATTGACTAAATGACCATAAAAATCTAGAGGCAAGAACATGTGATGGGACAGCATGGCCCACATGCAGCCTGGGCTCCCAGGAGCTCTGAGTACTGAAGAGAGTAGTGTCAGTGCTACAAAACAAAGCAGAATGAAAAGAGCAGCAGGCATGCAACAGGTCACCTGCTTTCTGATGGCCTGAGCTCTGCAGTAAAGGTTGGGTCAATAAAGACAAATCTCAGCAAGCAGCAGAATTTCCTATCAGCACAGTGCAGAAAGAGAGAGACAGGTAAATAATGACTTTGAAACCTCCACATCCCTTTGATGTCTTGACGCTGATGAGCTGCCTTAGTTCTTGATTCTTGCTCTCAGAATCTCACCTCCTGCTGTCCTTGTTCACAGGGCTCAGTCTTCTCACCTGGATGCTGCGGGGCCGACTCAGCTCCTTGTCCCAGTAGTACTCTGGGGAGAGCAGTCGCGTGGGTTTGTGGTACAGAAGATACTTGTTGAGGTGGCTTTCATCGTGCCACCTCGCTTCAATGCCTTTTTCTTTGTCCTTCAAGAGCCCTTTAAAACAGGCTCTGGTCAGTCTGTAGACCTCAGCCACGCTCCCCCCGTAGAAGCTTGCTGTGTAGTAGAAGTCCCCTTCGCCCCTGGGGACAGCAGCCTGGGACTCAGTGCGTGTCTCATATGGTTTGCTGTCACGTTGTGTGGTGTACTGCCAGGAGCTGATGGTCCCCACCGGTGTATCAATGATCTCCACACCAACATGTTCAAACAGCTGGACATCAACATCTATGGAGTAGAGATAGTCAACCTGATACTGGAATTGGCTGCAGATATACCTGCTGATGATATCCATACGGCTCATGGAGACATCTTGCCACCCCTGAGTCATTCTGGACAGGGATGACAAAGAGGTGATTCTCAGGGGCCATCTGAAGGTGGGAGATCTGCTCAGGGCTGTCTGTGAACAAGTAGAAATTCACCTGATGCCCAGCAAGGAAGTACTTGTTGGCAGAGCTCATGAACCCTTCTATGAACTGCACATACCTGAGAGACATGGAGGGTGGAGAGGAGTTACTCCTGGTGAGGAATGGCAGATTCTTGAGTTAATTTTGCTGTCCCGTTCTCTCCATTGCTGCCTTCTTATGCTAGAGCTCTTTATTTAATATAGCTGCTACACCTTCAACCCTTCCCCAAGCTACTGATACTACCTTTTCCCTGTTCCCTTAGTCTTTCATACTCACTGTACAGAACACAAACCTTGCACAACCTGCTGCTCGCTGATCTCATTGCATAGTGCAAAAACTCCTTGCCCTTCACACTTACATGCTCCCTGGCTCCTTAGTACTCTTCCTGCAGTTCTAGAGAGGATCAAAATTATTAATTAAATAATTTCTATCACCTTGAGGTACCTGGTGTCTATATTTAAATCTGGGGTGCATAGCTGAGATAGAGGGAGTATGGGTCTTGACTGACTCAGAATCATAGAATTATAGAATCAATGAGGTTGGAAGAGACCTCAAAGATCATCAAGTCCAAGCTGTCACCCAAGACCTCATAACTACTAAACCCCGGCTCCAAGTGTCACATCCAATCTCCTCTTTAACACCTCCAGGGATGGTGACTCCACCACCTCCCCGGGCAGCACATTCCAAAGGCTAACAACTCCCTCTGTGAGGAACTTTCTTCTCACCTCCAAACTAAACCTCCCCTGGCACAGCGTGAGACTGTGTCCTCTTGTTCTGGTGCTGCGTGCCTGGGAGAAGAGACTAACCCCCTCCTGGCTACAACCTCCCTTCAGGTAGTTGTAGAGAGCAAGAAGGTCTCCCCTTATCCTCTTCTTCTCCAGGCTGAGCAACCCCAGCTCCCTCAGCCTCTCCTCACAGGGCTGTGCTCCAGACCCGAACCAATTTCTCATGGATTTCCAGGGCATTACACTGCTCCCTGACCCCATCACCCAGCTCAGGAGGCCACTCGTCCTGAACTCCTGCCTTGCTGTTAAAGATTGAGGCAAAGAAGGTGTTCAGGACCTCACCCTTTTCCTCATCTTCAGTCAGTGTTCCCCTCCAGGTCCAATAGGGAGTGCAGGTTCTTCTTGTCCCTCTTTTAAGCATTAATGTATTTGTAAAAATGCTTTTTATTACCTTTCACAGAGGTGTTCAACTTCAGTTCCAACTGGGCCTTTGCCTGTCTAATTTTTCTTCTGCATAATCTAACAACTTCCTCAATCATATCAGGAGAAGCCTTCCCCTCCTTCCAAAGGTGATACAGCCTCTTTTTTCCCCTTAATTCCTTCAGGAGTTGTTTGCTCATCCAGGCCCAGAGCCTTGCCCTCGGCTCATGTTCCCCAGTTCCTGTGCCTTCAAGAGCTCCTGTTTGAAGTAGCTCCAACCATCCTGGACCCCTCGGTTCTTGAGGGCTGCTGCCCAGGGTACTTTGTGAATAAGTTTCTTAAACAGGCTGAAGTTTGCCCTCTGGCAGTCCAAGGTGAGGGTTCTGTTGTGCTCCTCCCTATCTCCCTGCATATTGAAAACTCCACTAGCTCATGGTCACTGCATCCTAGACAGCCTCCTGCCATCACATCTCCCACCAGCCCTTCTCTATTGGAGAACAGCAGGTCAAGCAGAGCCTGACCCCTGGTAGGCTCACTTAACAGCTGCATCAGGAAGCTGTCCCCCATGTGCTCCAGGAACCTTCTGGACTGCCTCCTCTCTGCTGAATTTAAGTTCCCAGCACATGTCTGGCAGGTTAAAGTCACCCACAAGGACAAGATCTGATGATCTTGAGAGAGCCTCCGGTTGCTTGTAGAATATTTCCTCTGCCTCCTCATCCTGGGTGGTCTATAACAGATTCCAACCAGGATGTCAGATTTGTTAGGCCTCCCTCTGATTTTAACCCACAGGCTCTCAATCCTTTCATCCTCAACATCAAGTTCTGAGGCATCAAGAGATTCGCTAATATCCAGGGCCACCCCTCCTCCTCTTCTGCCTTGCCTGTCTCTCCTAAAGAGCCTTGTGACCGGTTTAGGCCGTGTCTTTAAGAAAGAGACAGTTGCTGAACACTCTGGCTGAATGTTTTCATTGGTAGATTGTTGAATGCAATTTTAAGTTTGGGTTTCTGTTAGTTCAGTCTGGTCTGGGTTCAGGCTGAGTGCAGTCTGTGCTTCACTGTCTGTGGGAGGACGGCTTCTCTCTTTTGAAGCAGGAACGGCCTTGAGTTAAAGCTAACCAGATAAGAAAACTAATTTTTTGCATGTGCTTTTTAGCTAACAGAATTTTCTTCCTTAATTGCCTTTCTCTCTCTCTCTAACCCTTTTTGGGAAAAGGGGAGGTAGGGAGGGAGAGAGAGGGGTTCAGGGAACCCCCCTGGCCGGCTGGAGGGAAAAGGCTTTTCTGCATTGTGTTCATTGCTGTATAGTTCTGTATATATTGTAAATATTGTATATTTGTGTACATATTCATTGCATTCCATTGATGCCTGTAAATAGAACTTTCATCTGCTTTTCCGACTGAGCTAGCTGTGGTTTCTTTCCTTGTGTGTGGGGAGGGAACAAAAAGGAGCCTCCTCTGGAACTTAGAAGCTGTAATGGCATGGTTCCTTTGACTGGAGCTAATAGTTTAGCTCTAAATTCTAGTACAAACTCATAGAAATTCTTACTTTCACAGAATTTTGTATTTTTACCCCAGCTTCTTGTTAGAAACATAGTAGGAGCTGGAATTATCTTCCTGAGGGATCAAAATGCTTGTTATATTTCCAAGTGTATGTACTGCCCTGAGCAAGGCCAACGTCTGCTGCTTTTTCACAGCCAGTTAGTTGCCTTACTCAGGAAGTTGGAGTCACACTTCTCCCATTCTACAACTCCCAACTCCGTTTTTGGAACCTTTCTCGCTCCAGCTCCACCAGCAGTATTACAGCACAGCTGCCAGGTGAGAGGACTAAGTATATGAGAAGAAATAAATGACAAACAATACCTTTTAACAGCTGTGGTGGTTTGAGCCTTAACTGGAAGTTAAGAGCTCAGGTGGGGAGCAAGGCTGAGACTCTCTCCCCCACTCCCCCCCCCTTCCCTCCCAACAGAGAGGGGAGAAAAGGAAAGAGCAGATCCACCAAACAATAATTTGGAGTCGGCTTGGAAGTAGAGAGGCAAAGAGTTGTCTTTAAGCAATATATATATAACAATAACAGGAAAAAGGTTCACAAGGGAAGGAACAAGGATGGATGGGAGGGGGACAAAACAAGAGAATAATACAAAACCAGCCTTTCTCTGAGGAAGCGTGGAGGCAGCAGGTCCAACCACGTGGCAGAGGAGCAGGAGGGTAGCTGCAGTAGCTCTTGTCCAGCAGAGGCAGAAGGCAGAAAAGCCCAGGCCAACAGCTATGAGATCCTGCTTTTTATACCCTAGCTGGGCAGGAAGGGGGGAGTAGAACAGACTCAGCTTCCCAGGTGAAAAATGCCCTGCAGGGAGTGAAAAGTACCTGCAAGCCCTCCACCCTGCTTTGTTCTTTTGTTCCCAGAAAAGGGTGTTAACCCACCACAATCCACCCCTCTGTTCCACTTCCTCTCTCCTGCCACAGCCCCTTCATGCAATCTTGACACGTGATATTCAGATCCTTGATGCAAGTGCCTTGTTATCCTGGCTCGCTCTCTCCCAGGGCAAGTCTCTCTCTCTCTCTCTGGTGATGGTTAATGTAGGTGCTGCTTAAACTGGGCAGGGATGTGGAGAAAAATCAGGAATCAGTTTGTCTTTGGAAGGGAAAAGCCAGGAACAGTCCATTGCTGTAGGGACATTGGGTACAGTCCATTGCTGCAGGGACATCAGGTACAGGTGCGATGATGCAGGAGCTCTCTGGTGCACTGGTGTGCAGTGTGTACATTGTGTCCTGGATGCTAGGCTGGTATTAGGCCAGGAGGGAGAAACTTAGAACAACTTATAACTATTTACACAATGCCCCACCCCGAGTTCATCCCCTCTCAGCCAGAGTCACGTTCCGCTGTGGGATACACTGAATGTCCCCAGTTTCTAACATGACCCAGTAGGTGTGACCAGGACCCTCAGCTGAGACCACCCCTCGGGTTGGTTTGCCCCCACCAGCAGCAGGAAAAACCCACACTGCCTTTCCCAGCAGGTTCTTCTCAGCAATCACAGGAACTCCATCTCCATCCACTGTTTGCAGCAGGTGGGACTGGGCAGGACGAGCTCGGTTCACAGATCCTCTGCTGTTCACTAACCAAGTGGCTTGAGCTAGGTGTCTTTCCCAGTTCCTAAAGGTTCCATCCCCCATGGCTTTTAGGGTGGTCTTTAGCAAGCCATTGTAGCGCTCGATCTTCCCGGCAGCTGGTGCATGGTATGGGATGTGGTAAATCCACTCGATCCCATGTTCCTTTGCCCAGTCTCTTATGAGGTGGTTCTTGAAGTGGGTTCCATTGTCTGACTCATCCTCCCGGGGGTGCCGTGTCTCCATAGGATATGTCTCTCCAGGCCCAGGATGTGTTGCGAGCAGTGGCATGAGGTACTGGGTAGGTCTCCAGCCAGCCTGTACTTGCCTCCACCATGGTCAGTACGTACTGCTTGCCGCTGTGAGACCGAGGCAGGGTGATGTAGTCGATCTGCCAGGCCTCTCCGTACTTATATTTCGACCATCTGCCCCCATACCACAGAGGCCTCATGCGCTTGGCCTGCTTGATGGCAGCACAGATGTCACACTCATGGATGACCTGTGAGATGGCCTCCATAGAGATGTCCACTGATCTGTCCCGAGCCCACCGGTATGTGGCATCTCTCCCTTGGTGGCCAAAAGTGTCATGGGCCCAGCGAGCTAAGAACAGCTCACCTTGTGTTCCCATCCAAGTCTATTTGGGAGATTTTAGCAGCCAGATCTGCTTGGTGGTTATGCTGGGTTCTTCATTGGCTCTGCTCTTGGGGACGTGTGCATCGATGTGCCGTACCTTTGTTGGCAGCGTGTCCAGGCGGGCAGCGATGTCTTGCCACAACTCAGTGGCCCAAACAGGCTTCCCTTTTCTCTGCCACCCGTTCCTCTTCCATTCCTTCAGCCACCCCCACAGGCATTGGCTACCATCCAGGAGTCAGTGTAGAGGTACAGCACTGGCCAGTTCTCTCGTTCTGCTATATCGAGGGCCAGCTGGACAGCTTTTACCTCTGCGTACTGACTGGATTCACCTTCTCCATCCCTTGCTTCTGCCACTTGCCTTGTTGGGCTCCAGACAGCTGCCTTCCATCTCCGCTTGCTCCCACAAGCCGGCAGGACCCATCTGTAAATAGAGCATAGCCCTTCTCTTGTCAGGGAGATCGTTGTATGGGGGAGCCTCCTCAGCACGGGTCACTGTCTGCTCTGGTGGCATTCCAAAGTCAGCACCCTCTGGCCAGTTGGTGATCACTTCCACTATGCCAGGGCATTCGAAGCTCCCCATTCGAGCTCGCTGCGTTATCAGGGCCATCCACTTACTCCAGGTGGCATCTGTGGCATGATGTGGGGTTGAGCCTTTCCTTTGAACATCCAGGTCAGGACTGGAAGCCTTGGAGCCAGAAATAGAGGTGACTCAGTCCCAATTACCTCAGAGGCAGCCCGGACGCCCTCATAGGCAGCTAGGATTTCCTTTTCTGTCGCGGTGTAGTTGGCCTTGGAGCCTTTGTACCCCTTACTCCAGAAACCTAGGGGCCTGCCCCTGGTTTCACCAGGAGCCTTCTGCCACAAGCTCCACGTAGGACCATTCTCACCGGCACAGTGTACAGCACGTCTTGATCTCTGGTCCGGTTCGAACAGGTCCCAGAGCCATAGCGTGGACCACCTCTCGTTTGATCTGGTCGGATGCCACCTGCTGCTCAGGTCCCCACACAAAATCATTTTTCTTCCTTGTTACATGGAAGAGAGGCTTCACAATCTGACTGTACCCGGGAATGTGCATTTTCCAGAAGCCCACAAGCCCCAAAAAGGACTGTGTCTCTTTCTTGTTCGTGGGCTGCACCATAGTGGCTACCCTGTTCACCACCTCCTGAGGGATGTGGCGACGGCCATCCTGCCATTGAACGCCCAGGAACTGGATCTCCCTGGCAGGCCCTTTGACCTTACTTCTCTTGATGGCAAAGCCAGCCTCCAGTAGGATATCGATTATCTTCTCACCCTTCTGGTAGACTTCCTCTGCTGTCTCACCCCATACGATGATGACATCGATGAACTGCAGATGCTCAGGGGCCCCACCTTTCTCTAAGGCAGTCTGGATCACCTCATGGCAGATGGTCGAGCTATGGACCCAGCCCTGAGGCAACCGATTCCACTGATACTGTACTCCCCTCCAAGTGAAAGCAAAATGTGGCCTGCATTCTTCTGCAATGGGAATGGAGAAAAAGGCATTAGCAATGTCACTTGTGGCATACCACTTGGCCGCCTTCGATTCCAGCTGGTACTGGAGCTCCAGCATGTCTGGCACGGCAGCGCTGATCGGAGGAGTCACCTCATTCAGGCCACGGTAGTCCACGGTCAGTCTCCATTCCCCATTTGCCTTTCGCACTGGCCATATTGGGTGTTGAAGGGGGAGTGAGCCTTGCTGATCACTTCTGGCTCTCCAGTCGTCGAATCAGTTGGTGTATGGGGTGCAGAGAGTCTCTGTTGGTCCTGGATTGCCTGTGATGCACTATGCGAGAGGCAATAGGTAGCTTCAAATCCTGCACCTTATGGCTGCCCACCACGGAGGGGTCATCCGACAGCTCGGGCTTGGTGGACAGCTGTTCTTTGCCTGCGGTCTCCAGCGTGTGGCTGAGAGAGCAGGCAGCGGCGAGGCACTCGGCTCTGAGAGCTTGCTTTTGGCTTTGCTTTCCTTGCTTTTCAGGAGGTAGGGGGCTGGTGGCTCGGGACCTCCTGGAGGGGGAGGAGGGGCAGCAGGCTCGGGTTGCCTACGTGCCTGAGGGCAGTGACGTAGCAGGGGGAGGGGTTGCCGCGGAAACCGCGCGCAAACCAAACAGACCCAGCGCGTGGCTGAGAGAGCAGGCAGCGGCGAGGCGCTGGGCTCTGAGAGCCTTCTCACTGAGGGAGGGGAAAAAAAAAAAAAAAAAAAAAAAAAAAAGGCGCCGGGTGGAGAGGGTGGTTAAGAGGGTGGTTACAGCAGCATTACACCAACATGGTTACTACTAGAAGTAAGGCTAGTAGAAGAACAGTGGGCACCCAAACAGAGGCCACTCACAAGCATGCAGGTGTTCAGGTGGGTGGCTGCAGTGAGTGCTGGGATCTGGCACTCGACATGGAGGATGGAAGGAACAACTCCTGTGTCAGATGTGAGCAGATCAGTGATCTGATGAGCATGGTGGCTGAACTAAAAGAAGAGGTAGAAAGGCTAAGAGCTGTAAGAGACAGCAGAAGGAACATTGACTATTTCCAAAAATCTAACCTCTACTAAACTAGAACAGGGGGTGACTCTTAGTGGAACAGGGAGTTTGGTACCTTATCATCAGCAAGCCTCTCAGCCTCCCTGCAGTAACCCACAAGGGCAGGGCCAACGGGAGCAGGTCTCTGCCCGACGGAAGAAACGCAGACGGAGCAAGCCTGCTGCTTTGAGCAACACACTGCCTACAGTGCAGGTACAGAATAGGTATGAGGCTCTGCAGGAGGAACAGGTCATAGGTGAGGACGAGGACTCAAGGAAGGCAGAAGCTGCACCAATGACAGGTGCCTCAGGCCAGCTATCAAAACTAGACCAGAAAAGAAACCTCGCAGGGTCATCGTATAGGAGACTCCCTACTGGAGGGAGCAGAGGGTCCAATATGCAGACCAGACCCCTTTATAGGGAGATCTGCTGCCTCCCTGGTGCCCAAGTAAAGGACATTATAGGCAAAATTCCCAAACTCGTGAGTCCTTCAGGCTACTCCACACTGCTGGTCTTTCAGGTGGGGTAGTGACGATGCAACAACAAGAGGCTCTCAATCAATTAAAAGTGATTTCAGAACCTTGGGGCACTGCTAAAGGGATCAGGAGCTCAGGTTGTGTTCTCTGCTATCCCTCTAATGTCAGCGATGGATGAGGGAACACTGAGGAAGAGCAACAGGTCAATTCATGGCTCCGGGGCTGGTGCCATCGACAGGGATTTGGGTTCTACAATCATGGCTTGGTTTACAAGGCACCAGAGCTGCAAACAACTAATGGGGCACACTTGTCCCAGAGGGGGGAAAAGGATCCTGGGGCAGGAATTGGCAGGGCTCATTGATAGGGCTTTAAACTAGACTTGAAGGGGGAAGGGGGGTAATAGTCTCCTGCTGGCCTGTGAGAAGCAGAGGGGCAGCTCACCAGAGGCAGTGGGATGGAGAGCTGCTAAGGGCTTGGGCAACAAACAGGATGAATTAATGGCCACCGTGCTGCTGGGAGGCCATGACATAGTGGGCATTACTGAAACTTGGTGGGATGATCCCATGATTGGAATGTAGGGATAGATGGGTACAAGCTTTTTAGAAGGATAGCAGGGAAGGAGAGGAGGAGGTGTTGCCCTCTATGTCAAGAACCAGCTGGAGTCAGCAGAACTCCACCTGGGGAGGGATGATGAGATGGTTGAGAGTATATGGGTTAGAATTAAAGGCAAGACAGGGGAAGGAGATATTACTGTGGGGGTCTCCTACAGGCCACCTGACCAGCAGAACCAAGCAGATGAGGCCCTCCACAGGCAAATAGAAGCGGCTTCCAGGTCACAAGCCCTGGTCCTCATGGGTGATTTCAACCACCCTGACATCTGCTGGAGGGACAACACAGCAAGGCACCAGCAATCCAGGATGTTCCTGGACTGCATAGAAGACAAACTTCCTCCTCCAAATGGTAGAGGAACCAACAAGAAAAGGTGCTCTGCTGGACCTTGTTCTCACCAACAGGGAAGGGCTGGTAACCAATGTGAGGCTCAGAGACTGCCTTGGCTGCAGTGACCATGAAGCAGTTGAATTTAATATCCTCAGGGCTATCAGGAGGACCTATTCTAAGCTTATGACCCTAGACTTTAGGCGTGCAGACTTCGATCGCTTCAGGAATCTGCTAGCCACAGTGTCATGGGACAAAGCCCTGGAGGGAAGAGGGACCCAGGACAGCTGGTCAGTATTCAAGGACCACCTCCTCTGTGTCCAGGAGCTATGTATACCAACAAAGAGAAAAACAGGGAAGAACGCTAGGAGGCCTGCCTGGATGAAACAAGGAGCTCCTGGACACACTATTACTTAAAAAGAAACTCTACAGGCAGTGGAGGGAAGGACAGATAGAACAGGGGGTATATAAGGAAGCTGCCGAGCAGCAAGAGGCCTGGTTAGGAAAGCCAAAGCAGAGTTTGAATTGAATCTAGCCAGGAGGTCAAAGGGAGCACTAAGAATTCTACAGGTATATTAATGGCAAGAAGATGAGTAGGGAAGGTGTGGGCCCCTCAGAAAGGAAACTGGTGAATTGGTCACAAGTGATGTGGAAAAAGCTGAGGTACTCAATAACTTCTTTACCTCAGTCTTCACTGCAAGGGCCTCCAGCCACACTCCTGGAGTCATGGCAGACGATGCCAGGGACGGGGAGGAAGAACTGCCCTTCATAAGTGAAGCTCAGGTTGGTGATCACCTGAAGAACCTGAAAGTGTTCAAGTCCATGGGACCCGACGGGATACCCCACGGGTGCTGAGAGAACTGGCAGAGAGGTTGCTAAGCCCCTCTCTATTATATTCCAAAAGTCATGGCAGACTGGGGAAGTCCCCACAGATTGGAAAAGGGCAAACATTGCTCCCATTTTCAAAAAGGGTAAGAAGGAGGAACCAGGGAACTACAGGCCGGTCAGTCTCACCTCTGTGCCCGGAAAGATCATGGAGCAGATCCTCCTGGAGGCACTACTGACTCAGAAGAGTAGTGAAGAGGTGATTGGGAGCAGTCAGCATGGCTTTGCCAAGGGCAAATCCTGCCTGACAAACCTGGTGGCCTTCTATGAACAGGTGACAGCATTAATAGATGAGGGGCGAGCAACTGATGTCGTTTACCTGGACCTGAGCAAAGCCTTTGACACTGTCCCACACCACATCCTGGTCTCCAAGCTGGTGACACACGGGTTTGATGGATGGACCACCAGATGGATAAGGAACTGGCTTGATGGCCGCACCCAAAGAGTGGCTGTCAATGGGTCCATGTCCCAGTGGAGGCCAGGGACAAGCGGAGTCCTGCAGGGATCAGTCCTGGGACCAGGCTTGTTCAACATCTTTGTGGGTGCCATGGACAGTGGCATTGAGTGCACCTCAGCAAGTTTGCTGATGACACCAAGCTGTGTGGTGCAGCAGACAGGCTGGAGGGAAGGGATCCATCCAGAGGGACCTGGACAGGCTGGAGAGGTGGGCACAGGCCAACCTCATGAGCTTCAACAAGACCAAGTGCAGGGTCCTGCATCTGGGTCGAGGCAATCCCAGGCACAAATACAGGTGGGCAGTGACTGGCTGGGGAGCAGCCCTGAGAGGAGAGAGACTTGGGGGTGCTGGTGGACGAGAAGCTCAACATGAGCTCTCAATGTGCACTTGCAGCCCAGAAAGCCAATCAGATCCTGGGCTGCATCAGGAGAAGTGTGGCCAGCAGGTCAAGGGAGGTGATTCTCCCCCTCTACTCAGCTCTGGTGAGACCCCACCTGGAGTACTGCGTCCAGTTCTGGAGCCCCTATTACAAGAGGGATCTGGAGGTGCTGGAAGGTGTCCAGAGAAGGGCCACGAGGATGATCAGAGGGCTGGAGCACCTCTCCTATGAGGACAGACTGAAGGAGTTGGGGCTGTTCAGTCTGGAGAAGAGAAGGCTCAGAGGTGACCTCATTGTGGCCTTCCAGTATCTGAAGGGGGCCTACAAGAAGGAAGGGGGAGGGACTTTTCGACTATCAGGGAGTGATAGGACTAGGGGGAATGGGATGAAGCTGGAGGTGGGGAGATTCAGGCTAGATGTGAGGAGGAAGTTCTTCACCGTGAGGTGGTGAAGGCTGGAATGGGTTGTCCAGGGAGGTGGTTGAGGCCCCGTCCCTTGAGGTGTTTAAGACCAGGCTGGACGAGGCTGTGTCCAGCCTGATCTAGGGTAGAGTGTCCCTGCCCATGGCAGGGGGGTTGGAACTAGATGATCCTTGTGGTCCCTTCCAACCCTAACTGAAACTATGAAACTATGAAACTATGAGAGGGACACTCGGGAAACTGGGGCAGCCCTTCTTCTGGATGAGTTGTCCCCAGTGTGGCCACCTTGCAGTTCCCGCACTCTGTTCCAGAGGGCAGAGGTGGGTTGGCCATGCCAGGTGTCCATGTCCTCTCCGTGGTCACAGAGGAGCCTCCACAGAGACCCCCTGGACATCCCTGATGGCTTGGGGTGCTCTCTAGGGAAGGTCGCCTGTTCCTGATTGCTGAAAACCTGGATCCATCTGAGGGAGAAGGGGAAAAGGAGGCATCGCTCCACCTTTTCAGTTCAGACATGGAGGTCTTGATCTCTTTGACAATGTCTTTGGCCATAGTTTCTATGGCTGAGACCAGGGGTTTCTGATTTACGCTGTCCTCATATTCCTTAAATCATTGGCAAACTCACAGACAGTTTTAGGACTTCCATCCTGTCCAGTCAGGAGTATCCCTCTCATGTGGGAGCATATTTCTGAGGAGCACCCTGGTGTGAGTTTCTTTACGAAGGGCCATCTCATGGGCACCTCATCTGGGTCCGAAGGGAGCTGGCCATCCCCATCAATTATTTCCAGCACAGCCATCTGTCTCAGGTAGCGAATGCCCTGTTCCATAGTGTCCATCTAACTGGGGCCCAGGGCAGGTCTCTCTTGAGCGGTACCGGCTCTTGATGGCATTGAGGATCCGGGCCCAGAGAGTGTGTTCCATCGAGTTTGCTAACTCTTTGTCCAGAACAGCATCACGAGTCAGGGAGCCTAAAAGCTTTGCCTCCCTCTTATCCAGGTCCACTGTGTCCACCCCCTCGTCCCAGCATCTCAGGGGCCCAGCTCAGTATTGGCTCACCCTCTTTCTTGCGTAATCCAGACGAGTTTGCCTTAGTTCCTTTCTGGGTAACGATGTGACAGTTATTTCTGGTCTGACTCATCTTCATCCACCGCTGGATTCTGTGAGGTGCTGGGCCTGCTGAGGTTTTTCCTCACATCTGTGCCTTGGCGATGATTTTTGACTTCTTTTCCTGCGTGTGGTGACTGGTGCCAGAGAGACTGCATTGGCAGGAGCATCAGGGGTTAACTGTGGAGCTGCTGGTAGTGGGGCAGACCCTTGTGCCTGGGGCTCAGGCTGAGATCTGGCACATCATTACAACTGACCCCTCCCTCTTTGTGTTTACAGAGTGCTCACAATGCCAACAGCAGACACGCCTCCAGTCGTTAAAGAGTGCAAAGGAGTGTGTTATCACCCTCCAAACAGCTCTTAATGGGTTAGCTCGCCCCCCACCCAACACGGTCACAGCAAATGCCCCTATAATGATTACATTCAAGTATATGAAGCATTTTGCAAGGCACAGCCATTTCCATCACAGGCACTTTGATCTACACCATTGGGTTCATAGCCCTTCTGCAGGAAAATTTCCTGTGTTATAAAAGTTACCACTGACAGTGGTGGTGGGGTGAGAAAGTTCCCTCCCCACACACAAAGAAAGAAACCACAGCTAGCTCAGTCGGAAAAGCAGATGAAAGCTGTATTACAGGCATCAATGGATGCAATGAATATGTACACAAATATACAATATTTACAATATATACAGAAATACACAGCAATGAACACAATGCAGAAAAGCCTTTTCCCTCAGCTGGCCAGGGGGTTCCCTGAACCCTCTCTCTCCCTCCCTACCTCCCCTTTTTCCCAAAAAGGGTTAGAGGAGAGAGAAAGGCAATTAAGGAAGAAAAATTCTGTAGCTCAAAAGCACATGCAAAAATTAGCTTTATATGGTTAGCTGTTAACTCAAGGCCGTTCCTGCTTCAGACAGGAGAAGCCATTCAGCCCACAGGACAGAGAAGCACAGACTGCACCCAGCCTGAACCCAGACCAGACTGAACTAACAGAACCCAAACTTAAAATTGCATTCTACAATCTACCAATGAAATTAGTTTAGACTATCTTGGTTTTGTTCAAATATCAAAAACATTCAGCCAGAGTGTTCAGCAACTGTCTCTTTCTTAAAGGCATAGCCTCAAACGGTACACAGTGAAATTCAATAAATCAGGAGATACATGCCCAGCTTCATTGGTAAAGTTTTCATCCATTTGATCAGCATCTCTAGCATTAACCACATCATATGGTAAGTTATTAATTTGTAGATGTGGGTCCAAAAGATCCAGCCAAACAACCACGCAAAGGCTTGGACCACCAGGCTCTTTAAATCGCCATCTCTACTTCCAGTCCCTTTTCAGACAAAGTTTTGCTTTCCCAAGACAAGATTAATTTCCAAGCCCCATGTTGGAGGCGCCAAAAATTGTGGTGGTTTGAGCCTAACTGGAAGTTAAGAGCTCAGGTGGGGGGCAAGGCTGAGAATCTCTCCCCCACTCCCCCCCTCCTCCCTCCCAACAGAGAGGGGGAGAAAAGGAAAGAGCAAAATCCACCAAACAATAATTTGGAGTCGGCTTGGAGTAGAGAGGTAAAGAGTTGTCTTTAAATATATAATTATATATATATATAATATATATATATAATATAATATATATATATAATAAATTATATAATAATATATATATAATATAATATAATAAATATAATATAATATATATATATATTATATAATAAATATATTATATATCTTATATATAAGAGTATATATATTATATAAGAGTTGTCTTTAATTATATATAATATATATATATATAAAACAATATATGTTTTTTATATATATATATATATATAAAACAATAACAGGAAAAAGGTTCACAAGGGCAAGGAACAAGGCTGGATGGGAGGGGGACAAAAAACAAGAGAATAATACAAAACCAGACTTTCTCTGAGGAAGTGTGGAGGCAGCAGGTCCGACCACGTGGCAGAGGAGCAGGAGGGTAGCTGCAGTAGCTCTTGTCCAGCAGAGGCAGAAGGCAGAAAAGCCCAGGCCAACAGCTATGAGGTCCTGCTTTTAATACCCTAGCTGGGCAGGACGGGGGAGTGGAACAGACTCAGCTTCCCAGGTGAAAAATGCCCTGCAGGGAGTGAAAAGTACCTGCAAGCCCTCCACCCTGCTTTGTTCTTTTGTTCCCAGAAAAGGGTGTTAACCCACCACAACAGCAAAAGTGACCACTCCAGTGACCAGGTTCTTCTGCACATATTGAGCATTGAGGATCTCTCTGTTGAAGGTGCCCTCCCAGACAACTGGAGCCAACCAGGGTGTCAACACCAGCACATCCCTCCGCCTGCAATGAAGGTTCTCTTTATAGGGCTGATAGAATTCATGCAGACAAACAGAAACCTCTTCAGCACAGCTGTACCTTCAGGCTGAAGATCCCAGACTCCCTCTGAAATGTGTCCAGAAAGTGCTGTCAGTAATAGCTGACAGCTTGTCCTAGAGTAGACACCTAAAATAAGTCAGACGCCACTAAAACATCTGCTTATCTACGAAGGATCTGACTGGAAAAGGGCTGGAGGAAGTTTATATCCTCTGTTCCAAACTCAGCCTTGATGACAGAGCAGCACCTGCCTGTCCACAGCCACACCTGCCTGCTGGGTCAGCTGCACAGAGCCAGCTCAGCAGTGGTGTCACACAGCATTGTGTTCCTTCATTCAGTTCCAGCAGCCAAGTCCAGCACATACACAGCTCTGTAAGAGTGCACAGCTAGGGCTTTAGGCATGAGTGTGGGCTCAGCTGCTCTGAAAGTAGAGAGAAAACCAAAACTGGCAGAATGTCAGTGCTGAGATGTTTGGATCACCTTTGGATATGCCACTGACTATTGAGCTCCTTAGCCCCTATAGCAATTACATTTTTCTCCATGATCCTTCACATTTTATAAACCAGCACCTATGTATTTCTCTGGGCACTCTTCTGCCCATCTGTAGATGTCTCTCCTGTGTGCATCTGAAGTTGTCAGGGACCCAGTACTGTAAAGTGAAAAGAAAAAAGAACTTTATGTATGAGGGTGGTTGGACTCTGGAATAGGCTGCCCAGGGAGGTAGTGGATGCCTCCTTCTTGGGGGTGCTCAAGGCCAGGTTGAGCAGCTGAGTCTAGTTGAAATGTTTCTCTGCCCATGATGGGGAAGTTGCAGTAGATGATCTCTGAGGTCCCTTCCAACCTGAACCATGCTAGGATTCTAAGGTATGATCAGTGTTCTCCTAGTACAGGTACACAGACAATGGTTATGCCACAGACATGTTTACTGTGAAGGGTGCCTCAAGGACTAGATGCAGACACTAATGATCCTTGCGCTGCATGGGACTTCTTCTGATAACTTCTTACATTCCTGTACCATGTACAGGGGTTGAAGACTGAAAGGGACCTGGGGGTGCTGGTGGAGAGAAGGATGCCCAAGAGCCAGCAATGTGTCCTTGCAGCCAAGAAGGTCAATGGCATCCTGGGGTGCATTAGAAGGGCTGGTGTTAGTAGGTCAAGAGAGGTTCTCTTCTACTGGTGAGGCACATCTGGAATATTGTGTCCAGTTCTGGGCCCCTCAGTTCAAGAAGGATCTCAGGGAACTGCTTGAGAAAGTCCAGCACAAAGCCACAGAGCTGCTGCAGGCACTGACACACATGCAGCATAGATCCCCCACATGCACAAAGATCTCCCTGAGGGATCCCTCTGTAGCTGGCCTTACACACTCAGTCTACTCAGCAGCTGCCCTGTGGATCTTCTCATCTCCATCTGGGGCATAAACAGACAAAAATATGTAAATGAGCCTCTCAGGTAACCCCAGACCTTACAGTCTCTCCAGCAGTTGGCTTGGGCTCATGGTGTCTCTAGAAGCCAACTCTCAGTCACCTGATATCTGGAGTAGCTTTATGGACACTTTGATACCTGCCTCCCAGATCACTTGTCCTGCTTGCCAGCAAATGCAGCTTGGCATTGTTAGCCCTTACACCTTGGCACAGGTACCCACACAAGATGCTTACATAACTCCCAGATGCTCTTCCCTGACATCCCACACCCTTCTCTCAATCCAAAAGCTAAGCAGAGAGCTGCCAGAAGGCTGAGGCTCTAGAGAGCCTCTCCTTTGACTCCTCTGAAAAGTTTTTATCCCTGGACACTAAGGTGTTTGCTTTCCTGTTACAGACTTGGTAGCACCTTTACACTGCGACTCTTTTGTGCTGCAGAGGCTCTCTGCCCCCTGGTGTCCCTCTGTGCTCCTTTGCGCTGTGATGAGCACAAAGATGAATTATCACATAACCTAAAAAGTATCTAAATAACAAAGAATAACACAAGAATCCCCCTGGATAAACTCAGGGGCTACCAACAGCTTCTCCCTCCCTGCTCCCTTCCCTCACTCTGTACATGGGACAAGAGAAGGAGCAGAGAGTTGTTGTTTGTTGCTTAACCACAAGAAGAACACATTCAAGGTCAGCAAAGCCAGCAGAAGGCAGAGGTAGTATTTGCTAGAGCGAAGGAAGCTGAGTAGAGAGAAAGTTAGTTTACCAAACTATGTTTGTCGTCTGTCCAATGGATTATTTAGACCTTATCATTATTTTCCTTTTTACATCCAATGATAATTTATTTATATTCTACTACTTTCTGTTCAAGATCTGTGGAAATTTTTTCCAGGCACAGCCAAAAATACTTAGATTTAAAAATCAAACTTACTGTGGTTTTGTCAGAAGTGGCTGAGGATATAAAATACTGTAGAAAAGCAAAGATAAGATCTATATTATTATGGAGCAGTGTACATGGTCATTCACTAGCACTGCTATCCAATAATAGCAACAGTGCTGGAAGTCACATCCCTGAAGGTTTTTAAGAATCACAGAATCATTCAGCTTACAACACACCCCTGGGATCACCAAGTCCAACCATTAACCATAAGCCTACAAAGTCCACCCCAAACCATATCCCCAAGCACCACATCTAAATGACCTTTAAACACCTCCAGGGCTCGTGACTCAACCAGCACATTCCTGGGCAGCACATTCCTGTGTCTGACCACTCTTGCTGGGAAAAAGTTTTTCCTGATGGCCAGTCTGTGGCCTTTGGCTGAACTCTCTCCAGTATTTCCATCTCTCTCCTGCTTTTTCTACTAAAGCCAATGGCTCTAGAAGAGGCAATTCTAGAAAAGAATTCTTCCCATTCACCCAGCCCATCCCTTTCACAGACATTTACAATTCATCTGGAATGCTGACTGCCACCATAAAATACTATCAGCCATGGACCCTTCTAGCTTCTGAGATGGGTGGCGGCAGGGCAGGGAAAAATCCCTAAGCTCTAGGCAAACGCAAGCATTCCAGCATCACCATCATCTGCCCTTTTTTTTCTGAAAGCAAACAAGTGGAACATTCTGCATCTACACATCTGTTCAGTGTCTTCTGGAAGAGCTCTTTCTAGACCTAGGAATCCTTTGCCATTCACTCAGCCTGTTCTCAGCTGTCCTGACTTGCGTGTACCACAAACAGCCATGAGAACCATGTCATAGCCTGTTAACGAAGCCAGAGAACTTATCCTTACCGTGGAAGCATTGGAGAGGTTTCAGTCAAGTCTGTCTGTCTGTAAATGAGAGAGCAATAAAATGAGAGAGCAATAAAATGAGAGAGAAATAAACCAGGTCTTGGCACAGCAGCATTGGATTTCCTATTTCATAGCAGAAGAGATGACCCCACAAAAGATCCTTATGGGTTCCAGCATTAATCTTCCTTCATCCAGTGTCAGTTGGGCTCCATCACACAGGCTACTTAACCTCCATATCCAGAGTTAACTACCTCTAAGTAATGGTCCTCTTGACATGTCCAACTACAGCTGTGAAATATTTTAAGATTATTTAAATTTATTTAAGCTTACTTTAAGATTATTTAGGATTATTACAGCAAACTTGTCCTGTAGTGTGGCCTCAGGAAATTTGACTTCTAAACGGTGAGCCTCTGGCCCACTAAGTCCAACCACCTTGAGTACTGTTTGTAGTTTACTCATGAGTGCACATCTTGACACCTACAGTAGAAAGGAGATAGGAACAGAGCATGTCACAGCTGTTCATTTCCATTGCTTAAGCAGGGTACCAAATGGGACCCACCAGTCTCGGTTCCTAGACTTTCCCCGAGTGAAAAGGTTCTATAAAGCGGAAACACTCCATGAAAGTGACCCTCCCTTGGAGCAAGTCCAGAGAAGGCCACAAAGGTGATCCAAGGGTTGGAGCAGCTCTGCTGTGAGCACAGGCTGAGGGAGCTGGGGGTGTTCAGCCTGGAGAAGACTCCAGGGGGACTTTAGAGCTGCCTTCCAGTATCTGAAAGGATCCTTCAGGAAGGCTGCAGACAGACTTTCCCTGAGGATGTCTAGAGACAGGACAAGGGGGAATGGTTTGAAGCTGAGGGAGAGCAGGGTTAGACTGGAGCTGAGGATGAAGTTCTTCAGCAGGAGGATGCTGAGACTCTGGAATAGGCTGCCCAGGGAGGCTGTGGATACCTCCTACCTGGGGGTGTTCAAAGCCAGGTTGGACGAGGCCTTGGGCAATCAAATCTAGTTGAGAAGCATCCCTGCCCATGGTGGGCAGGTTGATCTCTGAGGTCCCTTCCAACCTGAGCCATTTTGTGGTTCTATGATTAAGTAACAGATTAAGCAGCCTAAGAGGGATTATAAAGGAATCATACAGAGGAGTGTATGTGGGAGTGGGGTGAAAAGACTCTCATGTTGGATCCCTTTTCATTTAATATCAGTTGCAAAACTAATGAATTCTCTTTGATATTGTTTTTTTGGAGTTAAAGGTCATTTCTAATTCAGCTACACACATCAGACTCCCTGCAGGGCCATGGGTACCACTGTGAATGTGCTCAGAGCAGCTTTTCTAGAGAGCAATATATCTGCATTGAGAGATGATGGAGAGGGGAAGCCTATGTCAAAAGGCAGTGATCAGACTTAATTCATGGCACAATAAAATGAAGCATTTTTTGTTTAAAAATATGGAAGTGTTTTATTCCAGTAAACTACTCAGTGCTTCAGAATCTATTGCTTTTCAGATTGTGTTACTCCTCAGACTGTGGACAATATGCCAAAGGGCAAGGCTGCCATTCAGGGAACCTGGAAAGACTGAAGAAATGTGCTGACAGGAATGACAAGAACTTCACCTAAGGCCAATCTGCTTCAGAGTAACTCTGTGCAGCAAGGCAGCCTGGGCCATGTCTGACTGAAAATGAGCAGCTAAGATAGGAGTTAGCAGTGGGTACTTACAGCAGAAGACCTGCATTGTGTGGCATCACAGAAAGAGTGTAGCCATCAGCAAACAGGAGAGACTCTTCCCCTCTCTGACACCTGGCAGATACATCTCAGTACAGTGTCATGTCTGGGGCTCCCCTGGACATGGAGGAGACTGAGGAGACAGAGATAGGAGTCTAACAGAGGCCACCAAACTAATGAGGCCTGGAGCACATGAAACAGGAGGAGAGGCAGACAAAATGGGGATGTTCATCTATAAATCAGAAAGGCTAGGGGGAGACCTTGTTGCTATCCAGAACTGATGGCAGCAGGATTCAAAGAAGATGGAGAAAGGCTCTTCCCTGATGTGCACAGCAATAGGCTGAGAAGGAATAACTGTAAGTTGAAACACAAGATCCTAGAATGGCTTGGTTTGGAAGGGGCCTCAGAGATCATCTTCTCCAACCTCCCTGCCATGGGGCAGGGACACCTCTCAACTAGACTCAGCTGCTCAAGGTCTCATCCAGCCTGGCCTTGAACACCCCCAGGGAGGAGGCAGCCACAGCCTCCCTGGGCAAGATGTGAACAAAACATGAGGCATTTCTGGATAGTACAAATAAGAGTGTGGGAATCTGACAGAAAGTACAGACAGTGCTGTGAAGCATGGCTGGGTTTCTAAATGCTTAAGGAGGAGTGCTGTGAGGAATGACCAGCATGAAGAGATGACCTGAGCATTATGGTACTGCCATGGCCACTTTCAGCTCAAGTCTAACAGCACTGGCAACTCCCCAGCACTTCTTCACATGGATCTGCTATGTCCTTACCCCATTCTGCTTAATCAAATGTGACTAGTGGGAATGGCATGCCACCTGGGCTCCACTGGGTTAGACACAGTTCCCTTGCTACCAAGACATCATTTTGACTTTTCAGACTATTCAGGCTCAAAATTCATGAAGGAAGGAAAAAAAAAAAAAAAAAGAGAGAGCACTCTGTGTCCCAGAGCAGCAGAGAGTAAGCTTTGCTGCTCTGCACAGCGGGCATCAGCTGCATCCCCTGCTTGTCAGCAGATCTTGCACTCTTTGGCAGGAACAGAATTACATGTTATGAATATCTTTTAAGTGAAGAGAGGCCCTTCTCCTGTGGTCTGCACTCAATGTTCCAGAGAGAGGAGTTAATGAAATGAACTTGTCCTCTATCCTCAACGCAGATTTTTGCCTCCCATTAAAGGTCAGCCCAGCAGTCAGCATATTCTTATGGTGGACAGTCAGAAATTGTCATAGAATCACAGAATGGTCTGGGTTGGAAGGGACCTCCAAAGGTCATCCAGTCCAACCCCCTCTGCAGTCAGCAGGGACATCTTCCACTAGATCAGTTGGTCCAAAGCCCCATCAAGCCTCACCAGGGATGGAGCCATCAACCACCTTTCTGGCCAACCTGTTCCAGTACTCAACCCCCAGTACTCCCAGTCCTACTCTTAAGAGTCAGCTCCCAAACCTGGAATTCAATCATTCGACAAGGCAGCTTTTCTTACAGGGCAGAGGACTCAGCTTTTGCAGCAGGTATGAATCAGCATAGCTAAAGGAAGATGAGTGATGTTTAGCAAGATAGCTGTACACATTCATAGGTGTGGCAGGTTGAAATTACCCCCCAACATAAAATTGCCAGAGCAGCTCAGTGGAAGCAAATGAAGATGCATTTACAAGCAAAGCTACAATCTAGAAATGAGATGAAATTAATACGCACAAAATATACAATATTTATATATATGTACAATTTATAAACACCACAAGAACTCCTCTGGACAAACCAGGGGGCTCCCCACTCCCTGCTTCTTTCCCTACCCCTCTTTACATGGTAAAGGAAAGAGAAGAGCAGAAACTTGTTTAATACTCAGCCACAACAAAGCATTGCAGCCAAGATCAGCAAAGCCAGCAGAAGCCAGAGCTGGTATCTGCTAGGGCAAGGAAGTGAAAAGACAGAGAGTTAGATACCCCATTAGCTTATGCTGGCAATCTGTCCAATGGGATTATTTAGACTTTATCATTGGTTTCCTTTTTACACCCAATGGTGATTTATTTACATTCTACTACTTTCTGCTCAGGATCCATGGAAAATTTTCAAGGTACAGCCTAAAAATACCACAATAAGTCAGAGCTGTGGGAGAGCAGAGGTGAGAGGACCTTACCTTGGAAGCTGACACAAGCTCTGATTCATGTTGGTCATACTGCAAACAAAGCAAACCACAGAGAAGAACGTCAGGTTGGAAAGAATATCAAAGACAGGTCCTGCTTGCTTATATAGTGACATACATCCCATGTTTCACTTCTCAACATTTGGAATTAAGGTCACTGGAGATACACATCTGACCAAACAGAAGGAGGCTTTTCCCTGTACAGCTACATCTCCAACCTGTTTCAATTGTATAACTCCTTTAACTTCGATTCCTCTCAGTACATGCAGGTGCATACTCACACACCAGGCAAATAATTCACATTGCAGCTGTACTAAAAGATTTGCTTCTAGCTTTCATGAAGAGAACAGGTCCTAGTGTTTGTAATTGTATAATTTAATAACAGCAACCCCAGTCTAAATATAATTATCTGTTCAGGGCTGTTTGGGTAAGAACACACCACAGAACAACCACCTCTAGAACCCTAACCAAATATGGGATTCACAGACTTGGCAGGGCCCAACTTCCAGATGTCTAAACAAGGAGCATTAAGCTGTCTTTTCATGACAGAATTTTGGGGGAGCTGGATCAATTTATTTCTAGTTCCCTCTTCAGAGTCCCTGTGTTCAATCTCTGGAAGCTCTCTGTTCACCCAGCTCAGAATATTCACAGTGAGGATGTCTACATCTCAGCTGGTCACTGTAGGATGACTTATCCCAGAATGTGAATAAACACTTGGAGGGCTTGGCAGTTTTGCTTAAGAATGAGTGCCCAGAACAACACACATGCTGGATTTTGCAAGGCATGCAGAATGAAACTCAGTCCCTTACTCTGCTGTACCCTCTGTGGAGGAGGCTGTGGCTTCCTGGGCACTGGCTGAGGAGACAGGGTGATGGTACCTTGGACAGAATAAGAAAGCAATGAATCAGTGACAAAAATAATAAATCAACCCCTCCCCCACCCATTTGTAGCTGAAACTGTAAAGCAAAGCTAACACTTTACATGTGGTGCCAGACTGGGGTGGATGTGGCCAGCTCAGCTGTGCCCAGCTCAGCTGTGTAACAGAGCTGTCTGGGCTGTTGTTCTCTGCGGCTCTATGCACTCTGAGATACTGTGGATGCATTTGAGGAGGCCTGGACTGCTCATACGAAGGAGAATGCACCTGCTTTACAGCAGAGCTTTTTCTCAGCTGCTGGTAGAAGCTGATGGTGCAGTTCCCTTGTGGAGTCAGTACCTAGGAGCATCACTTTGCCTCTGCTTTGGCCGTGTGTGAGATCTCCTCTGCATGACCCTAATTTTATTTTCAATGAGATGTGAGTACTTGTGAGGGATGCTCTGCCTCAGATTTTATATGGATGATAGATTTCCCTGTTTCATTCTTTGGATCAGTCCTCCAACATCATTCCAGAAGCTGTGCATTCCCAATATCCCTACTTGAGCTCATGCCTGGCCCCAGGCATGGAACACACGCTATGGTAGCCTACTCTAGGGATACAAACTGAGGGAGACCCAGGCTAAGCACCATGCAGGATAAAAACAGCTAAGGCCACTCCACAGAGCGCTACTTCTGTGCCAGGGTCTGTGCAGCTGCTCTGGAGTCCAGAGATGTCATTGTGGTGGAAATGCACACCTGGGCTCACAGGAGCATACAGAGCCAAATGAATCAGATTGTTAGAATTTCACAGAAGAGATGAAAAGGCTCCATATCTGCTTGCTTTTATCTTTTGAGTATAAAAGGGGATTAGGATTTTAGCTTTGTTCAAGTGCTCAGGCTCTGCCTGCCTAAGCATAGCTAGAAAAGCATCACTTAAGTAGGGCAGCAGAGATGTGTGCTAGTAGAGTCACTATCAGAGACTGGACACCCACCAGATGGCTGCAGTGATTCCTGCTGTAACCAGAACAGCCAGCCCATGAACTTTTGTGATTCCCATCTTGATGGTGTTGCAAAATTGGTTATGAACCTGTGGTGAGGCACA